>JAWMRA010000113.1:70789280-70828448 GCA_035584735.1 Pseudotriccus pelzelni
TCTCTTCTCTTCTCTTCTCTTCTCTTCTCTTCTCTTCTCTTCTCTTCTCTTCTCTTCTCTTCTCTTCTCTTCTTTCTTTTCTCTTTCTTTTCTCTCTTCTCTCTTTTTTTTCCCTCTGCCTCAAAGAGTCTTCTTCTCTCCTACCAGAACTTAAGCTGGAAATTCAGTCCTCTCACGAAACTTTGGTCTCCAAACTCTAATGAAGAGCTCTCGAGACCACTATATTTGTTTGGAAGTAGTTCAGGGGGAGCCCCGGCTACGGCGGTTGAGGATGAAGGCTGGAGGGGGGAAAGCGGCAGCATGCGGAGCGGTGCGGAGCGCTGCTGGGGGGCGGCAGGGGGTGATGGAAACAGGCCGCAGGGGCTCCTCTCGCTCCCTAGAGAATTTAGGAATCCGAGATACTTTCAGACATGTCTGTGCTAAGGCTCTAAGACAATGCCTGCTGGCAGACAATAGGGACATTAGATAAAGTGTTAACTTAATGATTTTGCCCATTGAAACTCGTTTGACTGCCTCCAATGAGCACAAGCTGCCAGCTTCTCCCCTAAATGAAACCCGACAGCTGCTATACACAACACGGTGAGAGGGACGGGGATTAGGTTAGGGACTGCGAGAGGGAGGGGTGGCGGAGGGAGGGAAGGTGGGAGGGAGGGAGAGAGGTTAAAGAATAGAAAACTTTTACGCAATTAATAAGGAGCGCAGCTGAAGGATGCCCCCCCGACCCACTGCCTGCGAGCAAACCGCGGCTTTGGAGCTGCAGGTAGGCGCCCGTGAGGAGGGCTGAGGCCAAGGCACCGTTTCTGGGAGTGTGTAATTACAAGCCCTCCTTGCCACCTGCCTATTGGGGCACCAGTGACCCGTCAAAAAGTGTAGCATGGGAATTCGGATATCGCACAATGCCAACGGGGGGAAAGCGCTCGACTTCCCTCTCCAGTCCTTAGCATCCACGGGGAGAGAGAGGGTCCACACGCACGCACACAAAGGAGGAGGAGGAGGAGGAGGGGCAGGCTGGGGATAGGGGGAGAGACACTGGAGCAATACGTGCAGCGCTGGTGCATCCCGGTGCGGAGCCCGGCACTGCCGCGCTGACCCTGCGCACCCTGGTCCACCGCGCTCCCTGCGCCGGGACCCCGCTCGGCTGCTCTTCCCTTGCCAGCCGTCCCCAGCCTCGGCCGCGCACCCGGGCCCGCCGTGGGACCGCCGTCCCCCCCGGGGCACAGGACAGCCACGGGGGTCCCCGCTTCCCCGGCCGGCCTGCCCTGCGGGGCAGCCAGTTCGGCTCCGCCGGCGCTAAAAGTGGTGCGGTGGAAAGGGAAGAAACTTGGGTTACTTTTAAAAATAGTTTTCCCTAGACGGATTTTATGTTTGGGAGCCGTTCTGAAAAAATCCTCTTCACTATCTAGGTACATATCCACATCATGCATGTAAACATATTTTCCATATATCCTTTTACACGCCCACATATTCGGTCTATAAAACCCGAGCGCCTGGAGCACCTCGCCAAACCCACATAAACACGTTTCCAGCCGCCGGAGCGCCGCGGCCGGTCCACTGAGCTCCGTGGACCTTGGCGAAGCGGAGGACGGGGAGAAGGGACACGGTGGAGGGAGCGCCTGGGGCCCCCCAGCTTCGCGCGTCTGCGGGGCCGCTCCGTCCCGCCACCCGCCTGCAGCCCCGGCCGCGCTCTGCTCCACACCCTCCCCCTCCCCACCCTCCCCAAAACCCCAATCTCTGCCCCGCAGGGGCTGTTATGAGAAAACTTTCGTGCAGGGCAAAATATGAAATAAGTAGACGGGTAAGAGGCAGGGCGGGGGGTGGGAGGAGAAAAATGTAAGCTTGACACGGGGTCATGCGATAACTGATTAACTCTGTTTAAAAGCGCTCCGGTTCCCCGAGGTACCGCTTCGTCTCAGAAGTTTTAGCGCTAAGAAAATGGGATTTCTGTTCAGCAGGGAAACCGTTTTGAACATCCCACGACAGGGGGTCCTTGGGGGCTTTTTTTTGTGTCATAATTGCTTAAAGGATATATGGCAGCCCCGATTACTGTAATTACCATCAGAGGCTGTTGAAAGAAGTTAGTCTGGGCTCGGGGGACGGCGGGATGGGGTCTTGTTACCACCCAGGCTGACATGGCAGCTGACATCGCCAGGCGCCCACCGGCGGGCAGAAAAGCCAGGACGCAGTCCTCTTGCCCGGGAGCCCCCCAGAACCTCCAGGATAAGCGCCCAGGCCCCGGGACAGCTGGTCGGGCTTGCATGCGCTGCCGAGTGCGGCTGGGCTCGGGTCCCGGCCCTGAGCAAGACCACGCGCGTGCCCGTCCCCGTGGGGTTTGGCCGAGTCGGGCCTGGGGGTCCCTTTCGGGAGGTCCCCGAGGTCAGGGGGTCATCAAGCGGTGAAAGCGGCTGCGGTGGCCCAGGGTCGCCCAGCGCCGTGCGGCCGGAGGCGCGGTCCAGCCTGGCGGGTTTTCTCCTCCGCAAAATGTCTCCGGCAGAAGCTCCGGCGTCTGTTGGGGACGAGGCTCACCGGTCCTTCCTGCCCCTTCCCCAGCACTCAGAAAGCTGCCAGGAGGCCCGACAACGTCCCAGCGCGGCTGCCCACGGGCCCGATCCCTCTCCGACTGCCTCGCACTTCGCGAGCAGCCTGAGCAGAGCAGCCGGCGGAACCAACCGCCGGCCACCGCAGGTTTTTGGCCCCTGCCCCCCTCCTCTTCGATGGTTAGCCCCTTAGCACCTCGACTACATTATTTTTTCCCCTCGGGCGACTGGCTCGGAAAGGTGCCGCACTCAGCCCCAAGGAGGAAGAAATAAAACCAGCCCACGCCGAAGCGGCGGCAGCTCGGCCGCAGCGCCGGGGGCTCCGCGCCGCCCGCCTCCTCCACGCGCGACCTCCGCGCCGCGGCCCCGGCTGTCCCCCGGCCCTGCCGCGCCCCCCTCCCTCCTTCCCGGCTTCCCGGCCCCCGCGGACAAAGGGCGGACCCGGGTCAAACTAATGGAGGGCAGCGGCGAGGAGAAGGCCGCAGGGCTGGCGGGGGACGGCCGGTGGCAGGTACCGCGGCGGGCTCCTCACGGCTCTGACTCCCTTTTTCCGGTGCTCCGCAACCCCGGGAGCCCGTCGGAGCGCAGAGGAAATTGCTGTCCGATCCATCACTTGTCAGACATTAAATTGGATTGGGTATTTCCCCCCCCCTTTGTTACTGACTCCATCCATATTACGAACTCCGAAAGTCCCATTGGGATTATACGGATTGAGCCATTCTGTAAGAGCGGTTAGTCATGCTTTAAATTCTCCAGTTATGAGGTGCATGGATTTAGGATTAAGGAAAATGTGACTTTTAAGTTGTTTCTGCTTTCCTCGTTGCAGGATTATTTGTTGTAACTGGGAACGGTGTGCAAAGTATTGCATTTAAATCCTCCTTCAATTGAGTTGCTTACGCGATTCCGTGTAATTGAGTGACCGGAGTTTCAAACTCTTAAAAAGAAATTATTATGTCGCAGAAGGTTGCATAAAGTCCGTAAGAAAAGCAGCACGTTTCAACGCGGTAATGCCATTTAAACCCAAACCTTCACTCTTCCGCCCCAGTACCAGAGGCTCGCACACAGCCGCCCGAGCCCCGGCGGGACCAGCCCCCTCCCCGCCGCCGGCAGAGCCGCCTTCCCCGGGGCTCGCTGCCCACCGGCTTCTGCCCCGGTTCCCGGTGCGGAAGGCCAGGGCATGCAGCTGAAAAGCGACTTTTTTTGTAAAACCCCGGGCCCGAACTTCATCGGGGCAACACCGAGCCTATATATTCGTTGCCACTCCGATTGGAAATATGCACTTCTTTTTCAATTGGGCGGGGGTGGCGGGGGGGGGGGGATGCAAACCCAAGCCACAACCCCCCCTCCCCTTCCTTTCCCTCCCCTCCACCTCCCGCCCCCCAGGCCAGGCTGCAGCCGGGCTCGGAAAGGCTGCTCGAAGTCTCCACCGCGTTATTACCCACTTGTTGATCCCGCCGGCTTGCTCATGCTCGAAGCCCCCGGGAGTCGTTAAACTCGGGGTGAAGTGTCGGCGCCGGGGCGAGGCGGTGCGGCCCCCCCGGAGCGCCCCCTGCTCCGCGGGGCAGGTGCCTCCCGTGGGCGCTCACTGCTGGCTCGGCCGCGGGGGCCGACACATCCTCGCCGCGGCCCCGCTCCCCAGCAATGTCCTCCCGAGGAACGGGGACACGGCAAGGGGGAAATAAAAAAAAAAAAAAAAGAGTGGAGGAAAATGAAAAAAAAAAAAAAAGAACGAAAGACGAAAATAAGGCAAAGAAAAATAGCAACGAAGTGACCCAAAGTCGGCTGCCGCTCGCTGCCCCCCTGCGAACAAATGCTCTCGGGACCCCGGGAGGGTGCAGGGGCTGCGACTGCGCTCGCCACCGCGCTCCTGGAAGGCAAGCGACAGCCACAGCAGCCAGGACAACAATGAGGCGAAAGAGAAGGTAGGATGGGGAGCGGGGCTCTGCGCCGAGCGCCTCGGTGCAACGAGCAGGGAGATCAGAGCCTGGAAAAATAATGGAAGGGGGGAAAAGGCGTCAGAGGAGGCAGTCTCTGCCTCTCAGAAACTGAATGGTATAAAAAGGGAAAGGTTTCCAGAAGTTCATTACACTGGCTGACTTCGCGCTTTGAGCTCCAGGCTTCAGCCCCTATAATATCGGCAGAGAGGCTGTGACAGGCAGCGGCGGGGAGGGGAGAGGGACGCCCCTTGCCCACTGAGCTTCCCTCGCTTTCCCCCCAACTCCTGCCGCCGCGTGACGTCACCTCGCGCTGGGAAGGGGAGGGGGCGGGGAGGGGGTTAAATGCTAATGATATTAATGAACCCCCGAGCGGCTTCCACACAAAATGCAGCGGCTGCCGAGACGATTCTGTCTCCTCACTCGCCTTGTGCCCTCGCTGTCGTAAAAAAGGACACCCTCCAAAAAAAAAAAAAAAAAAAAAAGAAAAAGGAAAAAAGAGGAGACAAAAGGAAAAGCAGAAAGAACGGATCAAGATCCCGTTTCTTTCGCATTTTCTCGTACTGAGGTGGGGACCGCCTGTGGCTCGCCCCTGCCCTTGCCCTTGCCCCGGCCCGGGCACGGCTGTGCTGGCACTCGGCGGAGCCGGGCGGGCAGCGGGCCGGGATTGCGAGCCGGGCCGGGCCTGGCCGAGCCTGCAGCCTTCCCGCCGGGCAGCCGGACCTCCGTGCTGCCCAGGGAGCCGGAGGCTGGCACGGGGGGAGCAGGGTCGGCGCACGGCGCGGTGTGCAAGCCGAGCGGGGGGCGGCCGCCGCTTCCCGCTCCCCGGCGCCGGGACTTGTTGCACGGCGGCCGTGCAAGGAGCCCGCTCTCGCTCCGTAGGCACACTGGGGCGGGCAAGGGCACCAGAGGGCAGGGGCAGCGGCTGCTGAGGAACTTGTGAAAACCTCGGGTGTCCCTCGGTCTCTCCTTTCTCATCCCTGTCACTGGTGTGATGTGTTAATGCACCATAGCCGACTTCCCCCTCGCTGGCAGTAATGCTGAGGGAAAGCGGTGCTCAGCTCGGCCCTAAACACACTGTCCCCGTCCTTTTGCACTTCATTATTTCATCCTTCCGTCCTTCAACCCCAGGTTATGGATGACTCCTGGTGCCTATACCATACCTGTGTTGCAGGGCTGCATGACTCTGGGCAGCACTGGAATCCCAGTGACTTTTTGCTCTTTGCTCCCCATGGATCCAATGCATCCATGGCACAGAAGGAAGCCTTGAATCAGGACAAGCCTGGTCCTGCCTAACACTGAGAGACACTGTCCAGAGGACTGGGAAGTTGCTCAGGGAGATCTCAGGAAGCAAAGAAACTAGTGTATCAGGGAATGCAGACAAATTCATTCCAAATCTGCTTCCAAGGAGGCAGGGAATAGTTCTCCTCCTTGAGCAATGTGGAGAGCAACAGGAAAGGAGATGCTGCATTAGCAGGATCTGGAGGCCAAAATAAAGATGATTAAGTGGCAACAGGGCCCATAACTGTCCCCGGGCATCCGTTGCTCTAGTGAGGCAGATCTCTAGCCCTGCAGAAGTTACAGTTCTTTGCCTTATAAACTCTGAAAAACACTGCAAAGGCTGATCAAACTGTACCCACAGGTTCCAGCCACACCTTAGACAGGCTGCTCTGAATATGAGCAGGGCTTTCCCTCCCATGTACAAAATCAGGTTCTGCAAAGGTTAAATAAAAAGAAGGGCTCAAACAACCCAGCCCTCCACCCAAAACTCCACTAACATAATGCACACACCCAAAGCTGGCTCTGCACGTGAGGTGGGCTGGGGCTGTGAGTTGCTGAGGAGGGAGCAAACCACCAGCCTTTCCCTTTTCCCCAGGCTGTGCCTGGTGTTGCTTTGCAAACCTGCACCAGCTGGGGTTTGTGCTCTTTCCTGTGGTTTGGTGTATCTCAGCCCTGAATGTGAAGGCAGCATGTGTCTTCCAAGAGTACAGGGAAGAGCTCTCTCCCTACTCCAGTTTTTCACTGAAGCTTCTATCAAAGCTGTTTCCATGGTCATTTGGTGGAAAAGTAGTTAAGCTCCAAAAAGACAGGAAATTATTGTTAATATTTTATTTATAATTATTACCGTTATTACTGTTTAGCATTTACCACTGCTGTCTTGGTTTTGCATGGGGTAGAGTTAGTTTTCTTCATAGTAGCTGATACAGTGTTGTGCTGGGGATTTAGGAGGAGAATAATGTTGATAACACATTGATGTTTTAGTTGTTGCTGAGCAGTGCTTACAAAAAGTCAAGGACTTTTCAGCTTCTCATACTGCCCTGCCAGCAAGTAAGCTGGGGGTGTGCAAGAAGCTGGGAGGGGACACTTCTGGGACAGCTGAGCCAAACTGGACAATGGTGTATCCCATACAATATGGTATCATTGCTGAACAAAAAAAACTGGGGGGGATCTGGCTGGAGGACTGGCTAGGCATCAGTCTGTGGGGTGATGAACAATTGTCTATCACTTTATTAGTATACTTGTTATCATTATTATTATTTCCCCCTTCCTTTTCTGTTCCTTTAAACTACCAGTATCTCAGCCCACAAGTTTAACCTTTCTTCTGATTCTTGCCCTTGTCCTACTGAGCGGGCATTGAGTGAACAGCTTTATGGTGTTTAGCTGCCTGCTGAGTTAAACCACAACAATTATATTTAGTACTGTGTTTATTAAACAGTCCTACATATACAGAAGATGCTAATGTAGTAATGAAATTTACTGTCTTCTCATAGTGCCTTGAAAGTACAAACAGTTATCCATCCTGCTACAGGAGCTGGCATGTGTTCCCTTTTCTATCTTGTTCAGGACTCTGGACTCTGATTACATATACATAGTGACATTTTTCAGCACCGTGCCACAGTTTCTTGCCAGGTATCTTTTCTTTTCTTGGAGTCTTAGCAGCAAGAAAAATCCAATGTGCAACCCATCTTCAAGTTTAGCACTTCTGCCTTTCTCTTGCCTGTCTTCTCTGCTATTTGGATGGGGAGCCAAAAAATACTCAATGAGAATTAAAAAAGGAAAAGAAGGTCAGGGGAGGGGAAAATTTAAGCTGCCAGAGGTGTATGGATGCAGCAGCAGAATATATGGATGTGGTGTTTTCCTCTGTTTCTCTCAGTGGGAAGCAGGTGGGTAAGATCAGGCAAATATAACATACCTATTTTCTTGGAAAGGAGATAAGAAGGGAAAGGACAGAGCTATTTTCTCCTGGGAGGAGGAGTTGCTCCTGCTTTGGGATGCTTGAGAAACTATCTCCATTCCCCTCCTTTGTGGTATGTGCCAGGTAAGAGCCAGGGAAGTCCCTAGGCAGCCCAAAGCAAAAGGGGTGGGCACATCAGCACCCTCACAGCATAGAAACCCAGAGGGTTTGATTCTTCAGGGTTGTCAAATCACCCCTGAAATCTAAGAACCCCCTTCTCTTTAGGTCACAATCTGTGGTTTTGCAGCACCACCCAAATCCCTTCCTGTATCCACCTGCCAGTAGATGGATGGGCAGCCACACTGTGAGGGCTGCTGAAGGGTCCATAGTGCTTCTTGGCTGTCGTGCCACACTCCTGGTTTGTGACACGGCTGTGCTTGGTGCCCAGCTCAGGCTGTTCCCTGAAATGCACTTGACATGTTCTTTTGCAGTACTGAGTCTTCCTTGCCAAGCCCCTGCCCTGGGCACACCTTCCTGGGAGGGCCCTGCACAGTGCATCGTGTCGTTGGACTTCCCTTTGCCCTGTCTGGGCCATTGTGCTGTGCTGGTTTTGGCTGAGGTGGGTAAGTTTCTTAGATGGCATGGGCCTGTGTTTTGGATTTGTGCTGGAAACAGTGTTGATAACACGGGGATGTTTTCGCTGCTGCTGAGCGAAAGGCCTTCTCTGCCTCTTATTCTGCCAGCAAGGGAGCTCGGGGTGCAAGTTGGTAGGGGCACAGCCAAGACAGCTGACCCCAACTAACCAAAGGGATATTACAAACCTTCATACTCAGCATATAAAGCTGGGGGAAGAAGGAAAAAAGGAGGGGATATTCAGAGTGATGACATTTGTCTTCCCAAGTCACTGTTAAGTGTGATGGAGCCCTGCTCTCCTGAGGATAGCTGGACACCTGCCTGCCCATGGGAAGTGGTGAATGAATTCCTTGTTTTGCTTTGCTCATGTGTATGCCTTTTCCTTCACCTGTTAAACTGTCTTCATCCCAACCCACGAGTTTTTTCACTTTTACACTTCCTATTCTCTCCCCTGTTCCCCACTAAGGGGGAGTGGATGGGTGCCTGCGTGGGGCTGAGTTGCTGGCTGGGGTTAGATCCAACCATACACCCAGTATAGCTGACCCTGTGGGATGAGGATGCTGCATGGCAGCTGGCCTGGCAGCCACCCTGGATGCCCTGGGGCCAGGTGCTTTCCAGGGCTGCAGGGCCATGTTGAGAGCCCTGATTAACATAAACAAACCAAAAAGCACCACAGCTTGGTGCTGTGAATTTTACCCAGGTGAGGCAAGAAAAGGCCTTTTCCCAAAAAAGTTATAATCTAAGGCAGAGAAAGATGACCCAGTGAAAAGCGTGTCCTGTAATTGCTCCCTCTGTCCTCTCTCCTGGTGCAAGAGGGATTTCCTCGTGCTCATGTGCTCTCTGTAAAACAAAACCACCTTCCTGCTGCAGCTGGGGATGACTTTCCCTGAGCTGGTGGCACCTGATGTACCACCTCGAGGTGCTGAGGCATCCCACAGTGAATGTACCAGTTACCTCTGGTGGCTTCTGGGCTTGAGCAGCTATCGGCTCAACCTCCATCCTGAGTAATCCATCCAGCAAAGCTTTGGGGAAGACCTGCATTCCCCGCAAATGCCAGTGAAAAAGTGGTGAGTTTCTCCCTTGTGCATGTGCATGCTTGGCTAAGTAAGTTAATGACCACATGCAACAGCAACCATATATCTCTGTTTCCACTCGTGCATCTGATGAGTGTACATGAGCAAAGGCATCTTGTGCAGAACAGAGGGGAAGGTTATACCTAAGAAAGATAACTGAGAAAAGAGTATTGCTGTAAGTCATGGCACTTCTTCTCAATACGTGTATTCAGGGGTGGAACAAGCCTGAGTTCACTTGCAGCAATGAAATGCCCCATTAATCACGTATGCCTTTGAAAGGGATATGTCAGGCTTGGCTTATACGCCTACACTGGTACCTGATCTCATCTAGACAATGCCAGACAAGCGTTTAACAAAGCAGCTGTAGTTAGTAACTTGACTTATTTGTTAGTTTGCTAGTTAGATATAAATCAAAGTGTCGTAATAAGCCAATGATGTAGCAGCAGCTGCAATCTAATTTAGAGAGAAACAGCCTCATTTTAGTTTTCCTGACATGAACACAAAAGATAGTATCAATACTGAAGCCAGTGGAGACACAGCTATGTAAAACTAGTGAAAGGTCCAAATACAAGAGCAAGTATATTATTAACTCAATAAGAGAAAACTTAAAATAAGTTTGATCTATGCTTTAATAGTTTTAAATTGTCAATAAAACAATGCTGACTGCGAGGAATAAATACATCTTGGAGCTATGCTGTGACATTTAAAAATCATTTTATTAGTGTATTGAATGAATAGCTCTGGTTACATCCTAAGCACCTGTGTGTGCGTAGGAAAGAGTTGCCTTAGCTATGACCCTGATTGATTGTCCTTTGAATGTAATCATTTCTTTGGTAGACTGGCCTCCCAAATTTTGCTGGAGAAGCCTATTAACAAGCTGACCTTTGAGGCAATTGCACAAAATACTGTGTAGTGGCAGCAAAGAATGCTGTTAGAAAGGGCTGTATTTCTGGCTGGCAATGTAGTGGCTCAGCTCCATTGATTTCAATTTAGCTATATCTCTTGATATTGGCTGGAGACCAGATCTGTTGTATCTATTTCAGGAAATGAATTTAGAACCAACAAAAATAAATACTTCCAGATGCAGCATTGAGTCAGCACATCACATTCAGTGCTGCTTGAAAATATTGAGCCAGTTGGTGCAGATAGATTTTTAAGAAGAGATTTATAGACAAGTTTGCTTTATCTCTTGCTTTATAAAATACGGGTCACAGAAATAGAAATATCCTTGCAGGTAGAGCAATTACTGGCAAGTCCAAACAGAGGAGAGAACAACATGCATCACTCTGAAACTAGCTACATGTATTATGAGGTTGGTTAGGATTTTTCTGCCTTTTGACATTTCAGACATGAGATCAGGATGGTGTGCTTGAGAAACCAGTGGCCTGAGCCCACGTAACAAGGTTTAACACACTTATCCCTAAGAAAAGTGGGAAGCAGAGGTCTGCTGCACTTCTCTGTAAAATGAATTAATTCTGCAGCTATTTGCACTTGTCATACCCGAACAGAAAGCGTAGACCAATGAGAACATACACTGAGGCAGATTTTGATCCTTCAGTCTTCCATTGTAAATATGAAATTGCAGTAGTTTGACAGACTTTGACCGGATTGCTGGTGTGGACTAGATCTGCAAAATTCGACGTGAGCAATAAAGTTTTAGGTAGGCCGTCCGATTGGAAGAGTCCCGTCAGTCCTCAATTAAGATTTCAGCATTCAAATACAATGTACATCCTTCAGCTTGCAATGTATTTTGATGGTTCATAAACCCTGGTGCCTGGAGTGCTTTCTGCAGTGTGGGGCACTTGCATGCTACCAGCCCAGGGATTCTGAGCTTTAAGTGCTCTTAAAAGAGACTTCAGATATTTTTCTCATGTCCTCACATGATTTTGCCAGATGCAATTTTGCTGCATTGCCACAAGAACATTGTATCACTATATATATATTAGGGAATTACTGGTGCTTGGATATAGGTGAGGATATCCCCCTCATGAGATATGATCCAGTACCTGTATGTCCCTCTTCTCCATGAAGCATGGATTTTATAAAGAAATATAAGTAAGGGTAATGTGTTCTGGGAATTCCAGGACAGAGCTTTATCTTGTGACTTAGTTCTTCACACTACAATACAGAGCAAAAAGTATTGAAGCACTGAATCAAAAGCTGAGGATTGACATGGATGGCAATCCAGCGTGGAATGGTGCTTCTGGAGTAATAATAATTAGTAATGCTTACATTAACTGCTTTTCATAAGTACTCAGTTCTGCAGCAGTGCTGATACTGATAAGCAAAGCTGTGTGTCAGATCACTAAGCTAAAGCTTGAAAATACCATAGTTTGGCTACATATATGCATGGAAAGTTGCTTAAAGTCTACTCGGTGGCCAATTAACTGGTTTTGTACTGTCAGGAATCTATGTTTGATTATTACTTACTTTTTATATATATCGTCATTGCAGTCAGTGTTGGCTGATTCTGCCCAAATCCAGCTAGCATTTTTGCTGACTTGAGGTTGATGCGATTCAGCATCTGACAGACAAATAGGAGAAATACGTTTTTCTTCTGTTTAGTTTTCTGTGCATATGGTAAGCACGCTATAGCTGATAGAATATCTTCTGTATCCAGTAGCTTTCTTTTCTTTTTTTGGAAATTATAAGCAAAGTGACTACTTGGAAAAGAGGAGTTTTGGTCTTGGGAGATCCATCAACTTGACTTATGACCAGGACCAATCATGCTAATGGAATAAAAGGTGAAATAAACAAGTATACTTATGGATACCATTGTCCCTGGTACTGGTGTTCCTTCCACGCCAGGGAAGAACAAATGTTAATTTACTTGTGAATTTCTAGGAGAGCTGAAGGAGTGAGGCTCCCACCAGAGAGATGCCATACGGAGAAAGCTGTGTTTGAATATATTTACAATTGTACTGCTTGAATTTTAGCCCATCTCAGTGTAGCGCACCATTGCAAGGTGTTTCCATGCTTACTCACCTGCCCTTATGATCTCTTAAAACTCCTCTGCAGATGGGGAAGGTCTTAGGTCCTACAACTGTCTTCTGGGACTGAGGATACTGCTGCTCTGCAACTGTTTCTTGAACTTTGTCCTCTGTGGTGAAGGGCAGCTAGAACATGTGATACCCACTGGTGTCTTGAAGTGTGGAGCCTGATGTTTCAGTTTTAACTCAGAGCTTTAAGTCTGTTTTAACTCGGTGTGTTCTAGGTTTTCTAAACTAAGTCACTCGTAATAGATCTAACACAACAGTAAATGACCCCTACTTCTAGCTGATTTATAGTTAGGTTGCTGCCCCTTGTGCCCGTTTTGCTTTCCAAGAGCAGGGCTTTAGGGGAACTTGGTGGGTATAAAGCAGACTGGTGACATTTTTGATGTCAGTTTGAACTTGGTCTTCATTTTTTTTGCGTCTTTCGGGAAATGCCTTGGGAAGGCTGTCAAATAAACACCAGTGGGCTGGGCCATACTCAAACAATGAGACACTTTCAGTAATGTAGATAAACCCCATTTTCGATACAGTGGGACCAAGTAGTCTGATGGAAGAGCTGGACCAGCTGTCACCCAGCAATGGAGCTTCTAAAGTTCATGGCAAAGTTTTAGGGCTGTATAGCTGCCTTACACCTATTTCTCATGCCCTTCTTTTGGTCAGATAGCTGCAGCAGATCTACATCAGCAAACTGTATTTCTTCAGCTTTGTTTAGGAAGCCAAACTGCTCAAATAGCAACAGGTAGGCACTAAGACTGCAGCAGAACCACTTGTTCTCCTGTGAATTTGGCTTCTTTGCTGTGCAAAGGCCTCTGGGGAAGAGCAGGCTATACTTGGTGTCTGGAGGATTAGATGCCAGTTTCCTGTATGCAAAGGGCAACCCTGTGTTGGCCTGAACAACCTTTTCCAGCCTTTCCCAGGAAAAAACAGAGCTCTAGTTTTCAGCACCATAATGCACCAAAGGAATCTGCAAGCTACCACCTCGCCACCCACCCAGTGGGTGTAACAGAATCACAGAATATTCTCAGTTGGAAGGGACCCCCAAGGATCACTGAGTCCAAGTCTTACGTGAATGGCCCATAAAAGGATCAAACCCAAAACCTTGGTATTATTAGCACCAGGTTCTAGCTAATTGAGCTAATCTCAGTGTCAAGGTGGAGTCAAGGTGAGATTAAGTTTACTTTTTCTATTTTTCCCCAAATTTGAGCTATTAGGAGAGATTAGTGTGACAGTGTTGGGAACTTCTCAATTGCTGCCCTAAATGTGAGAGTAAGGCTGTCTCCATGCTGCTGGGAGAGGCTCTGTGTATATGGATGTGGACCTGCTGGAGTCCAAGCTGTGGAGAGAGTTTCCTGTGCATTTTCCCATTCTGCTTTTGGAGGGTGCGGGGAAGTGTTGTGGGGAAGGGACAGCTCCTGTGTGTGAGCCAGGGATACTGGGTAGTGCTATACTCTGAGGGTGGGAGCAACAGCAGTGCATGTGAAGCGCTGCAGTTTGCAACAGAGCAAGCAGGCTGTGAAGTCCAAAGGAGGGTGTGCCTGTAAGGAGCATTGCAGCTTCAGGGTGGGGGCAATAAATACCTGTGGGTTTGTTTATCCCTTTCCTACCTGGAATACGAGCCCTACTGCACCGTGCATAAGAAAAGCTACACCAGCCTGTTCACAAAAAAAAAAAAAAAGCTTGTAGGTGTTTAAATGCAGATTTTGGTGGCAAGACCATAAAGAACCAAGCCTGCTGCTCTCAGGTTTGAGCCACTGTTGGGGTGTTTGAGGCTGGGAAACCCTGGCTGGCCTAGCACATTGCTGTGTATCAGGCATGACAATGCCATGTAAAAAAAGTTCCCTGAAAGGCTTTCAGAAGTCAGAGCAGCTATACAACAGCCTGGGAGCTTGTTAGCTCCCTTGCTACATCTGCCTTGAGATGAACAAGAGCCCCCATCAATGCTATTTTGCCTTTCTGTACCTCAGGCCCTGCACTCATCCCACCTGCTCAGGACAGCCTCCCAGACAGACAGACGGACGGGCAAGGATGCACTTGCTCTTCCTCCTACACTTCTTTTTCTCCCCTTTTTCCTCCATGGCTTTTTGCTTTTAAAGGTTGCTGCTGACAAATCTATCTATTTGGGGCAAATTGTCAGTGAGAAACTTCCGCTCGAACTCTTTGGGACAAAACTGCCTCTTTGAAAGGGTAAATCCCGTTGCATGAAGGTCTGAACAATGGCCAAATGTGTTGCTGCTACTGCTGCCGCTGCTGCTGAGGCCGGGGCTGTGACAAAGAGCGGATTAATTGGTGCCGCGGCTGACTGGTTCGAGATGGCTCCACTCAGCCCGCGCTGCGGGGAGCCCCATTGACTGGGCCCCGAGTCCCACTTTTCACAAACTCCAAACAAAAGTCAATTTCTTTTTTATAAGGCGAGGGAAGAAAAAAAAATCAGTTCATGTTTGAGCTCGGGAAGTTGACTTGTTGGATTATAGGGCGTCATGCTCTCTCTGTCTGTCTCTCCCATGCTTTAAAGTTGCTTCTCCCACTAAGAGAAGAGTGAAGGGGGGAAAATGGAGGCAAAAATGAGCCGTCCCCATCAACGTAAGCGTCAGAGTGGGCTCTGGGAGTAGAAAGTTAACAAGGAGCCCGGGCTCTGCGATCATGCTGGGGACCAAGCTGAAGCTCATATTTAGTCAAGTTAAACTTCTTCAGCCATCTGATGCTGTTCCCAAAGGTGCCCGCAGCACATTTAATCCTCAGGTACACAGCGCCGTCAGGGAACGAGCCTGGGCTAGCGTGATTGAAGTCAGCATGTCCATATGGGGCTTCATGACTGGCAAGTCTCCTGCCCTCTTCTAACAGGGATGGCTTTCTCATGGGGGAATGGGCAACACAACCAGGTGTCTTGTGTCCTCCTTGAATAAACTTTGACTTCCTCTGACTCTAATCGGGTCAAAACAGAGAATGCAGAATGAGGTTCCCAGGAGGCACACCCCAAGCACTTAGAAAAACTGTAATCTATATAGGAGCAATCAAAGAGAGAGGAAAAAGAAAGAAAACTGGGGATTACTCTTGTGCATACAGATGTTAATAGCCATTACCAAGTTGGCACAGTTTCTGCAGCTGAGGTTATACTGGAGCATTTCGGGAAGTTAATCCCTGTAATTGCTTTGATAATCTTGTGGTATTTAAGGTATCACTTAATCAATATTTAGCTTTTCTTTTGGAAAATAGTGATCCCCAAATAAAAGAGACAGGCTATTATCAGATGTAACTGCTGACCCTCTCCTCCTGGCGGTGGTATAGTATCAGATCTCCTAGTTACCTGCAATTTATTTGCATATATTCTGTCTTTGCAGGGGGATATTTCACACAGGATTCTATTTCTCCTTTTCTGCAGAGTGGTTCCTTTGATCTAACTCTCACTAATTGCTTTGACACACAGGAGAGGGAGTGGGGCATCCCAACAGTTAAATTTAATTCCTCTGATTTTTTTTAACCATCATTTTCTGCAACTTATTCTTACTTTAATGGGAAACATGGTGTGATTTATCATGCACAGCTTTGCTGCAGACTGTAAGGCAGGCAAACAGAGCTTAGAGTAGAAGAGCACAGACTGTAGCAGATTGATTTGAAGTCAATGATAATTCTTGTGTGTTTTATCTCTGTGCACTCTGCACATGAACTTTTGATATTTTAAGGTCCACATTACCGATTTTATTTAGTCCACTTCTAAAGCAAAACTATCTTTGTAAAAATGGGTGCAGCAAGAGCCAAACAGTAGGAACATCTGTTCGTGTTATCCATGTAGCTCTGCAAGTATAGCTTAACTTGAAAAGAGCCTCTGGCTTCATTACTGAGCTGGAGGATTTAACACCACACCACACCACACACCCCCCTCCCCTAAACCTTTGACTGTGACCTTCGCTATGCCACTGCATTTGCTTTTACCCTCTAATGTTCTTTGACTTCTGGCTAACCTGACGCTGGAAAGACTCTTCTATCTCCACAGGCTGATCCTCTTTTTGTATATATCTGTATATAGTTCTGAATTAATTAATCTCTGACTTCATCAGTGAACAGAGAGATCCACAAAAAACCAGTCTGTAGAAAGGTGAAATTATTAGTTTCATCATCAAGAATCCACCAAGAAAACTACGAAGATGTGAAAGTAAAATTTCTTGTGTTATACATTAGGTGTGGCATAGAGGTCTATAGGAAGCAAAAAGACCCAGTGCTGGAGTTTTCCTTGCTGTTGGGTATGCCCTTAAAATTTTCGTGGTTTCTTAAGAGGAGCTTCATTAGTGTGCAGAAGACAATACAAAGAACTATCCTTTTCACTGTGCCCCCATTCTTAGCGCTTCTGGCTGTCAACTCCCGAGCTCTAAAATTAAGGTGGCAATTTTCAGCACAGCAGCTGAGTTGTAGGAAACTCCAAGGGAAAGAATGGTCTGATATGTCATAGGTGTTGGAAAAATCAAAGGGAAAGAGGCTGGAGAAGAGGTGGTTAGAATTGACTAGAAGGACATCATTAGTGATTTGAGAGAGAGCAGTTCCTGCAGAGTGAAGTGGCTGGAAACCAGACTGCTGAGTGTCAGAGAGGTGAGTTCAAGAGAATGGGAGTAAACTAGTAATTTGAAAGGATAAGAGGTAAAGGAGATGAGAAAGGCATAATGGTATGTAGAGGAGGGTTGTTTTTGCAGAGACTTCAGAGGCTTATTTGAAAACAGACGAAGAGGGTGATCCATAGAAAGAGTCTGCTGGTGAGTCTGGAGAAGGAAAGTGCTAATCAAAGAATGAGTAGGGATGGGGGAGGTTGAAGGGACCCTAGCAGGGAGTGGATGAAGAAAGGATTTTTTTTCCAAGGATAAATGCAAAGATGCAGGGGATGAACGTAAGGGTCTAGAGACATTCACCAGACCATGTGCCTGGATGAAATAAAGCAGTCTAGAGGCTGGAAGATTTAACACTTAGTGGGTGGGAGAGTGCAACAAGGGAAGTAGAGAGGAGAGCTGGGGGTAAGTATCACCAGACTTAGGGGCTAAAGGAGGGATGAAAAAAGACAAAGAAATCAGAGTAGCCAAAAGGTAACTGGAGAATGCACAAGGTGTAAAAGGCAGAAACAGCTGTGCAATGAGATCAGTTACTCTCTGTTGAGATGGCAGCTGAAACCTGAAGCTCTTAATATAGGAGATGAGCTGCAAAAATCAGCAAGAGAAGCCAAATCAGCAAGAGTGAGGAGGAAAAGGAATGGGTACCAGGAACGCGCTGTAAGGCAGCAGATAAGAAAATGGGAGAAAGGGACTGGCACCACAGCTGGCAGACCTAATGGTGGGGCAAAGAGAACTGGGGAGACAGCAGTGCCATTATGTACATATTTTTACATATTAATCTAGTTTCAGGCATGGCCATAAGGGTTTCCAAAGCCCATGGCCCTGCCTCAGTTGGTGTAGTTGGGAAGTATAAAGGACAGTTTTTAAACAAAACAACAACAGATAGGGAAGAATCCATGGATTCTCTTGCTTTCTTTTGCATCCATATGGATGCAAACCCCTTGGAATCCTCAGAACTTCTCAGATATCCAGATTTCTGTCTTGGACAGATGGACCTACCTTTAGAGCCTGTTGCTGTTGCTCTCTACTTAGACGGTCTAGTGTTCAGCAATGGGCTCTTGTACCAGGGCTGAGCAAAGTGCTTTCCTTTCACTCCAAATTTTCTCTTTAGTGTCCAAGATCAATATAAAGGTGCTTATATCAACCTGGAGGTGCTTAAAATGACATATTTTGGGGATAAAAGTTTACTTTCGTTACATCTCTGATACTGGACAATGCTGGGCAGCTCAGTCAACCTTGCTGTGTCTCAGACTTCTTTGTAAGTCTAGTCCAGGTCATCCAAAAAGCTCTGACACTGTACAGAGGGCCTGTGGAGAAACAAGAATGACAGTTGTGCTATCTTCTATCGCAAGAAAGATGGCTCTTGGCTTCCAAGAGAAGCAGACCTATTGCACTGAAACTTTCCTTAGGTGATCCATGCATTGGGCACTATGTTTGCTGGCATAAGTTAGGCAACAGGGTAGAATTGATTTTTCATATCTAACAGACATGCAGATGCTATAGAATTGTGGAATTATTTAGGTTGGAAAAGACCTTAAGGATCATTGAGTTCTATCATTAACCCAAAACTGCCAAGTCCACCCTTAAACTATGTGCCTAAGTGCCACATCTACATGCCTTCAGTACCTCCAGCGGTGGTGAGTTCTGCACTTTCCTGGGAAGCCTGTTCCAATGCTTGATAACCCTTTCAGTGAAGAATTTTTTCCTAATATCCAATCTAAACCTCCTCTGGTACAACTTGAGGCCATTTCTACTTATCTTATTGCTTGTTACCTGGGAGAAGACACGAACCCCTGCCTCCTTACAGCCTTCTCTCAGGTAGTTGTAGAGAGTGATCAGAGGCTCCTCTGAGCCTCCTTTCCTGCAGGCTAAATGAACCCAGTTGTCTCAGTTTGGTGTGTACCAGGATGCCAGTTGCATTGGGCTGCACTGTGCTCACCTCAAGCAGGGTCATCTGCTCAGCCCCGTCGGGAAAACATGTAACATCCCTGTGGGGACATCTGCGTGTGAAGACAAAATTGCTGCAGAGCACTGAGGTCATCACAGGTGATCGACTTCTGCTTCTGCCAGATCGCCAAGCAGGGAAAGAAACACTAATTTTTTGGTGTAAATTAAACATATTTGGTGTGAAAGCCACCAAGATGCAGGAAATGTGCAACCTTGCTCTGCTTTGTATAAGGTCACTTTTAAGAGTTGAGCTCACTGTAAAACTGGGAAGGGCAACATCTCTGTTTCTGTTGAGTCCATGGGCTTCTCCCCCACAGAAGAGTTCAGAGGATGGAAAAAGCCCATATGAGCCTCTTGGTGTGAGAAGGCAGCTCATCACACCCCTCAGGGCTGAGAAGATGGCAAGGTGGAATTTCCAGTCCAGGCAATGGAATTGGAACATTTGCTGTACCTCACGTCCAGCTCCAGTCTTGCCAAGGCAGTGGATTCAATGAGCTATGTGCCCAGGACTTCACTACAAGTTTGACCTTAAAAAAATTGTGTTTGTGTTTCAAGAAGACAAATTAAATGCGTTTTAGGAGGCCTGGCTTACATTCTCTGTCTGTAAATCCTTTTTATTATTATTCATAAGAATTTGTTTCTATTTCTAGATGACAAGTGAGCATAATTTAATTTAGCAGCAAGGCTATCTGGTAAAAATAATTAATTTCCCCTGGAAAATGATGGGCTGAGCTGGAGGGAGGCATCTATCGCAGACTGTGAAATATGACTTTAATGTCGGAGTCGGATAGTCAATTCCAGTTCTGGGTACACACAACCCAGTATATTGTGTCAAGAAGACAGATAATGAATGTCCCAGTTGTTGTGAAATATTATTATCACAGATCATTTGTTTCCTTTGAAATAACAAGTTTTACATTGTCTGTTATGTTCATTACTAAGTGTCCTGGTTTTGGCTGCGACAGAAGTAGTTTTGTTCCTAGTGCTGTGGTTTGGATTTAGTTTGAGAAAAATGCTGATAACACACGGGTGTTTTAGTTATTGCTAAGTAGTGCTCACTCTAAGTCAAGGACTTTTCAGTTTCTCATTCTCTGCCAAGAGGAGGTGCACTAGAAGCTGCACCTGAAGGGAGTGTGGCCAGGACCGGGCACTTGAACTAGCCAAAAGGATATTTCATGCCTTAGAATGTCATGCTCAATATATAAACTGGGTGGAGTTGTGTATGAGGGGCTGGTTGTACTCTGGGGACAGGTTGGGCATTGGTCAGCGGGTGGTAAACAATTGTATGTGCATCACTTGTCTTTCTTTCTTGGGTTTTATTTTTCTCTCTCTTTTTGTTGTCTCTCTTTTTATTACAATTATTATTATTAAACATAATGTTATTATGTTTTATTTCAATTATTAAACCATTCTTATGGCAACCCATGGGTTTTACCTTCTTTCTGATTGTCACCCCTAATCCCACTGATGCAGATAACTTCACATGGATATTAAAAGTCAGGTGAGGTGAATTCTCCCAGCTCCGTGTCATGTGGGAGGTTTGTTTGTTAGAGGTTGTCTGAGAATGAACCCAGTTTTTCAGCAAACCGAAACAGTGATCCCCTTCCTTGAAGACCTCTTGCTTTAGTACAAATCCTTCTTCTGTGGCAGAGCCTGACACTGGGGTCCCTGAAAGCTGTCATTGAGCTGAAAGGGCATTCCAATACAATTGATGTGGGATCACTCATCTCTCCTCTGAATGGTCATGTAAAACATTGCCTGGTTGTGGTGTTCGGTAGGAGCAGGAGAGAGCCCTGGGCCTCCAGTAGTTGTCCAGCTGTCCAGTGGCAGAGGCTTCTAGAGGGAGGGAAGGTGAGCAGCTTCTTTCCTGTATCTTGGTCTCACAAGTGCAGTTTGTCAATCAGTACCACGTAACGCCAAACCTCCTTCAGGACCTCGCAGGCAGAAATGTAAAAGGCGTGTATAAACGGAAGATATTTGTGAAAGGTGACACGACTCAGATATCCTCAGAGTTATGTATCCATGGCCAAGGTATTTCTAGGACAATCAAGAAACACTTGGGAGGATGATTAATATACTTTGCACCACTTGACTGGAGACTAAAGAAGCAGTAGATGTCATCTTCCTTGCCAAGTATTCCACTAGAAAATATGTACATGGTGGCAGAATCAAATCATCAAAAAAAGAATTTAAAAACCTCACACTTTTGGTTTGGCATGTTGCATTTTTCATGACTGCAACTTTCATACTTGATCAGTCAAGGCCTCTTGTTTTTAATGCTACTTCAGTGACTCGTAACTTGCCTAAAGATGGAGAAACTAAATCAAGGTCAAAGCCATCATCTTCCACTGTGAGCCAATGGCAATAAGGGATAAGACTGGAGACAGCCTGATTTTCACTTCTCTTTTAATCACTATGTCATACTTCATCCTCAGCTAATCCAAAAATTTCACCAAACCACACTGCTCTATTTTTTTTCAACATCAATTTTAAGCTTGGTTTATTCTGTCGAAGAATATGGCTTGCACAGTCAGATATCTGTGAAGGGATGTACATCTGTACGTTTATACTGGGGAACAATTATTACTCTCTTTTACTCTGCTCTGTTATTCTCTGCTGAGTAGAGAAAAACTAGGAACAATTAATTTCATGTCTCTTCCGTAAGCCAAAGAAGCACTCTCAATCTTTACTTTCAAGAAGCAATTAACTTCAGGTTTATTAGTCAAGTTGTGCTATGAAGTTTCAATCTTTCATTGTACACTGTGAATTTTAATTACAATTTATTAAAATAATTTAATTGACTTCAGTCAATGGGCGTGAATGAGGGCAGAATTTCCCTGAGAAAGCTGTAGACAGAAGAAAAGGCCACCCATCCTAAATGCCTTCTGCCTGCCCTTTTTTGGGTTGCATCAGACTGTTTGAAAGAGGGCTGCATTTATCATCTTTGATGCCTCCAGCTCAATGGTCAATTCATATTAGATTCCACAAAAGGCAGTGAACCAAATTCATCTCTGATACAATTCCATTGACTTCAATGGTCTTACCACAGGGATTAATCTGGCCTAATATTATAGTGTTAGAATGCATGTGTGTGTACTATTAGCCCAGACTCTTTGCTGAAGATCATACCATGTAAAAGCTGATAGCTGCTGCAGTTGCAATTTGCTGAAGAAATCCAATTCCTTTTGTTGACCCACTGAAGTTGACATTCCAAAAAAAAAAAAAAAAAGAAGAAAAAAAAAAAGGAGACCTAAAAAACCCTCCAAATCCCTAATCAATTTGCAACTGCAGCTGAATTTAGATGTATATTTGCTACTTCGGTGTATTATGCATGCAAATATTGGTATAAAAGGTGTTTCAATTATTTTCTAAGGCAGGGACCTATGCATTCTCCACAGTCACAAAGAGTTTAAATGGAGTTATTTTTCCCTGCCTATAATCGTTCTCCCTTTTAAGTACCCAGGCAGAAAAAGTAAGTTTACTGCTTCTAGCACAATGGCTCTCTTCACTTTTAGGTTTGGGAGACCTGGGTGACCTACGAAAGTTAATTAGAAGGTTAACAAAGACTAAGGCAGAGTAGAATACAGCGCCTCTCCTCCAGCCAAAGATGTCATCCATTAATTAGGGAAATCGTTAAGGTGGCCTTTATTGAATCCATAGAAAATCGGCAGTTTGCAGTCGACAGTTTTGATCAGATTTTCCTCTCCCCGATAATACTACCCTTAATCGTAGGAGCCAAGGAGGGTTGGGGATGGGCTGGGAGGGGTGAGGGGGAAAGTGTATGTGCACATAGGGGGAGTATGTGTTTCAGCGACATTACAGTTAAACAGCCGCCAATTGTGACGGCTTTTGATTCTCAGGCTTACATGGCATACTTATTCCATGATGTAATCTTTATTGAACCTGGAAGCTTGGGGGTGGGGGGCAGGGGGCAAGTGAAACTCGCTGCTGCTGCTGCTGCTGCTGCTGCTGCTGCCGCCGCTGCTGCCGCCTCTCAGCCGCAGGAAGCCCTGGGAGTTAATATTGCAGTCATCATAGGCAGAGCTTGCTGCTTTTGCATGGTAATACGCTATCTGACTCCCCGTTCCTCCTCGCTGAAGAGTGTCTGCTTCTAGCATTGAGAGCAAACAGCCATCTGCACAACAGACCCTTCACTCCTCCAAGAATACATTCACTTTAAAGCTGAAGGGCCTTTTTGTAGATCTTAGATTTTTTTTATACTCTTTTTTTTCTCACTGCAGTACCAAAGCGGTGTTGCTATTGAGGATTTCGAGTGAAATGTTAGACAGTCCTGGCATTTTAACATGTATATTTTTTAACCTGCTGGGAGAATTGGCTGGCTGGAGGTCTTTACTGGTTTAGTTTTGACATTTTTCCCTACACATTGAACAAGCTGTGTCAAGAATGGTGGTTACATGGAGTCCAGCCTGTTCAGTGTTGTTACCAAGAAAGTGACCTAGCACTGCAGAAGTGTTTTGTTTGAACATGGGAAGGCATCACCTTCCAGGGTAGGAAGGCAAAGACAAGGGCTACTGCAATCTAGGATGTTTATGTTTAAACAATGTCCTAGCTCTAATGTCCTGGAACTTATTGCCTGGAGCCGTTGGTTTGAGGGTTTAAAAATGTGCAATCAAGAGCTATTTGGATGTCTAGAGGACTATATCCTATGCAGTGCGTGGTAGAAAATGTCTTAGAAAGATTTTAAAAATAAAACTATTGGATGAGTAATACTTTACTTGACTGGTGTTCAGGATAAATTATGCACTATTCCAGGCCATTAAAACCAATGAGCTACTAAAACCATCTTGTACGTATTCTTGCACCTCAAATTCGGGTGAAAAGCTTCTTCTCTGTCAAACAGAATTTGAGTGTGAAATGCCAAGAAAAAGCAAGTTCTAATATACAGAGGGCACACATATGCCTTATTGCCTATACCTTTCTGTTCAATGCATTAGATAGTACTTTATATATAGCCTATCATTCAACCTCTCCTATAAAATAATTCAAGTTTACTTAGCATTTCTAGTATGCAAAATCGCAAGCATTGAAAGCAAGTACCAGCACAGAAACAGTAGCAAATAAATGCCAAGCTGCTTCTGATACACTCCACGCAACGCTCAGCTTTTCTGCATCCTTGTGGTGCCAAAAGAGAGTGTCCAGGTTTCAGCTGGGGTAGAGTTACTTTTCTGCCTGGTAGCTGGTACAGTGGTGTGGTTTGGGTTCAGTATGAGAGCAATGTTGATATCACGCTGATGTTTTAGTTGTTGCTAAGTAGTGCTTACCCAAAGTCAAGGACTTTTCAGTTTCTTGTGCTCCGCCAATGAGAAGGCACACAAGAAGCCAGCAGGGAGTGTAGCCAGGAATGCTGTAAACTATCCAAACTAGCCAAAAGAATATTCCGTACCACTGTCATGCTCAGTATATAAATTGGAGGGAGTTGTCTGGGTCTGATCATGTTTCAGGGACAGGCTAGGCATTGGTCAGTGAGTGGAGAGCAATCGTGTTGAGAATAATGTGCCTCTCTTGGGGTTTATATTTCTCTTTTTTGTCATCTCTCTTTTCATTACTGTTATTGTTATAATTATGATATTAGTATTATTATTTTATATCCATTATTAAACTGTTCTTATCTCAACCCATAGGCTTTGCCTTTTTTTCCTACGCTTCTCTCCATCCACAGCAGGGTGTGCGTGAGTGAGTGGCTACATGGTACTGTTTGCCAGCTGGAGTTAAACCATGGAGATGGTTTACAGGGAGGTGGAACGAGGTATACTCCATGAGTAAGGCTTTCTCCATGCTTTGAAGAGCTCCCACAGACTTGTGATTTGAACTGGAGAGGTACTGTGTTCCCACAGCTCTGTTTTGGACATTTTTCTATTTTAGGCTAATAGACAAACTAACTCATCCATTGTGTAGCCACTGAGATCCCCAGACAGAGTGCTATAAGAGAGCCACACTCTATTATTCTCTTATTATGGAGCAGCAGAGGCTCTTCAAGAGTTACACTGGATTTTTATATGTTTTCATACTGCCTTTTGTCTTCTAGTAGCAGTCCTGTGGCTTTGAGAGCTTTGGGCTCCTGACTAGAGGCGGGTTCCTAAATTTAAGGTGGCCTCTCTGAGAGTCTTTGGAAATCATTCTGGATAGGGCAATTATGTTGCTTAGACATATTTCTGTATCACTGTATCCTCCATATTAGAAATGTCTTTGAGGATGGAGAGCTGGTGTTAGTATTAACTTCAGCACTCCTGCAACGAGTTTTCTGGCAATATTGAACAGCCCTTGTACAAAGCACCTGATAATCAGTGTATTACTAATGGAGGTGTTGCTGGGAGTATGGGCAGGATCAGATCTCAACTGTGAGAGAAAATTCTTGTAGCCATAGCTGTAATGCTACCAAGCATACTGAGCACGAGAAGCATACCAAGTATGAGAAACTATGACTTACAGATGTTTCTTTTCTCAGCTGATGATTCTAGAATTGCAGTCCAAATCTGTGTCCTTGGTATGGAACTTTACTGGATTTTTCATGTGATTTCTTTTTCCCTTGGCGGCTGTGACCAGGAGAAAAGCAAACACAAATAACTGCAAACACAATTTTACAGTGAAATCACAGTTAATATAGCTTTGAGAAGGCTGGTAAAAGGTGCACACTAGTATTACTTTTCAACTATATTTAATATAGCAGTGCTTCTAAGTGAGAAAGGAAAAAGTGACTTCGAGGTTTTTTTAATTCACTCAAATTTCTTAAAATGGCACATGGAGGAATCAGGTACAGGAGAAATGTAAAAGAAGTCCTGTCAAAACTTTAGGAAGTTCTCTGGATGCCCAGGAGGCTGGTTTTAGCTGCTTGTGCAGTTTCTCACCTGCCATCTTCTCTAAAAACATCATGGAAGCTATTTCAGGGGAAGTACAAGTTTCTAGAAGGTAGACAATTCCACTGAACTTTAGTCATCTGCTCCTGGTTTGGTGTTGTGTCTTTTTCTATTCAAGAGGGGCAGAGGAGCACTTGCAGTTCTTACTCTTTTGACCTGTTTCAGACTCCCATGTCAAGACAAGACGAACTGTGCCCTGAACATGCCTACTCCTTGAAGTATAAAGCGGATCTGGAACACAGCTTCATCTGAGTCAGCCTCAGACTTGAAATTGAGTGCTGTAGCTAAACCAGAAGCATTTGTGAAGGGAGTCCAGCACATAGCATCTTGTGGGAGACTGAAGGGTCACTGGAGACCTATGAGGTGGAAAAAGAGCTGTCTAGAGAAGATGAGAGAGTTTGCTATGCTGAAATGGAATTTCACTCCTGGAATTTCTCAAGAAATTTTATATTTTTAATATATAACTGGGTGCAAAACATGGCAGTATCAGCTATAAAGAGAAGGATGGGAATATCCAGCAGGAAGAGATTTTGGCCTTTACAAATAGAATGAAGATAGTTTATAATCATGCAAAATGTCCTTAAAGATGAATCGGAAGGATCCCTGCTTGAAGCCAGAAGTTCATTACATAGAAAAGCAAAAGTGTTACTTACCACACTCTGACCATGAGATGCTATGTTACAGGCTTGCCAAGTAGGCAAATGCAATTCTAAGTTATATCAAATGAGCTGTTTCCAGTAGAGAAAGGAAAACAGGAGTGCTGTGCTCTGCCATGCACTGAGACTTCCTGTGGAATTCTATGAACAAAACCTGCAGAAATGGAGGCTATCACAAGTGACTAAAATGAAGTCTAAAGACCCGAGAAAAGAGCATGAGACCTTGCAGAAGGGATTAAAGCAACATCTGAAGGCTTTGCTGAAAGGCTTGGGAGATGGCCTGAGACTGGAGGTAAAATTTTTTAGGGGCAGCAGAAGCTGGAACAAGTTCAAAATAGATGAATAAGGAACCAGTAACCAGATGGCTGAGAACCAGCAGCTTTTCCGGGGACAGGGAAGGCCAAAGAATCTTTGGCAAGCTTGGAGGTTACTAACTGAGCAGGACAGCAGCGAGGATTAAAAAAGCTAAAAATACCAACAGCACAAGGAAATCAGAAAGTTGCAAAAGTCAGAAACCTGATGTGGAATTGAGGCTGCCAGAGGACTTCTGCTGCCTAGCCGCAATAACACTTTTTCAGCTGCAGAAACCGGAAGGGAAGAAGCTGAACAAGCTGTACCAATACACAAGAAACTGGCTAAAAAAGTTGCAGTGAATGATCTGAGAAGGCATGACCAGAACCTTTATGTCAGAGAAGATGGACAGCAACAGTGTTTCCCAGGAACTGAACAGGTCTGAAACATTACCTGCGGGGGGGGGGGGGGAAGAAAAAAAAAAGCACAGCTTAGTTCACAATCTGGGGCACACTTTCTAAAGCCAGAAACCATAAACCATCCCAGTAGACTGGGGCTTAGTGGGGGTCTTGGAGAAGAGAAGGGGAGAATCTACCTAAGCTGAGGAGAACCTGAGGAGCCTTCTCTCCTGGCACACCTCCAGCAAAGACTGCCAAGATGCTTTGGCAATGGACCAGCTTAGAGGGACTCAGCTGGACTTGGCGTGGCCTGCAAAGACCAGTGAAAGGAGGCCAGAGCCGTTCTGAGAGGTGCTGGAATTTGTCACGGGGCTCAGCTGCAGCTGTACACTGAAAGGGGACATTGCTGTGGGAGAGAGAGAGATGCTCAGTGCTGCAGACACGGTGAGTATGGGCAAGAGTCGGACACACGGGATAGGAATCCTCCTGATGGCATTTCTGAGTGATTAGAGGGAAGGGTACAGTTGGTTTGTGTGACTGGGAAAATGGTTGCTAAGCCCTGTTAACTGTTCACTTAAAGGGGGGCAAGTAGAGAAGTACCACAATAACCATAGCCTGGCATGTGGCCAAAACGGAGTAACTGGTGGCACCCAGTGAAAGCCCTCACCTACCTTTGAAGAGGAAAAGGTGCAACCTATTGACTGAAAGTATGAGGAACTACAGGGGTCAGAGCTTTTGACTTAAACATCTCAGGCAGGTATGTTGGCTGTGGCCAAATGTGTGAGGGCTCACCAGTTGTGAGGACAGTGAGCACCAGCTGAGCATACAGGTCATTGGGTGGGCATGGGCTGAAGTGAGGAGAGACCACAGTGGGTAACATGCAGCCCACTCCACAGCTTGTTGTGAAAGGCCAGGGTCTCAACAGTGGGGTCTAGTCTGTTTAGATGAGCTAAAAGGTCTGATCTGTAGGGCATGAATGACCTTGCTCAATAGAAGAAGGTGTAACAACACAGTCTGCACTCTGCTAGTAAAAGAAAGCTGAGGAGGATCCAAGATGTGCCTTGAGAACTGGGAAACCTCGGCAGTGAATGCTGCTGTGCATCAGGGGTGGCACCTGCATAAGCAGGTTGCTTTGGGCCAGCAGTGCAGGTTCGAAGCCAATCCCACGATGACCTCTGCTTGCTGCAGGCTGGCTCAGAGACAGAGCTGCCCTGGTGAGTACGAGCTTGCCTGCTGTCAGAGAACGCTACTCGGGCAGTACCATTTGTGGGGTGGGGTGTTTGGTCCAGAGAAGCTGAATAAATCTTATATGAAGGAGCCGACCCCCACCCTCCCCAGGCTGCGGGCAGTGTAGATTTGGAAGCCAATAATTGTTTCAGTCCTCTGTTGAGCCAAAATTCTTGCTAACACCAGCACAGCCAGGACATATGGTAACTGTGCATTTGGGAATTATGGGCAGCAAACAGAGAGAGGGTCAGCGCTGGGTCAGGACATCTTTTAATGACTCTAGTTAATGAAAAAGACTATGAAACTGCGCCTCTGGTAAGGGATCAAGGATAGTTCCTCTGAGTCCTGAAGTCACTTGTTCTCCCTCATAATGAAGACTCAAGGCTCATCTTTAGAGGCATTGACCCATTAAACTGCCCCACACTGTCTGGGGAGAAGGCATTGTACAGACCACTGAAGACCTAAAGGTGCCTTCAGCAGTAACTTGGATGTCGTCCACAGGTCTGGTGAAGGGAGGCAATAGTGCATGCCTCAGTACAAAGTAGAACATGCTGAAAGAAATAACACCATTGCAGGTGCAGCCACTGTCATGGGAGGATAACACCTTGGATATTGCGGTCTGGTTTCCACACTTGGTTTTAAGAAGAATTGGCAAGTGGCAGTGGAAGCAAAGAGCAGGGGTGAAGGGCAGGAGACAGCATTTCTACTGCGTCAGTAAGCAGCACTTGAAAGTGCCGGCTTCTGGCTGACACTGAGGGATCTTGGAAACGGTCGCTGCAAAATAGGTCCCTCTCAGCCTGTCTGCTCTGCTGAGATGGCTCAGGGCACACTCAGAGACTGCTGGTAAGAAAGACTGCATTTACAACTAGCCTGGGATCAGATCAAGGCTACCACTGAACTTGAGCTTCCTGAAATGAGAGTTGCTCTGAAAAGGGACTACTTCTCATGGACACACAACTCAGCCAGAGAGAGTTTTCTCTAACAAAAAGAAAAATATGGCCGTGCACAGGACTGGGCAATTGCCCAGGAAATCACAGATGCGCAGAGTTTTGTGGGGCTCTGCCTTTACTACGAAGGCCTTGTTTGTGGATTAGCCAGTATTGCAGACTTACTACCTAAACTGGGTAAGAAAGAAACACCAACTGCAGGGGCATGTGAGATTTAACCCCTTCAGAATTAGGGTTTTTCTTTTGTCTTGGCAGATCCAATTTGAAAACCCCTTAGGGGGTTTGTAGCCCAGATGCAGGTCCCTGAAAATGAGAGGCTGCTCTGCAAAAAGAATACATAGGCTAGGTAAATGTGAAGAGTTAATATTTAATTTATAAAGTTGAAGATCTAATATCAACAATGGTCTAAGTAATCCAGAGGAGTTCAGAGAGGCAGGTTGCCTACAAATGGGAGAAGCAGTGGAATATATAGTCACACCCATGCCCTGGAATAAGAGAAGTGCTACAGACAACTTGTCCCAGCTGCCAAGTGGAAGTCAGTTTCAAATGTTGCCCTGAGATAGATCGCTCCAGAGAGGCACTCTAGAAAGGAAGATAGTCCATCCACTTCCATAACACGCTCAGGTTCAAAGTTTTCTGATGTGTGTCCTGAAAACTACTACAGGATCAGATATGCTGGAGAAACGTAGATACTTCCCTAAGTCTCTGCCTTGGATGTAACAAGAAAGTTTATTGGTAAATATTCTCATCCCTGAGTACCGGAGAACTGTCATTGTGGGAGATACTAAAGAGAAAATTATGTAAAAGGTCGGAAAACTTATCTAGAAATATTTCTGGTACAAACTGATGATCCTAAATACCTCCTAGCTCAGTCCTGAGTCATACACAACTTTTGAAACTGCCAGGAATTTGGAGAACACAAAAAATCTTAGACAAATATTAGAGGATTTGTGCTCAGTAAAACACCAGTAAAAAGCATAAGAAATTTGGCAATAAATAAGCTCTTTGCAATAATTAGGCTGTTGGAATAGAATAAACATATGGAGTAAGGAAGAAGCTGGCTAAGAGTTTATTAGCGAAGGGATTTAGAAAGGGAGCTCAAGAATTTCTTTCAGTCTCCTGGACTCCCCCTGCAAACAGGAACATCCCCTGCAAAAAACGATGAGGGAGAGTGTCTGTCACATGGCTGTACATGGCATGTATGATACAGCTAAGGTCACGTCATCAGCTGGGAGAGAGCAGCACAGCTTCATTTTCTTTAGCAAAACAGCACCCACTCCCCCCAGCTGCAGATTCGATTCCTCTGTGCTCTTCTTCTCCAGTAAGTGAGCAGGTTTTCCCAGCAACTTGGTTTTTGTGTGTTGCTTTTTGCTGTGGGCACTGGGAGGAGAGCAAGATGCATCCTCCAAGAGCAGACTGTGAAAACAGGAAGATAACTCCTTACACAGCCACCCTTTGCCACCTTCTCGTGCACCTGAGGTCAACACAGCATGCTTGGTTAGGGCAGTTCTCTTACACTCTGCTGCAGAGGGGGAGCTGCCTTCCTGACTCCTGCCAGCTTTGCACTGTGTTTAAGACCTTAATCTCAGTCTCAGGAAGAAGAAAATTTTGTTTACTTTTTTAGGGAGTGAAAAAAAATTGAGATGGATTCTCAAAAGTTACCTTGTTCTGATGAATCTAAGTCCCTATCTATCCCTCCAGAGCACACAGCCAAAATAAAGTTATGAATAGAGTGAATAAAATGTAACCCCACCTGCTGCTGTGGGAATGGATTAGAGGGAAGACTGGGAGGGGATAGGATAAACTGAGAACATGAGTAGAAGACAGTGAAGGGCAGAGGCCAGTTTGTCTCCTGCATCCTGTAACCCAATAACTCTCACTGCCAAGACAGTGTGAAGCTTTTCTATGGCATCCATAACTGTGGAGGGAGTTTTGGTAGGACTGAAGATAAGGAACCACGTCTCTTGAGCTGGGGGGATCTGGAAGGGGCAGAGGCACCCACAGGGGAGGGAACAGAAGCTGGCAGGTACAGATTGAGGCAGGATGGCGAGTAGGAAGGGAGTGAGGGTATGTCACTTTTGCAGCACTAAGATACAGTTCTGGGAATGGCAGGGGCCCAGCCAGCGTGGAAAGGAGAAATCTCTGCTTGGCAGAAACATCTGCAAGTCAGTGTCTCTCCACTCTGAGTATGTTCAGCAGTGTCTTCTGATACTTCAGGATGAGGGCAGGAGTGCTGCTGGGAAACCTCCTTACTCCCCGCAGGAGTTGCTGCTGCCTCAGCTCCTGGTCCTTGCTCTGGCAGTTCCTAGAGGTCCTAGGGGAGCTGGGAGGACCTCTGTGCTTAGCATCCTTAAATGCTAATGTTGCATGCCTGGGAGGGCTGTCCTGCTCCAAGGAGACCTAACAGAGGTACAGGCCTGCATGGAGAACGTGCTGCTTCTCAATCAACAGACCTTGCTCTAATAGCCTGCCGAAAAAACACCACTTCCTACCATGCCATATTGCTTACAATATTGCCACATATCAAACAAACTGAAATTCCAAACTTCCCAGGTCGTGAACTCTAGGCTGTTGCAGGCTGCGCCAGGGCACGGTGAAGCTGAGAGCACAGCAAACCTCCCAGAACCAGCAATCACCCCCACAGCCCAAGACGGTGGCTCACTGCTCCCTCCGCCGGGGCCGTTATCCAGAGAAGCTGAGGGAGATCTGCTCTTTAACTCCGGTGGGCTTGGGATCAGGTTTATATTTCTTTTGAAACCCTTGCCACATGTGCAAACAAGTTGCACTGGGTGGTGTAATCTGAGAGCGAAATTAAATGAAGAGGTGACGCGCCAACTGCATACACAAAACAAGGGAAGCGTTTCCAAATCACAAGCTGCCACGGAGCAACGAGTTTTTACATAATAACAAAATTAGGGTTTGGATGACTGGTATTCTTCAACAAACTTTTCAGAAATATTTCCTGGAGCAAACCCAAAGAGAGAATCCTCATTTACCCTATTCCTTTCAGAAGTAATTGAATTCACTTGTTTAGGGTTTCTGCCTCCTCCACCTTTCATTCAGCGGCAATGTGAATTCTGCTAATCTCTCTACAAAACAGTCAATCTCCTCTAGTCTCACTGACCATCATTCAGCCACCCAGTAATGAAAAATTGCTTTGATCCTCTCCGTTTGCTTCCTCTCACAAAAATATCTCCATTAAAAAAAAAAATTAAGAATCTTTAATAAACTCTTCCACCCAAAGGAATGTGTATGATTAGTTCCATGGATATTTTTTTCCCCCCTGCAGTGGGTTGTTTGAGAAACCCTGAGAGCTAAGAAGATTGCAAAAGTGGCTCATCGCTTTGGGAAAGCATATACAGTGTTAACATGGGTGTCCAAATGGTTATGCAAGCCATGGAAAATTATGTAGAGGAGAAGAGAGAAAATGCAGGGAGCTGACTAGGAAGCACTCTTTCTGGATACCACATTTACAAGTACATGTGGGTTACAGATTTTTCAGACCACAGCCTTTGTGCTGCCTGCAGCTACCCAGTACTGTATTCACACCATAATGTCCTTGGATAAGCAGGACGGTGCATTCGACATCTATTCGAGGAGGAGATCTGAAAACCATCTCCCCATGAGATTATATTACTTGTCAATCATCTATCTGCAAGCCAGAAACTTTCCCCAGATTTTTTTCAGGGCAGCTTACTGCAGCCTGTCCATCTTCATTGAATGTATACTTTTCTGCTGGTTCATTTTCAAATATGAATTTTTACAGCAATCAGCAGAAATTAAAACCTGTTTTTGAAACAAAAAACCACACTCCTTCTTCTTTGTTCTTCTTGCGAAAAGTTCAGAATTGTGGAAAGTGTGAAAAATACTGTATGTCTGTCTGAGAGGAAATAAATAAAAATCAATCCCTCCCAGTTGTCATTTTCTCCAGTTCTGTGGAAGGCACAAACACAGTCATTTCTTCACTAGTGAAAGTAGGTGCTTTTTCCTCATTCCTTTTCATTCCTTAGAAGAGAGTACAGCCAGCCTCATACAGCACAAATATCTGTTAATTTCTGTGATGAATTTACAGGCTAATTTCCTCCTGCCTACTATTCTGAGCCATCAGATCATGAGATCTGCTGCTGTAAAGTACTCTGTAACACCTGGAAAAAAGTTACTGTGCTTTGAAGTCATGTAGCACTCTTCAGGAGAGAATCGCGAGGCACATGCAAACACTTGGAGCCAGATCAAGGGAATGCTGCAAGTGAGTCGTTTTACTTGAATGAAACACACTTTCATTCCCCACACAAATATGTGTCTATATGTGTGCTTTTATTTTCCTAGACACATTAGTTTTAGTTATTTACCCATTTGTGCTCCAGATAATTACATGCTGCGGATTCAATTGGATGCAGATTTATTCTTCACTTCCTGTCCTAAATTCTCTGCAATTAAACAGCTGCTGTGTGCTTGGTGTAATAAATTTACACAAAATCTGGGATGGTTTGGCATAGCAGAAAGGTTGTTTGGCACAGGCTTAGGACAGCTACATTACGTACGACTGGCAACCCCTGTGCAGGTTATGCTTTCTCTAGCAAATGAGAGTCGCCCTACCGCAACCAGAACAGGCCATTTGCGTGACAGAAATGTTTACAAATTTATAACTTGTTTTACTTGGCTGCTTTGAATATTCTCTCCCAACCTGAAAAAGAAAATTTCCTTGGCTTTCCTAAGTTAAGTCTTTTGAAAGACCTAGTTGAAAAGGAAAAAGAGGAATAAATTCTTCAGGAACCCTCTGTCTGCAGAAATACCTCCACTTCATTTTATCAGGTGGAGCTTTCTTCCTCCACTGATGAGAAGGGTGGGAAATATGGGAGGGGCCCTTTTCATGGATTTCTGTGTTTACCATAATATTTTGCAGCATTTTGCACTATCATTAATCAAGCACACAGATCAGATGGTGACCTTATGCTTTGCTGAGGCACTCACTGACCTCCACCCTGTTCTGATTCTCTTCCCTTGGGAGCAGATCTCACAACCCCAAATCAGGAATCTCCCCATTGGTATGTACCCATCATCCACACAGCATCCTCATCTCCTACGGCATTTGTGGCCTCAAATAGCTGTGGTCTGTGTGCCAGCATGAGCAACACACAGTTCTTTTGCGGGAGCAGATGTAAAGTCTACTCTCGTGGGGCCTGCAGACTGGAATTAGAAATGTACTTCTGTTTATGAGTTAGCACACGTGTCTTTTTGTTTCCTGATACCTTCTGCATAATGAAGTCAATGAGAGTTAAACTCCTCAGCTGTGATTCACATATTCATTAATCTCCTGCAGTAACAAGTACGAATTTTACAGCACATACAGTGTGCTTATTACCAGTGTAAACAACTTGCTGCATCCAAAAAAAGAGTTGCAGGAATTAGGTCCCATTGTATCAAAGTGAAAGGAAGAAGGGTTAGAAAAATATGCTATGCACTGCTACCTAGCCCGGAACGGCTGTGATCTGGTTATTGCATGGCAGTAGTTCTGGATCTTGGAGTGAGAGCTGGCCCCATGGTTTCCACAAGTGTCTTTGGGGTTTGCGGAGGCCCTGCAGGCATTAACAGGGATTTAGCAAAGCGTGGAAGTTGCTAAAAAATGCCTAGAGAAACAACACATCTGAACACAAGACATTTGACTTACCAATTCAGCGGTGAAATGATGTCCAGGCAAAAGTGGAGGGCAGATCATGTTGGATTTCTTCAGGAAGAGTTCCAAGGTGGTTTACTTTTCAGAGGCTGCCCCAGAGGCTGACTTTTCGAGCCACATGCAGAGGCCTATCCCTCTACCAGAGGGCTCTGAAGGCATTTCTGTGCTGTATCTGCTCCCAACCCGTCTCCACAGAGTACACTATTGTGGTTCCCTTCAGAAACCTACACGTGGTACTCGTGCAGCTGCAGGACCACAGATGCCTCTGGGATTAAAGGGAGTGTGATGTGCCCAGGGTAATCTTTCATAGGAAAGGCTGAAGAAACTCACTTCTTTTAAAGAAGAAACATCCATCTCTTTATTCCCACTCTTTCCACAGCCTGTGACTGTGTCTGCTCCTTCCCTGGGAAGATCCAGGTTGTATTGACTTAAATAAACAATAAGTCAAGCACCCCCTTGGCCCTTGGACATTTGATAAAGGATCATTTTCCATTTCCCAAACCATTTTGACTCAGGTCCTGTTCAGATTTTAGAGGATTTTCCCTACCTTTTTCCCCCCCCAACTGAGCTGAAGAGGAACAGGATCAGGCCCATGATATGATACAATTTGTCTTGTGTTTTATGATCTTTAAAGGTTCAACTCTAATCCACATTTTCTTCCTCTTGTGAAATGAAGTCAGAATTATCAGGTCTTCTGGTCCAGCTATGAGGAAGGTCTGAACCACATAAAAATACTGTGTGGATGGGAGCAGGTAGCAGGTTATTAGCTCAAGGCTGCCTATAAAGATGTGTGGAGAGGAGCATCTCCGCAAAGGCAGCTGACATGTTTAGTGACATAAAGTGGCTTGACTGTTAGCTTCTTTTTTTTTTTTCCTTTCTAAATGACAAGACAAAGCCACCTCTGCTCTCCTCCAACTCCCCTCACCCTCCCAAGCCATCCCCTTGCCCCTAGATGCTTAGTGTTTCTTCTCTTAGAGGGGAAAAGAAAGAAAAAAAAAAAGAAAGAAAGGGAGAGAGACATTTTCTTTCACACAAGCCCTCAGAATTACAGTTCATGAACTATTCAGTAAACTGACCGGCATGAACCTCCCTTCAACGGCCTAATCTAAGGGGTGGATCTATGTGTTTTGTTGCTTGTCAAAAACAATCACTGCTCGGCCCATTACATTTACAGCACGTCGTCCTTTAATTGGTGTAACACACTGAGGGCTGAAAGGAAGAAAGTCCTACAAAAGCCCCCGAGTGAATGAACCCTGACTCACACAAAAATACTCTTCAGAAGTTCAGAGCTGGGCACTAACAAGGGAGGTAGAGAGTTAGTTTGAAAAGGGGTTAAGTTCAGAAATGTGCCACCTTGAAGACCCTCCCATCAAAGCCATGATAGCATTGACAAGATGCAGGGGGAAAAAAGTTAATATTCCGGCCTTTCGGGTTTGAAGGGAACGCAGGGAAGGACTGGAGATTCCTCCCGGCTCTCCTTCCCGGCCTAACCCTTTTCACTTCGGGGCCGTTCTCATTGTGTCCTTCGACTGCTTAAGAAAAATACGAGAGAGGAAAAGAAAGAAAAGAGCCCCGAGAAACGCGAAACGCAGCCCAGGCCGGGCCGGGCCGGCGGAGCGCTGACCCAGCCCGGGACAAAGCCCGCTCTCCGCGCAGAATGCCGCCTCCCACCCGGTTCCTTCCCGGGCCCGCTCTCCGCGGCCCCTAATGATTAGACTAATTAACAAAATCGATGTTTAAACGCCCGAAGCCACACTTCAGGGAGGGGGGGGGGGGGCTCGGGGTGCCGGGGCTCCACCTTTGCTTCCCGACGCCCCGCGGCGGGAGCGGCCCCTCGCCCGACGCCCCGGGGAGACCGGCGGGGGCAAAGGGGCTCGGCGGGGGTCGGGATGGGGCCGCCCGCCCCCTGCACCTTCTCTCTGGCCCTGTATCTCTGCTGACTCCTTCTCCTTTCCGTTTTCTTTTCCCTTCTCCTCTCCTCTCCTCCACCTCTTACGCGGACCGTTGCTGCCGCGGGATTTTTTTTTTAATCTCTCTAAAGATACAATAACTATTTTGATGTAAATGGCGAGCCTTGGGTGGGTCCCTGGGGTAGAGAGTTAATGATTCTTCTTACACCGGGCTGTTCTTTCACTTCTCCTGCGCGCACCATGTTAATAAATTAATGCACCTTTCATTACTCCTACACGCATCAAACCTCAGCTTTGTATTTTGCGGCCTGACCCTCGTTCCTACACTTTTGTGAGCAAGTTGCCCCCATGCTAAGGCTGGGGCACTTTTAAATGCAGTCCCATAGTCCTACCCAGGTTTGTAATCCGTCAAAAAGCCGTTGATTGCTGCAAGCGTTACTTTTCATTAAGAAAACTTAGAAGCAATTTGGAAGAACCCTTCTCAATGAATACATTTACCCCCAAATGCTTTTTATTCTTTGCCTATACTTGATGAGTTTCTCTGGCACAAATCAGTTCTTACAGGCACAGAATGGGCAATCCCCTGATCCCCATCAATTGTCATCCAGAGTTTGGGCCACTTTGACCGCCAATAGTGGGGAAGTCAGAGCTAATCCTCAGAAGGAATCACGGGAAAAGAAAAGCAACAATAACCAAGTCAAGCGTAAAAAATGAAAGAGAAATCTCTATTATCACTCACTACATTTCCCAGCGATGTACTGAAAAAATCAGCTCGTTTGTCATTCGAGTCAGACACCCGGAGAAGAATATGGGGTCGTGGTGGGTTGGTAGACTCACACGACGTAAGGAACAATATTTTAGAGCAAAAGGCCTCTTCATTTGCCAAATCCTCCTCACATCCGCCATAACCATTAAATACAGACTGACTTTATTCTCTATGGGAAGAACAAGGGGAAAGGAGCCTTCAGCCACATAGCCAGACAAAAGTCCAAAGAGCCGGGGACCGGGGAGGCGAGGTGGGAGGATAGCGGCCACCCTCCTCCGCACCGGCCCCGGGCCCCGGCTCAGGGGGTGTGAGAGGGTACGGGGGGTGTCGGGGGAGGGAGGAGGTTTGTGAAGCGGAGTGATTGTCTGTTTGTCTGTCTGTCTGTCTGTCTGTCTGTCTGAGGGCGTGTGAGCAGGTGAGCTTGCAGGGAAGGTGGGGCTTATGTGCTTGTGAGTGAGCTGGGGCGTGCAAGGGGGTGCCAGGAGGTGCACGTGGGCGGGAAGGGGCTTTGGGAATGTGAGGAATCCGTGCACCCGAGGCGGCGACGGGCTGGTGTGCACTCTTGCTCGCGAGTGTGCAAGGAACGGAGGGGGAGAGGGGTCTCCGCGGGTGGATACACGGGCGCGGATCCTGTTCGTGAGCGGGAGATGTGTGCGCCGCGGGGGGCGGGTGAGGAGGGACCCGTGTGGAGAGAGAAAGGTGTGAACATGGGTGAAAGTGAGAGGAGGCTGTGAGGGGTGGGTGTAGCCGGGGCACCTGGTCCTGCGTGTGCATGCAGGGCTGTGTGCGGCGGGGCAGCGGGGCTGGCCGGGGAGCTGTTGGGGGGCGAGGGAGACAGTGAGACTTTTGAGAGGCGGCAAACATTGCCGCTTTCCACGCTGACACCTACAATTAGCCCAAAGAAGGCCGTGAATCCTTTACTCCCCGGCCAAGCGAGGGGCAAAGTTAGCGCTGACAGCCAGCTGCCAAGCCTCCTGCGGCTGATACCTTTCGAGCAAGTAAACAAGTCGATAGCCATCAGCCCACTGCTGGCCCCTCGGCTTTTGAGGGGAGCTTCCCCAAAGCCCCACGGGTGTCCTTCCTTCCCGGAGGGCTGACTGAAGCTGAGTGGTTCTGCTCGGGTTTGGGTCTGTCTGTGCGAGCAGAGAGGGGGCGGGACGAGACGGGGGAAAAAGGGGAAGACAGTAACCACGATGAAAACGGGGCGATGGCCCCGCTCGTGCTCCGTGGGGAAGGAGGTGCCCGGGAGGCCGCAGGCAGCGGGGGAGACTGGAGGATTCCAAGCCTGTCTCGCCTCGGCGCGACCCCCCAGGACTGTGGGGTCCTGGGGGCGCCCCCCGTTCTCCGCAGAGATGCGGACTATGCTCGCGGGTCGCGGCGAAGTGCTCTCCCTAGTTTTTAGCAGCCCGCAGGCTCACGGGTACCTTAGTGCAGATTTTATTTTTCATTGGTGTGAGGCTTATTTGTTTTCACTTCTCTTTTTTTTTTTTTTTTTTTTGGGGGGTAGTAGAACCGACGAATAAACTTTTAAGCAAAGCTACGG
>JAWMRA010000113.1:70828458-70860176 GCA_035584735.1 Pseudotriccus pelzelni
GGCGTTTTTTTTTATTTTTTCCTCTCTTTTTTTTTTTTTTTTCCTTCTTGTCCTGTTCCCGCACCTCGCAGATTTCAGGGCAATCCCGGCACCCGCTGCAGCCGTGTTCTCCCCCGTGTTGCCCGGGCTGCTCTGGGCTGCCGGCGTCCCGCAAGCTCCATGTGGAGGCGGCCGTACACACCGGAGCCCGGAGAGGCCCCGGGGATCCGGCCCGTCCCCGTTCAGAAATCCCTGCCGGGGAGCAGCACCCCGGTCGCGGTGTCCTGGCCTGGATTTACATAAAAGTGCGGTCTCTTTGCATCATCCCTCATCTCGAAAGGGTGCTTGAAGAACTCGAGACACTCTGCAGTCCTAATTAGTGATTTTTGTCCTCTTGTTACGGGGCTCAGCATCTCATGCAAATGAACTCTTCATCGCCGTCACCATTACTACTGCGCCAGAATTAACTGACTCTTATCTTTAATGATATGCCGCTGAACTTCTCGGAGCCCGGCTAGCTTTTTATCTTGATTACTCTAATCAATAAGAAATGATAGAGTAAAATTATAAACTCTATTGGCTTTTGAATGTTGCCGACAAGCCCTCTAGATGCGCTCCCCTTTCATTGTTTTTTATTAAAATGATCTTCAGCTAACTGCGCATGCAAATAGAGAAATGAACCGGCGAGGGGGCCTGGCACGGAGGGATCCCTCTCCCACTCCTGTAGGGAGCCCCGTCGGGTGGGCTCAGATGGGGGCAGAAGGGCTTTGTAAACAAATGGCTCTTTTTTTACCAGAAGCGGGAGTGAAAAAAAAACACCTTATAAAAAGCCTCAAACCAAAATAACAACAAACCAAACCACAGCCCCCCAAGAGCTCCCCTTCACAACAAATTAGGACATAAAGTTTCCCCTGCTCCCCGAGGCCCGACGCCTACGGGAGCTGCCCCACGGGAGGGGGCGAGGGGGGCAGATATAGGTGGGAAACAGGGATGCTGACACTGGCCGGTTTCTTCCCGTGGGGGCAGCACAGGCAGGGCCCGATCCTGGCCGGCCTCCCCCTGCCCCAAAGGAGCCAGAGGCAGGAGTGCAGGACCCGGCCCGACCCCGCTGCTTCCCGCAAGGCCAGCGAACACCCGCTCCTCGCCGGCGGTAATAGGGGATCAATATTAAACCAGCAGCAGCCCAAGTCTCCGTGGCGGAGACCTTTCCCCAGACGGATCGGTGCAGGGCTGGCCGGGAATGCGCCCCGCACTCTGCCGCCCCCTCGCCAGCCCCATCGGTCCGCCCGAAAACATCTTTTCTTATCTGTCAGCAGTAATTAGATATCCTTGTGGTGACAGAGGGATGCACGACACCAGCACTTTGTCTCGGGGGAAAGGAATACGTGGATATGCTCGCACAAACACAGAGAGCGCCAATTTTGCTGCTGCCTTTTTTTCCCTCCTTTTTTTTTTTTTTTTCTTTCCCCCTCCTTTTTTTTTAACCTCTGGGAGTGGCACTGAGCGGGTCCGGCGGCTGCCCGTGTGTCCCGAGGGCTCCCAACGCCCGCTCCCCGGCGGCCCGGGCGGCTTCTCGCCCGCGGCGGGGACAGCCCCTGCGAAGGAATTTGGGCACATCCCGGGCTGGCGGCACGGATCGGTGCTCCGCAGCCGCTCCTCTGTTCCGCCCCGCTCCTTTCCTTCCTTCCAGCGAGGAGTCAGTTTGCTGTCAGTGCTAGAGATTTTAGCTAAATTTTTAGGTGAATACGAGGAGCGGTTTCAGGTGAAAATTTTTAAGCCTGTCGAACAGAAAAGGATACATTTAGTTATCTGCATGAAAAGGAAACCTCTCTAAAACGAATTTCTAGGGCAGAAACACGTTGACTGTAGTAACAGTGCTCTGAGGGCCGTCATTTCGTCATTCTCTGATAGGCGAATTTCACGGCATTTCCGAACGCGGGGCTGAAGTTCTCAAATCCCCGGCGCTTTGCGATCACCGATCGGAGAGACTCTACATATTTATTTCCACCCCAGTCCTTAAGCCTGTAGAATACCAACGCGTTCAGCCTTCCCCCCCCCCCCCCCGTAAGAGTTTAATTACTTTAATATTTTCAGTATAAACCCGTTCTTATCTCTTAGGGAGAGAATTAATCGGAGCAAAGAAAGAGTCACAATAGCCAAGATGAGTTGCACGGATAAAATAAAATTAGAAATCCATGAGGGACAAAATTGTTTTTCTTTCCTTATATCGGACACATGGTGGTTTTTTTTCTAAATGTTTAGGCGACACACAGGCACATAAAATATGTAATTGGCATATAATGGAGCAGTACACAGGGGAAGACTAACAAAGTAGTCGTACGCATGAAAATTGAAGTTGTGTGCCACAAAGGCAGACCCTTCCATGGGGGAAGGGCTGAATGTAGCAAAATCATGTAAAATCTCCGTTCTCAGTAACATCTCGTTATTAGGAATGATGACTAAACCTCCAGGATTATTCTGGACTGTAAGTTATCAAGAGCCCACTAATTTCACATTAAAACCCATTGACTGCAACAGCGTGATTGAAGGGTTTTTAACAATTAACATAATCAGAAAATGAGCGGAGATAATTTTTATTCAACTCATTACTTTTTAATCATGTATTTCTTTTAATTAATATCTGCTCCGTGAAAATAACAAAAAGCCGAGTCCCAGAGCGGCCCCGGGCAGGGGAGGCGACCCCGGCGGCGGCGGCGGGGCGGGCCGGGGGGCTGGGGGCGGCGGGCCCGGGGGGGCCCGGGGAGCGGGGCCGGAGGGCGGCATTGCTCCCAAAGCCACCGCCGAATCTGCTGCCACGGCCGCTCCTCAAAACAACCCCCGCCCCATGCCAAAAAGGCCCGGCTAGTATCGGGCTCTCGGACCCCCGCCTCCCCAAGCCCCGACCTCAAGGGGCGCAGGACAGCCTGGGCATATTTCAGATCCCCTTCGCGGCACCGAGCGAGCTCTCCCCAGCCTCTTGCCCGCGGCCCTACCCTGCCAAGAAAAAAAGGGGTGGAGGGCTCAGGGGGGAATGGAAGCCGCCTCCAGCCCCGGGAAGGCTGCCTGTGCTGTCGCCGATGTCAACAGGTTGCTGCTGCCGCTCAGCCCCACAGCCCTCGGAGCCCACCTCACCTGTGACAGGGGCAGCGTGCCCAGCTCCCGTGTGCGTGAGGCTGCGGGGGGAGCCCGTGTACCCTTGTGTGTGCGTGCCGGGTTTCATCGGCTCTTATCTTTTCCTTTCGGGAGCTGTTTAAGCCTCCCCTGTGACAAGTTCAGGGGTTGTTGTGAGGAAGGGAATACCTGACTTGGAAAAAAATCCCCAGCCCCCTAAATCTGGGCTCCGGATATCCGCGCTCCGACGGAAAAAAAGTCACGGCAGTTCTCCAGAAGTCTGCGTGGGAGTGAGCCCCCGGTAGGCTGCCCCAGCACTGTCCTCGTCGAGACAGAGACGTGAAGAGGGGAAGGGTGCATCTGAAGTCTGTCCATCTATCTGTCCATCCGTCTGGAGGGACATCCCATCTATCCTCACCACCCCCGCCTGCCCCACTGCTCGACGGCCCCCGAGGTGCGCGGGAGGGATGCAGGGGGAGAGCGCCTGTGCTCCCGCGGGGGGAGGCTCCACGCGCGACACCGGGGCCACGCACCTTGCAACAGGGAACCACGGAGGGAGAATTCCTACGGCGGGTGTCCGGCTGTTGGACGGAGCTCACAGAAAGCGGGAGCTGGCCCCGGTCGGTGCTGGGACTGGCCAGTGTGTGTGTGTGTGTGTGTGTATGTGTGTATGTTCGCTTTCACCGCGAGCAAAGATGTTGAAAATCCCGTGGGAAATTTCCGGCATCAACCGTTCCTTATTTTTTTTTAATCATTTGTCGACAAAGGTACCCAGGCTCTGAATAGCTGGAAGACAGTGCATGTAAGACAATCTCAAACATTCACAAACTCGTGCTGCTGACAAAGGCTTGCCCAACATGATGAAGAATTGACAGGTTCGTGTTTAATAACTAACTCCTCTCTTTCAAACTCTTCAGTTAATACAGTGCAGAAAGAGTAGGGAAATCAAATTTTATTCTTTTATAAAGCCTCATGGCCTAACCTCTTCTCTGTCTGGAACCTGTTCTTGAAAATTTGCTTGGGGTCCTTTGCCCCTGGAAGGAGCCAGTGCAACTGTCAGCTTAAATGTGGATTAGAGCTAAATCCTGCCAGCCAGAGATTTCAGGGGTGTGGTGTGGGCAGGGTGGCCAGGTTGTCTGCACTGGTCCTTCAGGTACATTTGTACAGTTCCACCCAGCAGACAAAGATTGAGTATGCAGTATTAGATCAGTTTTAAGACTGGAAATGAGTTGTGGGTTTTTCATCTGTTGCTGTTAGTCAGTTGGTTTGGGTTTTTTGTTTTGAGAAGGGGTGGAACTAGCTTTTTTTTAATATAAAAACACTCTAAATGGAAAAAAAATTAAAAAGAAGCTATTACAAATAAAATACCCATAAACATAATCTCAGCACTGTGAGTTACATTCACTACATGTGATGTTTACAGTATTTGCTCTACACATCACATTTGTGATGAGACAGTATTTGCTGTTTGGGTTTTTTTAATATAAATTCCATGTGAACTCTTGGAAGGGGGTAAGTGACTTTCAGGCCACAGCAGCAATCTGAGAGTGAAACATAGCAATGAACACTGTGAGGTGTGAAGGCAACTGTTTACAAAATTTCACCCAGTCTTCAGCTGCCTGTAGCCTTTTGGAAGCGCTTGTTCATTCCTACTAGCCATCTGGTACTCAGCATTATGTTTATAACCTCTTGACCAGAGCACACTCCCTTTCTTGCATGCACACGCAGCCTCGGTGAACTCAGCTGAGCAGATTTGCAAAGTCGTAGATGAGAAAGTTTGGCCCTTTGTGGAAACCACAATGGACCAATGCTGGTGACATCCCCCAGTGCAGGAACAACGCTTGGCTCTTCCCAGGTTCCCCTCAGCTCACGGCAGTGCAGAGGCTACAGCTGACCGAGGCCTGGTGGGACACTAGACTTCTCCAGAGCTGTCTCTGCCAACTCTTCGCCAGCAGGCACCTTGTTGTTACAATAACCTAAAATTGTGCTGAATATTTCTAATTTTTTGTTTTTAATTTTCCCATAATCAACATAGATTAGGATAACTAATGCTTAAATTTCAATATCTTCACTGAAATAACTTGTCATGTTTATGTTATCTTCTGTTACCGCTCATCTTGCTGTGATCTTTTATCCGGAGAAGAAAGAAAAAACATTTTTTTAGGAAATAATACTAGTAAACAGATAATTTTCTACTACTATGGATGAAAGGAAGTACCTAGGTACAATGCAAAGAAGAGATGTAAAGCAAAGAACTCACTGGGACAGACTTGGAGACACCTGTCAAAATATTCTTTTCCCCTTAGCTGATTAGTTCAGATGTTCACGTCGGCTTCTGCACCACTGCTTCAATCCTGGCCATGTATATGCAGGAGGAAAGGAGCGTGTCCCCCACTGGCTCATCCTGGGATGGGTGCACAAGCAGATCCAACGTCTGCTGAAGCCCAGCCATTCTTTTCTCCTATGAGCCATGTTTTAGGCCTGTGCTTTGGGAACTTGGGAAAATTCAACAGAGATATATGACCAGCAAGAAACAATCTGTGCAAAAGGGAAGAACAATTTTGGATTGCTTCCTACTGAAGAGGAGACTGGGATGATACCACACCGACTCCAGGGTTGCTAAAAGCAGAATTTGGCTCACTGGGTATTTTTGAACATGGACAGTCATCTACACTATGAAAAGAATATACCTTTCATATTATTTGTGTCAATCAAGAAGTTATTTGTGGCAATTTCACTATTATGGTGCTTCTAATGTTTCTGCTATGTTTTAAACGTTATCTTCAAATGTCTTTTTTAATTCCTGCATACTTTTTCCCCCTATACATTGGTTATTTCATCAGGATCATCCTATTTTACTCACATAAAAATATGTAGTCTAACAGCTCTCTTTCATTTCATAACAAACAGCACAATTAAGACTTAATTAGACTTAATATGAGCAAGGAAATGGCAATGCCACCCAGGACCTTAAATGTGATATCATTCAATTGCTCAAGTGTAGCATCCTGGAAAAAAAGAAGCCAAACAAAAAAATCCCATCAACTTATTTCTAACTATATCTTTACAGACTGGCATGATTGTCTACTGTCAATTATTGTTTTTCTAGTTATGATTCTAAAAATATAATGTAATTTTTTTTTTTTTTTACTTTCCACAGCAAAAACCTCTGACAGGTGCGTGGAAATGATATTTCTTTGTGCAATGGATTCATAGAGAGGATAATATGCAAACATTTAAGGTCTAGGTGAAGATCATATGGCACTATATATGATTTCTGAAGCTATGATGCTGTTATACACTTACAGAAAGTTTGTATGATTCTTCATACAAAAATGTGGGGTTATTTTCTCTCTTCAGAAGTGTGCTGGTGTGAAATAGGAAGAGGGTTAGCTGCTGTCTGTCTTGGTGTTCTTTCTCTGTCTCTTTGGAAATGGGGAACTTATTGATGGCTTTCTGGCTCACCATCACAGGTCACTGCAATGCCTTCTGATATCTTAGCCACAGGGTCAGGATAGTGTCCAGGACTCCTCTGCTAAGCTTATCCCAGCTGAACGTGGCCTGAATATTCACGAGAAGCTACAAAAAACACAGTCTTCAGAAGCAAGTGGATATGGCAAATGGGTCCTGGACAGGTCTCCGTGGACAGTCTCTAGAAGATGTTGGGTGGAGGTTTATGATTCTCCAAAATGAGAATGTGGTGATTTGGCTTAGGTGAGCAAATAGTCTGCTTCACAATTTGCCATATAATTGCCCAAGATAAACACGCTGCAGATGCTGGTTGAGTTGGACAGCCAGGCACAATAGATGTAGTCACACCTCTTTAGAAAAGTGTGATGCTTTTAATCTTTCCTTGTTTCATTTGGCAATTCTGGTAATAAAATGATTTTTGCAGAACATTCTTAAAAGAGCATTCTGTATGAGTCACTGACACACACTTTCCATAAGTCTAACATTGCTGAAATTTTAGTTGGTGATAGCAGTTTCTTGCACTCACTCAGAAAATGAGGTTCTTGAGTGTTTATTCAAATTTGGAATGGACTGCCAAGAAAGGTGGTGGACTCACTGTCCCTGGACATGTTCAAGGAAAGACTGGATGTGGCACTTGGTCTGGTTGGCATCGTGATGATGGGTCATAGGTTGGACTCGATGATCTCAGAGGTCTTTTCCAACTTAAATGATTCTGTGATTCTGTGATTTCAAGTGTCTGGCCTTCCTTGATTCCCTAGCAGCCAGCGCAACATTATTGCTCCCAAGTGCTCAAGGTGGGATTTGGCATCTGATTTGCAAAACCACTGATGAATTTTGGGGTTTTCTGAATTAAAGACTGAAATTATTGTAAATCAATTATCTTTTTTTTTCTTTTCTGACTTTTGAGTCCTTTTGCTTCTTCTTCATAGATTAGTGCAGATGTGACTCTGTCTTCTTGCCCCCAGTGAGAGGGCTTTCATATTCTTTGCTATGCACACAGAAGAATAATGCTCCAATGGGACAGTGCTAGCAGGCACAGTGGCTCAGGCTGGTCAGAAATGGTGCAGCTAGACGAGTGTTTGTCAACTGCTTTTGGAGTAAGATCACACAACCTTTGAAAATAAGAGTTAGCTCAGAGCACTGTATGGTATTGCCAGGATGAGTTTGACTTCCAACTAACCAAAAATGTCTCAACATGCTGTCATTTTTTTTAACATATTTACTTTCTCTCAAGTTCATTGTCATGGGTGTGATGATGATGTGTGTGTGCCCTTTATTAATTACATATGTGGTACTGTTTTCTGGACCACTTTCTGATGCTCTGTGGAATCTGGAAAAAAGTACTTTCAATTGGGTTACCTGCTGTTAGGCTTTGACATCAGTCACAACCAGCACATGAGGGAGCCAGCACTGGCCCTGTGAATTAATAGGTACATGCAGAACCGTAATGGAGATGGGGAAAAAAAGCTCTCCATCATCACGGAATAGTTGCACAAAGAAGATATAACACACTGATCCTTTGTTCATGTTAAGTTTTGTCATCTTTGTAATGAAATTGGTCAAGAGATTTCCATTTCCACAATGCCAGAAACAGCTCTCTGTGGACAACCCTCACACCTCTCTGTTCTTGCCAGCCCCTATTTCAGATGAAGAGTAGTCTGTCTTCTGTGCTGCAGTTTTAACTTTGGAGGCAGAGCCCTTTCTCCCCTTTCTTCCTGCCCTCTGAGCTGCTGCTTGTCCCAGTCTCCCTTTCTGAGGCAATACCACTCCCTAAGCATCTAGCCTCCCAGTCATGCCTGACTCCTTTCTGTCTTAGCCATCACTTAATTTTCTGTCACTACCTTGATATTTATAGTCTGATCCTCTTTTCCCAGCCCTTTGGTGAAAAGGCTTGATCCAAGCCATGATCCTTCAAAGACAAAAAGAAAACTTGAAAAAAGAGTTTGGTTCTCAGCTCACAGTGGCATAAAGCAGGAGAAAGAATACTGGGCGTAACAGAGAGACAATCAGAAGTGAGAACCAGGTTCACAGCTTCAAACTGTTAGTTTTCCTTGGCTCACACTGCCGTCTCCATAGATCCAACAAGATGGCATAGGAAATCAATACTCATTTGCCAAGTCCAATTTCTGCACTTTTAAGGTAAGACTCTTCCTCCTGCCGAATGACACACTTTCTTGTAGTCAGGGCAGGTATTGCCAAACACACCAGGATGTGTTTTCAAGAATAATTGGGACTCTACAACCTCATAAGGTTTTTGATATTCTTAGATATTTCTGAGATCTGCTGGCCAAGGCCAAATTCTGCTTGCTTTAGTTATGAGTACAACCCCTTTGATGGGGCTGAGCAGAAAGGTAATGTCACCACTTCTGCCTCGTAACAAAATTCATCTGTTATCAGAGAAGGGGGTCCATGCCTTCTTTAAGCCCTCACAGCTGACAAAGTTAGTGACTTGCTATTTTTGCTTTGTAATACCATGTTTATTACTGATAATAAGGAGAAGTATTTAATGACCAGACGTCTTACAGGTCTGCAGCAATGCATTTATTAAGGCCAGAAATGTTTATACTCCAGTTATGCCTCAGAGATTTCATCTAAGAGTCTTGAGATTGGTCGTTGTTTTTTGGTTTTTGTTTTTGGTTTTTTTTTTTCAAATTCTCCTCCCTCCCCTTTTTCTTTTTTCTATTTTTTCTTTCTCCTTTCCCCCTTTCTTTTTTCCCTCTCCTCACCCCCCAAGACCAGTTTCCACCCGGAGGAATAACACGTTCTCTCGCAGAAGAATATTTAAATTTCTCAAGACGTGGGGAAACGCACCCTCCTTGACCCGCAAAGATGAAGGTGCAGCTTTACCCTCTCCAGCCGTTCTTTCCCGGTGCCCGTGCAGACCCACGCGACCTCCGGTGAGGACGGTAAGCGACCGCTCCGGGGCGTTTTTCCATCGCTTCCTCGGGATGCAGCTGCTGTCGGGGCTGTGTGGGACACGCCGAGGGCCCCTTTTAGCCCCCCGCCGCCCCTTGGTGGGCGATGCTCGGGAGTTCTGCTGCCCTCTCCCGGGGGGATGCGGGCAGCCCGGCCGTGCCCGGGGGCCGCACTGCGGGGACACCCCGCTCCCTCTGGCAGGGCAACGGGGGTCTTTGGTCGCCGGCTGGGACGAGGGCGGCTTAGGAGCGGCAACCGGCCCCTGTTCCCGGCTCCTGGCTGCGGGCGCCGGCTTGTTGCAGGCAGCACCGCCACCCCAGGCTTTCTCGGTGCTGAGGCTGCACCCCTGCTAGTCAGCTAAGGAAAGCTGACCATCTTCTGGCCCCGCGGCCACGCGTCCTGCTAAGCAGCTTCAGGCTTCCACAAATAGCAGCCTTGCTAGACATGGTTCCCAAGACAGCAGTCCCTGCGCAGGAGGATGTTGTCTGGCGTCGAACAAAGCCTCGCTGGGACCTGCTCCGAGACTGGGCAACGGGGCTCTGGGAAGGTCCAGGACCCAACGCAGGGCCCCTCACCCTGATCATTTGCAAGTACAGGCGATGTGGTACTTTTTTGATCAACTCTCACATTTCTCTGTGTCAAACTCAGGATGTGGTTTTAATTTGTTTTCATTCATTGCTTTGGAAGCCGCTCCTTCAGAGCTGAGGCATTCAGCCCACTTGGAGAAGCCAGATGCTCTCCGTTGGGTGCTCTTCAACTGCCTGATGGCATCTTTATTACCTTTGCTGTTGTGTTTTCACAGATCAGTCCTGGGTATTTACATGCTGTGACATTTTGCTACATGGCTGGCAAACGCCAGCACTGGGTGGGCCAGGTGACATGGAGCTGGTGGAGCTGGGTACGACTGAGTGTGTGGGGAGTTTCAAACAATCCTGAACTCCCAGCAGCTACCACTGTTGTGGCACCGTCAGCCAGCACTGTCTCCTGTCACCGGTGCCATGTGTGCAGTACTGAATCGGCTGCAATACATGGATGGGGCCATTGCTGCTTGGCTCTGTTATTCTTGAAGGCACCGTGCTGTGGAATTGCAGGGCTCTGCTTTGTCTCTCTGGTGTGTCTGACCAGAGCGCTATAAACCCCAGGCTCAGTCAGAAGCCCGTGGAAATGGCTGAAAAGACTTTCAGTCGAATGGGACAGGCACAGGGTCAAGGTGCTGCCAGATAGCCTGGCACTTCAACCCCCAGCCAGGGGTTACCTACAGCTCTACTCTTCTTCTCCTGAGCTGTGCAGAAGAGTTTTCCTTTGGTGGCTGCGGTTTTGCTCAGAATCAGCCACGGGGAGGTTTGGAGCTAGGTTTCAGTTTATGTCTGCATCATCAATTCTTTCTCTGTTTTGGGATATTTTTTTAAATTGTTGCTGTATTTCGGCATATTTTAAAGTCACTTTCCCACGCCGCAGATACCCTTCGTATTCCCTTTTCGGTTGGAGAGAGCGTCAAGTGGATGAAACGCCCGACACGGACACCGCGCTCCACGCGGAGCAGGACGCCTCCGAGGCAGGTACATCCCGCGGGCACAGGTACAGCCCCGAGCCGTGCCCGGGGACGAGATCCCGGGACGAGATCCCTGGACGTGATCCCGGGACGTGATCCCGGGACGTGATCCCGGGACGTGATCCCGGGACGAGCCCCCGCCGCTCCCGCCCCGCCCCGGGACGCGCCCCCGGCCCGGCCGGCCTCGACCCCGCCCCCCCGGCCCCGCCCCCTTCCCCACCGTGACCAATGAGAGGTGGCGACCCGCGGCGGGGGCGGGTCCTCTGCCGGCGCGGCACTTCCGGTTCCTCGGCGCGGCCGCCATGGCGCCGCCGCGGTGCCTCCCGCGGGTGCTGCTGCTCCTGCCGGCGCTCGCCCTGCTCGGCCCCGCCGCCGCCGCCGAGGAGCCGCGCTGGGCCCCGGCGCTGGAGGCGGCGGAGGGGCTGGCGGCGGAGCTGTGGGGCGCGGGGCTGCCCGGCGACCTGCCCGAGCTGGAGCCCGAGTGCCGCAGCCTGCTGGCCGCCTTCGCGGAGGGCGGCGCGGCGCTGACGGGCTGCCTGGGCCGGCGCGCCCGCCCGGTGCGGCTGTGCCAGGGCTGCCACGGGCACTACCGCCGCCTGCTCTCGCTGTACGGCAGCATCGCCCGCGCCGTCGGGGTGCGTCGGGGGTCGGGGGTTGGGTGCGAGGCTGCCGGGGCGGGGCTGGGGGCCTGGGCCCTTCCCTTGAGCCTTCCAGCCGTGGGAGTTCAGTGCCGGAGCGCGTCGGGTGGATCCTCGGGAAGGCAGTCTGGAAGCCTCACCGGGGTGCGCAGGGCGGTTTGGCAGAGGCTGGGACTGGGTGGGAATCGCTGCTGCCAGTGACGGCCGCCTGCTGCTCCGTGGGGTGGCGTGGTCCGTGGAGCCAGCCCGTGGCATGGCCAGGGGCAAGTAGCTCCACCTGCAGAAAAAAGCTGTGCAAGTGGAAAAACTTGAGTTGTTCTTGCTGATATAGCAGTGACTGAGGCAGTGCTCTGGCTTACATGTCGTATAGCACTAAAATGGGGAACACTGCCAGAGCTTAGTTGCCTGACACTTCTTGGAAAATGGATGGTCTCTGAAGCTGTGGCGAGTGATGCACATCACCTGTGAGAAGCCGTGTCATGGTTTTCTTGGCTCCAAAGGTCATGGGAGCATGTGGCGGCAAACTAGAAGTCTTGAGCACTGGCTGGAGTCAATGCACTTTCCTGGTGGGAGAACCTTGACTGAAGCTGGGGGTTTTCAGACTTTGATCATGCTTTGATTTGTTTCGTGGTTTGGTTTTTTTTCTTTAATTTCTTAGTGTTGAATGTGGTTCATGGCTTGTTTTGTTGCTCTCACCCAGTTTATCCATTTGTAAAAGTTAGTTCCTGGAATGATGTGAGATGACATTAGTGGATCAGAGGACCTTTGATCTGTGATGAAGTGGGAGCACATTTATAGCAGTCTGTACCCTGGACTGCACTTCTAGTCTTGGGATTTCTGAATCCCAAAGTTTAGAATTGCCATTGACGAGAAAAATCTGTTGCTCTTTAAACCCAGGGAAACTTCAGGTGCTGCAGTGGCCTAAGCTTTCACAGCTTAGTTACCTGCTGTTGGAAAAGTGTTGCTTTTGGGTGGTGTTGGGTTGTTTGCCCGGTTCTCCTCACCGCCCCAGTGCTTGTATTGGAAAAGTACATGGATGTTCACTTGGTAATTGCCCTTTCCAGGGCAGATTTGTAGCCACTGGTCTCTTGTTTTAGTTTGCAAACATGTAGTCTGTTTTGTCTGTTTCTCTTATGGAAGCTGTTTATACCAGTGACTCAGTAGTGTGAAAGGGAAAAATTTAGTATGCAATTCTCTTGGGTACTTGTAGCATGATATTTTGGCTAGAAATAGTCTGCCAAACATATTTCAGTACTTTGAATGTGCATGTACACACTGTAGCTGCTGTGCTTGAGCACTGGCAGCCTGGGAGGACTGGTCCACTCTGTGGTCTGGAAGACGCATCTGCGTAAGAGAGCATTTGGCTTTCCATCTGTCTGTGGATTAACTAACGAAGTAAATAAAGGAGGTGACCTCTTGCAACCTCAGTCCGTGATTACAAGTAGTCAGGTATCTGATGTTTTTATCTTAACAATAGTTAAGAGTGCAGCGTGACAAGGGCAGCCAACTTAAGTCTTGGACATCTCTGAAATGTAAAATCCTCCTCATTAGGCTAATTAAAGAATCAATTAGGCAAACATACTTAAGGAATTACTTAAGTCTACTTGAGTCAGTTTTGGTAAAGTGTTTTTTCCTACTTATGAGCCCAGGTGGTGAGGAAATTTCACAGTTAGAGGCCTTTTTGAAGCAACCAGAGTTTCCCAGATAGGCAGCATTCTTCCATATCTGTAACTTAGTAGAAATGAAAGTCAGTGAACACAGGAGTTACCAGATGTGGCAATATTTGACTTCTGCAGTTGAGCCTCCAAAGGAAAGTTCTTGTTTAACCCAGCCCCTGCCCCATTTTAACTAAGAGAGGCAGAAAGTGGATCTCTTGTAAAGCTCTGTAAGGAACAAGTTTCTCATTAAAGAGATTATTTTTTTCTATGTCCCACGTCACTTATCAAAGAGGCTTTTGGCAGCTTTGGCAATTTTGAGAAGTGCTTAAGTCAATTTAGCAGCCAGAAACCAAGAGCTAGAGCACGGCAGTCAGCTGACTGGAGGTCATGGTTCTGTATCTGAATTCTGATCGGGAGACTTCCTGTTTATTCTCTAACTGCTTTTATAGTTAATCTCCACTTTTTTATGAGCTTGGTCCGGAGAATAAGTTGCTGTATGAGTTGTGCCAGAGCCTGCTGTGAGGTGTTGGGTGGCTTGCTGAGAGAAATGATCTTGGTGTCTGTGTGTGAAGGGGATGAGAGCCCGGCCTGGGCATAGGCCTGGGGGAGTGAGTGCAGGCGCTGCTTTACAGAGGACTGTCTGGTATTGCCGCACTGGGGGGAAGTTTGCTGTTGGTACAATGGTTTTGGAGGCTGTTTTTCTGCTGTTTGGGTTTGGTTTGTTTGAGGCCACTCCATTGCTTCATTATGCTCCTTCAACTGTTTCTTCTGCCTAAGGAGAACAGCCCTGTCCTTTTCTCTGGCTGCACATGCCCTGAACTGGCTCCTGGGGTAGCGGCCCAGGAGTGGATGAATATGAGCCACCTGGCAGAGAAGGCCCTGTCTCTGTGCTTGTTTTTTCTTTTTATTTTGTCATGTATTTTTGACTGACTTGTGTGCATTTCCTGGTAGGTCTTCAGAGATCATGTGCAGTAAGCTGTGTCACTCACAGTGTGAGTTGGAGGATCAAAAGATTTTTGTTTTGTCAGTTCTGCTCTGCCTTTTCTGGAAATATCGATGCAATGTGTTGTGTGATTGTTTAGCTGTGTCTTGTGCAAAACATGTTTCAAATTTTCCCCTTTGTATTTTTAACACTTTTTTGCTTCTTTCGTTGTTTCCTTTTGTTTCTAGAATTCTTCTGAGAGCCACAATTGTGCCAAAAGCATCTTGACCTCAGACAGGCTGCAGATAGTTGTGACCCTTTCGGAGTTCTTTAACGAAACCTGGGAGGCAGCCAACTGTGCAAGTACGTGACTCATTCTGTAGCTTTTGTGCTGCTGTTATGACTTAGCCCCAGAATTTGCACAGGTCAGAATTGTACTTATTTGTTTGAATACAGTCAGTAGATAACATGCAAATCCTATACTATAGCCACTCCAAGAGTGTTTTCTTCTGTAAGGGCCAAAATTTGAGGGCAGTAATCTGCTGGAAAACTTACTGTTGTTATATAAATATTTCTTTTAGATTAATCTTTCAAAAGGTAGTTTTACTACTTTTCCTTGTGATTTACTTTGCTGGAGAATCTTTTTAGCTTCATTGTGGTTTCTCCTCTTCTGTCTTTCCGTTTTTAAAGGAACTTCCATAAGAATCTTCTCCTTGTTTGTCAGTTATTAACCCTGGGATCCTTACATGTTGAACAGTACCTGCCTCCGCAGCCATGCTTTTGATTTCATTTTATGGGTGGAGGGTGTCCGAGTGTGTACCTGCATCTCACGGCCCGACGCTGGTGCTGCTGTGCCACGCTAACAGCTGAACTGTGGCTGTTTGCCATTGTGTGCTAGGTGGGACCCTGCAGTAACAGGTGCACTAGGAAAGAGTGGGAATAGCACTATGGAGTTGAGTGTTAAAGATGCTGGACTTGCTGCAGAATCCCTTGAGAGCCCTGAAGAGTTTGTATTCATTTGTGAGTCTGGGCTGTGTGAGGGCTGGAAAGGCAGAACAGGAGCAGCTCCGTGGACTGTGCTGTCCTGCCGTGCTTAGCCTGTGACCTGTGTGCTGCCCTCACTGCTGCTGCTGCTGCTGCTTGCTTCTTTCAGGAGGATTTTCTGGGATGTTGGCTTGTTCTCACGATGCTGTTGCTGAACGCCTAAATTCCCAAATACTCTTGTTTTCAAGGGTCTGGCTGGTTAGAGCACCTAAAGCAGGGTAAGATGGATGGAAGCAGTAACATGGTAGGGTTGAGCCTACGACTGGGAGAAAAGCCCCAGAGCTCCCCTCAAAGCTGATGAAAAGCTCATCTCTTTTCTTAAAGAATAATAATCTACACTCGGATTTCTACTATTGCATTTGTGGTCTAGCTGTTTCCTGGGTGCTCTCCGTTTCATCTCCACTGCTGGTGCACAAAATGGCTGCTACTGTTGCTGGGCAAATCCAGATTTGTAGGCTGGAAAATAAAAGTAATGTCTTGTTTTATCTCAAAGTCCAAAGATAATTCAGTCCCCCTCTTCAGAAAGCTCTTGATGATAGTCTTCATCTTTCACTTAATCAAGGCCAATTAATTCTGAAAAGTGTTCTCGATGAAGAGTTAGGTCAGCAGGTCTGAGACATCAATGGCAGGCAGATGAGGAACCGCAGTCTTGACTAGACCTGTCTTTTATAGTTGAGGGCTCTTTTTACAGGAGTGGAGTGTCTGGGGCTTGCCAGCTGTGGAAATGTTAGGAATTAGAATATCCTGGTGTTTTTCTTTCTCTTTGACAGATTGTTTAAAGAATAACAGTGAAGGATTATCAAATTCTACTGAAGAATTCCTGGATTTATTCAATAAATCTCTGACATGTTTTGAACATAACCTTCAGGTATTTATGCTGTGTATTTAAGAGAAGCTCTAAATCCTCTAATTGCTACCAAAATCTTATTGATGTTGAATAAACCGCAGATACAGACCAGACAAATAAATTGCTGCTGAGTCTGTGAGTTGTAGGCAGTTAAAGCAATGCTCTGTAAAATGCAGTTTACAGAGTGAGAGCCTAAAATTAATTCTAATTGATACTCACCTTGACTTCATTTTGTGTGGAATTGCAATGCTACATTTTTCATCAGAATATCTGAATTCACTGTAGTTGATAATTATACTGTAAGAAATATCATGTCTGCATGCTGTAAGTCTCTTTTTCTTTCTTTTTGTAGAATTGTTGTGTTTTGGCATAGAAATTCAGTCTTTGAATATCCTTTTGATAATATGGTCTAGATCAGAAAGGCCAGATACCTTAAATTGTTGTAACATTTCTTCTGACTCTTAAAATTACGAGTAGTTAAAGTTTGGCTATATTGCAAAAGCAATATAGCTTCCTTAGTGAAATAAATGTGGTAATTATCCTAAGAGAAAATGCCCTATATAGCCTAAGAAACGGTGCATATTCCATTTCAATCAGAAACTAGTCAAGTTATGGGATCATTCAGTAGCAGAAATGGAAAATGATGGGTATGGGACAATCTCTGAGGGAACTGTTTTTTTATTATTAATGCTTTCTCAGAAATGTGCCTTTATAGGCTGTGTTCATTTTATGGGCCTTGTTCAGCCTATTGATCACTTCAAGTGTCTAAACTAGAGCTTAACCCCGTGATACAGCCTTTACTGTGTTGAAATATCTTCAGAAATTGTGGTTTTGTTTTCGAATGCATTCAGGAGGTGCTGAAGGCCACAAATGAAAAGGGTTGCTTAGTGTGGCACCGTCTGTCTCTGTCAATGTAGCTCAGCAGTAGCAACCTAACAAATGAAACCAATTTTTTTTGTAGTGCCTTAAACCAGCATTCACACAGAGTTTTATAACCCTAGGAACAAAGTGTTTATCTGTCACCAAATAACTACACAGAAGTGTGTAAGAACTGCAATGAAACCTACACAAAGTTGAATGACCTGTATAACAACTTGCAGAGGATGAACAGGCAAGGTGGAGAGTCTGGGCACCCCGCACACTTGTGTATTGACGTGGAAGATGCAGTAAGTGTTTATTAAGACTCAACATGGAGGCGTGGGGGTCTTTATTTATGTCAGCCATTTGTGTTTGTCTGGCTAGGGATTGCCTTTTCCCTTTGGGTGTGGAGCAGCAGTGCCTTTGGCAGGCTGATGTCCCACAGTGGGAATATAGCTTGGTGGGTCCTGTCCTCAGTCGGGGCTGCAGGAACGTGGCTGAAGCTCCTGATCTCCCGAGCGCATTCCAGTTTGAGTAGCTGCACTTGCATTTCTTGTTACTGTGAAAAGGATGGGCTTAAAAAAAAAAATCTCTTAATCTTCTGGCTTTTAAAATGAAGCTTTATTGCTATTGTTCTAGCCGCTGTATTAATTGATTCCTTATTGCAGCAGCTGTTTCTAGAGGTCCTCAGCACTGATGACATAGGTTTGGAAAAAGCTTCTGTATATTGTGGGGGTTTAAGCGGCTGGGCTAAAGGAGTGCTCTTCAAAAGTATGGGATTAGTCCTGTCCCCACAGGCTCTTTGCCAGTGAGCTCTTTGCCACATGCCTATTTCCCAATGTCTACATGTATCTGAGTATAGTTGTGGTTTTGAAGCTGGTAAAAGTTTTGGTGTGAAATCTTGGCCTTGTCTAAATTGTCTGTTTCTACATTTCCAGGGATTTTCTTGCTTTTGGGGGGAGTACTGTTAAAGTGCTGTTTTCTGAGGTGATACTTGAACACTTGAATGTCTCGAGGCCTGAGTGTTTGCCATGCCATGCTGCACAGAAAAAATGCATGTGCCTGTTTTCATGGTTTGCTTATGTTTCCCTTTCAGATGAACATCACTCGGAGGCTTTGGAGCAGGACTTTCAACTGTTCTCTTCCCTGCAGCGATACAGTCCCAGTGATTGCAGTTTCGTCCTTTATCCTCTTCCTACCTATTGTTTTCTATCTTAGTAGCTTCCTTCACTCAAAGCAGAAGAAACGGATACTCATTTTGCGTAAGTGGTGGTGTTGGCATTTCACTGTAAGAGCTGGGTGGTGCCAGGGATTCACTTGGCTCGTGTGGGAGAGGGGCCCAGCCAGATCTGCCTGCAGCTGTGCTGACGGCGCTAATAGCAACTATTAGTCTGCTGCTGTCCCCTGAAGAAGGGTAGTAAAGAGCTTCAGCCGTATCTTTTCATTAAAGTTTCTGGACGTGAACAGAAAGCTGTTTGCAAGTCTGTGTCGGATAAATAGAGGGAGTGGAGAGACTGGTTTTGTGGAATTCTTAGTGTTTAATTTTCATATAATTTTTCCTTTTCTAGCCAAGCGCATCCAGTCAAATGCCAGTCTTGTGAACATCCAAGAAAAATACAGCTGAGCTGCAAAACAAAACCTGAGAACTGCTGCTGGTATACAGTGGGTACAATTGTGTTGGAATGAGGCCGGCACAAAAGAGGAGTTAATTATGGTTTAGTGTAATGATACAGAGCAACACAAGTTAAACAAAATGCTGTCTGACTTCTAAGCGAGGGTATTAACAAACATGACAAGGCAGGGCTGTGTGACACTGTATGGACTCTGGTTTTGAAAAATCTGTGGTGTTTTTTTTTTTCAGTCTCGGGCTGAAGCGGGTGTTTTTCTGTTTCTCAGCTTTTGTATTTCACATTAATAGACTAGCTACACTTTCCTTGCATGGTATTTTCATCATATTTGTTTCACAAAAACCTGAGATTTTGAATCCTTTTGAGGTGATTTTGAAAGACAGACAAAACTTGAAATACCGTTTGATGTTCCTGCTTAAAACATTATTTCTAATTTCACATAATATTCAGACTGAGGATGGACAGGAAACCTTTAAAAAAGAAAAGATTCCCGTCTTTCCTATACCACTGTAAAGTCATGCTGCTGGGATCTGTTAAAAAAACAAACAAAAAGGCATGAAAGATGAAGAGAAAGTGGTAATATGTAGTGTCCAAAACAGCAACAAAAGCAGCACAACTGCTAGTGCTGGACTTGAATAGTAATCATTGATGGCTACAGTATTTAGTTATCTCTGGAACAGGTGGCATATTTGGTCTTTGCACTTTAACCACTAAAATAATTGCTTTTCAAATGCTATATTTTGAGAGGTTTATTTTATATGTCTGCTTGGGTAACGACGTTTCACTGTCTTTATTGTGCCATTTCCTTTCCTTTTCAATTATGAAGTGTTCTGTTTTTTTTTTAAATGTTTTTGTAGAGGAGAAGTGAGGTAAAGTCAAGTCACTGGAGATGCTGGATATCCTGTTCTAGAACTTGCTATGGCCTAATACAGAGGTGCTTACAGGAACTTTGTAGGGGAGAAGTCGCCTTTTCTAGATGTTTGTTTTAGCAGTAAGTGACCCAGAGGGTTCTCTGACTTAAAAAGTGTTCTGAAGGACAGTGAATATACTGTGCTGGAAATTGGTGGCTTTCAAGAAATAGTGTAAAAATATTATTCCTGTGAAGTAGACGGATGTAAACAAATTTGAGCTTGCAGAATTCCAAAGCTGATGGAGAAATTTGTGCAATAACTGCAGGGATGGGTAGCGCTGCTGTCACTCTGTGGGCACAATTCAATGGCTGCAGCAATGCTGGCAGTTCGGTTTGTTTATTGTATTTCTGGGAGAGTGCTGGGATTGAAACGACTTATAGCAGTACCTGGAGTTAATGAATGTCAGAGTCTTTGCTCCAATTTTTAAATGTGTTTTCTAACCTTGAGATTAAAAAATAATGGCCATTACAGCTAAAGAAATTTAAATTTCTCTTGCAGTCTCTGTCTGATGTCTGTCAAAACCCCACATGAAATTGTCTTATGTATTTGATTTGCTTTGGAGCCTATAATGTTAATTTTTTCCTTTACTCTAAGGCTCAAATAAATATATAACAGTGTAACAAAAGAGTCCTAAAGCTCTTCAAATCATTGATTTTCCACTTTTTATTTTTTTTTCTGTTAGGACATACTGTTTATTTTGAAGTCAAGTTGACAGTATGTTTAATAATAAGTAAAATACTGTGTTAGCAATTGGTCCCACCCACAATTGCCTTTTTGTGTTTTATCAGTAAGAAGTATCTGTCTCCTGCTGCTTAACATGTGAATTATGAGATCAACTTTGTTTTCGGTAGCTTACAACAATAACGTAAAACTGTTTCTCTTGTTTATTACATAAAATTACTTTCATGTGGCTGGGAGGGGCATGCTGCCTTTAAATTAAAAAAAGATTATTTTTTATATCTATTATTCTTAAACTTCAACTTTCTGAGACTTAATTCAGCTGCCTGCTCTAATAGCATTACATTGATTTGGGACATCATATGATTGAGAGCTGTTCAAAGGAATCTTTCATTCGTGCAGATAAAGCCAGTTTGAATGTGCAGCATTTCAGAATGACAGCTTTTATACTGTAAGCAGTGGCTTTTTGAGCACATTCATGTTAAGTAGGTCTGAAAGTCATTACTTTTGGATATGGTGGTTAAGCACTTTAAAAAAAAAAATCAGCTTTTCTTATTTTCCTCGTTCCTAAGCCAAACGGAAATACTCATGTGACTTTTGTTGGTTTTGATTTTAAAGCAGCAGCAAAGTTTACACTTGAGATTTTTAATAATACATCTAGTATTTTCTCCTTTTTTCTTTTTTTTTTTCACTTGCTCCAAACTTTGTACTACTAACTTTCTTTACACAGTGTTATATTTTTGGTAGGATATTTCATATATGAATTGATTGAATTCTCTTTATACTCTATTTGCTAGAGAAATGTGGAAGCACACAGACTGTGTTGAAAGAGAAATAGAATTCTTTTTGCTGCTAGTCTTTCATCCTGGTTTATTTTTTGCCTTTTTGGTATTATATGTATTAAGTAGCGTAAACTTTGAAATACTGATTGTTTGTATCTTTTTTGTGCAAATAAAGATTTCTTACTGTGGGATAGCACTTTGATTCGTATTTATAATTACTAGGAAACCTCTAAACATGGAAAGTCAGCTCTAATAAAGATTGTTGATAAACAGTGATCAGTGTGGTTACTTATTTGCTTCGCCTATGGTAGTTTTATACTCCTGCTCTTCTGGGTTTGTGTCCAGAAGCACCTGCTTATTATATTCCCCATAATCCATTTGCAGGAAAGCAGCATCAGAAAGATGTTTTCCAAGCAGTGCTGTGCTGAATTACAGAACAAATGAGTGGCAACTGCTGAGAAAGGGTGGGGTTTGAGCTGGGTCAGAGCCTCCTGAAGCTTATGGAAAGGCTCCTGTTAGTTGCAGGGCAGTTTCTCGGATGGGTGTGCGTGAGTAAGGCTGGTGGGGATAACTTACTGTCTTTGTGGGGAGCCTTTTGGTTGCCTGCACTGGCCACTTTCAGCTTCAGCTCTGGCTTCTTGGTGGAGGTGGGCCTGGGGCTGGAGGTAGGGAAACAGTGCAGCTGAGCCTTGGGTCCCCCACTGGTCTGTGGTGGGATGGGCAGGTGGGCTGCCTGCATAGGCCAGGGATGGGAGGAAGTAGTAGGATGGCAACAGGGACTTGCTTCTGAGTTACTTAAAAGCAACTGCTTTCGTTTGGTAGGACACCTGACTTGTATGATGGTGTCAAAATAATCCTGGTTCAAAGGTTCTTTATAAAGCTCCTGTTCTATTTTGAGCTGAGTGAGGACTCCTGTTTAGCACTAAAAAAGGGACTTCTTCAAAACAAACCAGAAATAAATGCTTTTTGTGTAATGGCTGTTTTTTCCATCTTTGTTAAATACCTGCTACAGTCACAAAATGGCTTCAGTTTCCTAATGTTTTGTTTCTAGTGCTTTCTGTCCAGTTAATCAAGTACCATCAAATCTTTTCGTGTTTCTGCTAATTTACACCTTAGTTTTTGTGCCCTGAATATAGAGTTTCTCTGGAATGATAAACTGTGTGATTAGCAAAATCACTGCACTCCTAATCAGAATGTATGAGTAACTTACCAATTTTGTTCATATTTCATTGTGAATTTTCCTTCTGAGACTGTTGTAAGCTTTTTTGTGCCTGATCTTCATTAAGTTTGTGCAGGATGCGCAATCTGTATCTTTGCCAGTGTAAAAAGTTACACTCTGGGAGAGCAAAGCCAGTAAATTCTGAAACTTCTCTGGAGCATTGCTTCTCCCAGCATTGTGATAGATGTCTGTTGCTACTTTGTTGGAGTCAGCCAGGATGATTTATGTGCAATTAGTGCATTAATGTGGCCTTGTGTTGTGCTGCGAGTTGAAATGCAGTTGCTCTCTTGGAGGCCCTGGTCTAATCTAAAGCAAAAATAACATGGAAAGGAAGAAAACAGGAGGTGATCAGTGACCACAGTCAGTTGTGTGATAACCTTTTCCAAGCACAGATGTTTAATACAGGTACTAGCACCTCTGTTGGCCTTTGTGAGGGTTTCTGGCACGGTCTGTACCCAGGACTGTGTGTGGGCTCAGGGAGCTGTCAGACCAGTGTCTTCTGCTATGGCACACGGCTTCAGTGCTTTGCTCTGCTGGAAAGTTGGTGCTGCTCCTCCATGCTGGTTTCCCCCAGCATCTGCTTCGGGCCAGAGGCAGTGCCTGGGGCATTTCTGATTTGTGCTGGCTAAGGTGAGTGTATGGGAGCACCCATGAGCAGGCACACTTCTCCAGAGGTGCACTGGGCTAAGATGGACCTTCATACCTTGCACAGGTTGGAGGTGAAGGAAAAGGGGGGGGGGTTTGTTCTGTGGAGAGATGTTGTTACCTTTGGCCTTTTACAGAGAAGAAAATGCTGTATTTTTTTTTCCCCACAGATAAAACAACTTCCCACTGAATCCGTGTTTTGGTGTATGGCGTGTGGGACAGGAGCTTAATTACTGCAAATGTCATTGGTGTTTTACCCAGAGGTCTCCACTCCACGTGGACAAATTGCTGAGGCTGAGGGGAGGCCATCTGGCAGTGGGGAGCCCTTTGCTCTTTTACCTAAGCCTTAACTGTGTTCCTTCTCCTGCCAGCCCTACTTTGAGACCCCTTAGGGTCACTAAGTTGCTGCTCAAGTATGGCCACTGCCAAATGGACAGACTCCAGAAGGACTCATTTCTCTGAACTGCGGCAAGGATAGTGCCAGGGAGCTGGTGCAACGCGGGAAAGCAATATGGGAATACTCTGCAGGATGGCTTTGAGAGGAGCCTGTTGCTTGAAGTGTGAGCTAGGTTTGGGCTTTTTTGCTTCTGTGCATTGTTTGCAAAGGGGATTGGGCAGAATAGGGCTGACTGGGCACAGGGACACGGCTGCAACGTTTTGCAGTGTCAGGCGAAGTTGTGCCAAGTAAACGGTAACTATTTTTTAAAAATAACCTAATTAGTTGTGGTAGAAATAAGTTACATAGTTACATGAACTCTGAAATCTTCCCTGCTCTCATCTGAAGTGAAAATATTGGAAAGCTTTTTCAAATATTTAGTAAAAGGGAGATACTCACTAGTAGCTTGGTTGAAGTTTTAGCTTTAATACTGAAAATTCCCCTCTGGTGCCAGCACAGTAAGTATCATGGATTGCTGCAATTAAACCAGTGCATTAAGTTATTCATAATACTCTTTCTGGGCAGTGTTCCCACCTGCTTAATCTGTGCTATACGAGCATTTATTAGAACTGACTGTTGAAAAACGCCAAGCTAAATCGGACACTAAAAAAAAAGATATTGAAAAATCAATATGATGCCCTAAACTGGTTTAATATGTCTTTCCTCTTCAATAATCCTACATGTTACTGATTTATTTGCTGTAATGAACATGCCATTCAACCGAAACAAGATTAGCTGCTTAAACTGCAGCATTAAGCACGGAGCAACTTTAATGCTGTTTCATATTTCATTTTAATGCTTGCTGTTTACAGTGGTGTCTCTTTCTCTCCTCTGCAATAATAAGTTTGTGTGAGGATCATGGAAGCCTCCAGAATGATGTTTTGATAAAGCATTTGAAACAGTAAATTTGAGTTAGGGGGTTGCAGTGTGGCACCTCCTTCATCCAAACCTAAGTGGATCCAAACCAGTGAGCAGGATTAATGCACAAATTTATATTCCCTGCAGGATTTTTCCGGGGTTAACCATGAAATAAATGGCTTATGTCAAACTGATCTAGGTTAAGACAGAGAGAACAGCCACTGGCTATTCCTCTGGACTTCATTCAGATTTTTTTTTTCAAGCATTTCAAAGGGTAGCAATTTACTGTGCTGCAGAAAAAACCAAAATGCAAGGAGCAGGCATCTTGGCTTTGCAAGGAAGAGTCCTAAGATAGATGTGGTAAAGACTTAAGGTTTTCAAAGGAGTTTATAGCAGGGGACAGGGACATAAGAGTGATACAGGTATTTTATACCTGTCTGATATTGTATAATAGAAAGTCTGTTCTATTGTATAATACTGGCCAGGTCTGAAAAGCTTAAGCTCTCCAATTTCCAGGTAAAACTGTGTGGTGTTCTCTTCCTGCTACAGGGGCAGACTTCAACTGGGGAGTCTGTAAAGTCAGTGGTTACTGTCTTGTTCTTTCCCTCTGTCATGAAAAGACATGCATTAGATAATTAACTTCCCCTCTTGTTTATTAAGAAGCAAGTTGTATTTGTTAGGGCATCAGTATATTCTCCATAGTTCTAAAGATTGCAATGAATTTTCTGTTTGCGATATAGTATTGTGTTTCTTTTTCTTTGGAAGATTATGATGAGTTGCCAATATGTATTTCAGCAGCTTTTTAGGGTCTTGGAGTCAAACTTAGAATATCAAAACCAGAGAAAGGGGTTTCAAAGTATTGCAGATGTGTGCTGAGTTGAGAGCAATTACTTAAACATGTAGAAATGAGAAAGAATGTGAAATGTAGTGCATTTGCACTGTGCTGGAGTTGGTTTTCAAATGCAGGTGGTGGTTCTTACTCTGGAAGGTTCATGTTATTTCTGGTGATGCTGCTTTTCTCCGTGTGACCAGAACAGAGAATTGAAAGTGACCTGGCAAAGGGAGAGCTGAGGAACTGAAGGAGGCTATTTCTGAAGAAGCAAATGCACTCTGGAAGTCTGTTAGGAGGAGCAGCATCACTTTGCATTTCTCCATTAAAAAAAAAAAAAAAATAGCCTGAAGATGCTTTCAGATCATTTGCTCGAAGGGTGAGTGCTGGGATGCACAGAAATTTGCCACTGATATGACGCTTCTTCATGGAAAAACAGAATCTCAAGGTGAATGTGATGGAGTGCCCTAAAAGGAACAAGCATGCTTCGAGGGAACATAATGTCCTCAGCAGCTCACATGAGCAACGTTAGGCCCACTCATAAGGTCCCACAGTCATACTTCATTCAAAGGCCAAGTGATTTGTGTGCTCTAACTCACAGTGATGGAAGCATCGGGACTCACCTGTTTGATGTCCAAGCAAGCACCAGGAGAAGGGACAGTGAGAAGGAAGGAATGAGGGAGCAACAGTGAAACTGAGCAAGAGAAAGGAGGATTGAATAGTCCTGGGAAAGCCTCTGCCCTGCCTTGGCTTGTATAATGGGGGCTTATACAACGCGTAACCCAATCTGACCCTGACCCTGCCAGTGCTCAGGGACTATATTTTTACTAAGATTAAGCTTTTCTTTTCTTTTTTCCTGGAACAATTTCATTGGCTTTTAGCTCACCCGTTGGCTGGCGTGGCCAAAGCAACCTTGCCTGTTTATTTCTGTGATATTTAGCTGGCTGCTTTCTGCAAAAGGCATGCACACAGCTTGCCCCCTGGAGTTCCACAGCAGCATCTCATCAGGGAGGGCTGCTGGCAGGAGGTTCACTACCCACCAGAAATGCTGTCTGTTCTCTGCTGGTAACAGCATTGTTGGGGAAGGAAGGAAAAGTGTGTTAAATATAACAGGACCCTCCAGGTTAGCAAAGCAGCTGTAAACTCCCTAAATAAAATGGGTCTCTTGTTTCTTGAAAGGCTACAGGGGTTGCCAGAGCTTAATTTCTCCAGCAAGTAGGGTTTTCTGCCTTTTGGATTTTTACTCGTGGTAACATGAGGAACTGGAGCCTCTGGCTTCAGCCTGGTGTCAGCAGCACTGCTGCCTCTTTGTGCACTGGGAAGCTGCCGGAGTTCAACACACTGATGGGCCATGCCAAAGCCCAGCAACTTTCCCTGTGACAGCTGTCCCCCAGTCTATTGCATCCATGAGGCAACAGCTAGGATTTCTGAGGGAACAAATGACAACCATTTTCCCCATTAGTGATTTGGAAGTCCACACCTAGCCTTCAGAAATGTGGCCAAACCCGCTGACCCACAGCACGGTGTAGCATCCCAACAGTCAAGCCATTTTGAAAGCAGGACTTGGACTGCTGTGAGACTTATTATTTCTGAATAATATTCCTTCTTTTTCAGCTGTAAGGTATTTTTTAAAATACTGGGTCAAGTTCAGCATTCAAATGGTCTTTAGTGCCTGTCTGTCAACATTATTTCAACTGATAGTTTCCTGTTTTTTCACTAGTGGGGCTTTGAACTTGCTTTATTCAAAGTATGCTGTACAGGTGTGTGAACTTGCTTTTCCTGGTCACCTCCCTGGAGATCTTCAGTGCAATGTGTGGCACCGCTGAGGCTGAAAACCACAGATCTAACTCAAACACAGGCTGTTAGGGTCAATGCAAGGGGAAGCATTAGGATGTCCCTGACTGGTGCTCTGTACCAGACCATCCTTCTCTGACTGTTTCTTCTGACTGTAAAATCTACAATCAACATCTTTCAGGTGTTCTGTTCTCCCAGGACTTGGTGTCACATCTCCTAGCTCTAAAACCCATGATGTCTGGTGGTTCTTCTGCCTTTATACTACTGCAACGTGATGGAGTAATCTCTGCCACCTCAGAGAGCGTTTCTGCACCCTGTGATTGCTGCTCTATCTTTAATATCTGCAGTCTTAATTCAAGCAGGGTGAGTGCAGCTTACTGCGGTTTCACCAGATGGGAGCTGAGTTCTCACAATACTTCAAATAACTATGGTATCTTTCCCTTGGAAAGAAAAGAGAAGTCCATGACCTTAAAGGACAAGAAAGACTACTGGAGATGAAAGCAACTTTGCACAGACTGTCTCCCAAAGACGATCTTAGAGCAGAACCCCTTTAACACTTGATGTTTTGCACCACAAGCAGATGGTGTTTTATTAGGAAGTGTTGTTTATGTCTGTTTGGTATTGAAATACTTCAAAAAGAGCTTTACATCTGAACACGGAGATTTTCTTCCCAGTAACACAAGTTCACAGCTGCTGAATGCTACAAATCCTCGAGCTTTGCAGCGGGCTGCAGAGTGCTGGAGCCCTTAGTGAGCAGAGGCTGTTCCTGCACACCCACGGGGCACAGACCTGAAAGAAAAGCTGCCCACAAAGCTGGTAGGGAAACTTCAACATGGCCCTTCCTGAGCAGAAAGCAGAGGCTCTCCTCTCCTGCCTGCTATTGGTTCAGAGGCTGAAGCAGTGCTGACAGGTTTTGTTTTCTCTGCAGAAGCACCTGGCCTCCCTTTGCAGTTTGCTCAGGCAGAGGCTCCTTTCCCTGTATGGCTGCTGCCAGGGCTCTAGCAATGATCCCACTGCCCGTACACGAAGGAGGGTCACAGGCACCAGAGGTTCATTGTGCACTGTGCAGCAGTGGTCACCTGGGTTGGTGGTTCTGATGGTGATGGTCAACGAGGTTCTGATATATAAGCAGACGTCCAGGTCAGTAATGACAAGAGCAATTGTTGGCTTTATATGTGAGTAGAGGCTTAGAGAGTCCTGAGAAGCTGTGCCATCAGTGTGCATGTTTATCTGCGTCCTCTAAGAGCCATAAAGCAGAGGTTGCTTTGACCCAGCACCCCTGTGAGTATCATCCTTGCTGGGGAGTGTGTGGCTGTCTCACAAAACAGCTGGCTAGCAAGGAACCACTCCAAAAATGGAGCAGGTGAAGGGGCTTCCCATGCCTAGTTTCTTTACATGGCTTCTCTCTCGCTTTCCTTGGCAGACTGTGTGCAAAAGCTGATCACCTGTGACTGCTAGCAGGGGCAGATTGCTGCTGCTTATGCACACAGATGTCTACTTACTTTAGTTCAAGTGAAAGCAACTCTCTGTAATAAGACGTTGAAAGTAAAACCACGTGTTCTACGCTTTCTGACAATGATGCAGGGGGACTACAGCTCTGGGACAGGGACCAGGCTTCTCCCTTGGGCTTGGGAGTTTATCCCCAGGTGGGATAACTGCCCTGCAGTGCTCACTTTGCCGTCCAGCAGTCAGCAGACTTACATACAGGTAGGCAAGCTCAAGAAAAAAGCAAAGCATATACAACTGTGCTCTGTCTGATCTCTCGCCTTCTCAAGGTTTTTGCTGCTGCCACGTCTAGAGGTCTGTAAGCAAAATGGCCACATCACAGGGACTTGGATACATGGCTGTTGAGCACAAGGATGCCAGATGTGACCCATGTGCTCTGCGCTAGAACCAGCTCTTCTCAATCAGCTATAAGATCTTGAAGGCACTTACGCTGGGCAAAACCATGTTTCATTCTGTGCTGTGGTTTCTATTTCTGAACACTTTGATTCAAGATCTGCACTTTTTTTACTCCCCCCTCCCCCCAGTTTGTGATCACCCAGCTGTGAGAGCTCAGTAAGGGAATAGCACCACCCTTTATCTGGTTGGCACAGAAATCAAGCTGTAAGTTATCTTTATGGTCTGACATTACAAAACTCTCATATTTTTACCCTGGAAACTCATTCCAAGGGGACAATAAGCATAAGACAACATGGACAGGTATCAAAGTAACAGATGAAAATGTCTAAAATACATATATAAATATTTAGAATCTATTTCCTTTTCCTCTTAAGTTCACCCTCTTGATTTCAGAGCGCGTTGCTTCATAGCTCCTATGCCATGAGTCGGTCTGTGAAATGGGGGTGCACAGACTGTCTACTGTACTCTGTTCCAGCATCTGAGAGGGAAAATGAGGTAAAAGGGGAAAAAAAATCTCAGAGATTGTTAGACCTAAGACTAAGAGACCACATCTTACTCACTGGTAGAAAAAAATTGCGTATGCTGTTAAAAGGGGATAAAAAGAACATAAATTCCAGTCAGATGTGCCTCTTGTGCAAAATGACTAATTAAATGACATTGGTAGCCTAAAAATAGACCTTGCTTTAATGGGAAAATAGTTTAGAGGTCATTTAAAAAGAAATCAAAAATCCAGGAAAGTTGAAGAGAGTATGACTGCCTGCCTGGGTTTTGTTATTTCTTAGAAGTAAATCTCATTTTGTGGGCAGCTTTCAGGAACAGCAGTTAAGCCCAGCACATGTACAATAGCCAGGCTCATACAAACAAGTGTGGTCTGAGGCTCACAAAGGGGCTGCAGAGGTCAGAAAACAAGTGCTGAGTCATTGGTAAATTAATTCAGCCTCTACCAACCCTCGGGCAAACCGTACAGCACCTACCCCTTTGAGAGAGGGACCCACACAACATTCACCCCCCACGGAAGCAGGATCCTTTCTGCCCTTGCCCCACTCAGGGAGGAGGAAAGCTGCTGGCTCCCTGCCCACAGTGGCAAACCCACAGTGGCCTGAGCCTGGCATGAGCCCGGGAGCGGCCAGGCAGGGTCATATGGCTGCTGGAGCAGCCCAGCACCGCTCACACCGTGTGTAAGCACAGCGGGGCCTCCGCGATATTGCGTCATTAAAACATGGCCTGGGCATCTGTAGCTTCCAGGGATGGGCTTTGGGGTGGCAATGGTGTAATGCCCACTGAAGAAAGTAAGAGCTGCTGTAGCAGGTCAGCTCTAGCCCAGGAGCCTGTCTCCACTGTGCCTGCCAATCCTAGTACAAGGGCATAGGACTCATCATTTTTTGTTCTCACTCTCTATGCTGGCTGGGATTTTCTAAACCTTTGCCATTTCTCTTCAGTAGCACACATGCCCCAAATAACTGTTTCTCAAGCCATGTGCTTGAACACCTGCAAGATGAGATTTTTTAAAATTAGTTTATATACTGAAAACATGAAAAGGATTAATGCAAAGGGGAAGCGTTTGATCTCTTTCACCAAATAACCATATCAAAAGCTCTTTTCAACGCCTTTTGTTGAAACATATAAAAGTCATGAACTCCTTGGCTGCTAGCCAATGCATCAGAACATTGCCTGGTGTAAACTAATGTTGCTCTGTTGATCTCCAAGGACATGAACTGACTCTTGCCATGCCCAGATTCAGCCTCTGGGGATTAACGGGGTGTTTGTATGACCGACAGTGCTGTATGTTCTGCAACGAAATGGGATAAATATGTATGAAAACCTGTGAATGTATTTGAGAAGACAATCTAGCTCCTGAAGTACAACAGATATTATCTCCAAGAGAAACAGGTTGATAGACTATCTTTGAGGTGATTAATAAGAAAAGAAACCACACTTTTTTTTAAAACCTGGGAGTTTTTATTGAAAACCAGACTTTGTTCCAAATACTACAACTTTCATGTCATGGTGTTTGCTAGGAAAGGCTGCTCCCCAGTAAAGGAGAAGTTTCCTTCCAGTCTTGTTATAATAACAGCAAAACTAATTTATGGTAAATTCTCCTTCTCTTTTCCTGAGCTGATGGTTCAAGCAGAAAGGAAGAGATTTCCTACTTTAATTTTTCGCCCTGTATTTTACTTCAGTGCTATTTCCATCTGATTTGGAGGGGTACTGCAAATGACAAAGCTAAAATTACGAGGATGCTTTACAACTACAGTGAAGTTTATTACCAGGAGCGGGTAATGGCACAATCACTTGGTAAACATCAAGCAATCCAAGGAATCTCCTGAGTGCAGCCAGAAGAAGTTAGTGGGAGAAATTAACATTGATGGTCTTACAGGTCCCAGAACAACCACAGTCACCTGCTGCCTGCCCAGGGGCTCTGACCAGGAACCAGTGGGGAGGCCAGGGAGCTGTAATGCCAAGGAAATCGCTTCAGAAATGGGCAGGCACACGGAGGGGAAGCAGAAGCTCTCAGAGGTGCACGGGTCACTCAGGATTGGGTGTCCCAGCAGTGTTCCACTTAGGGCAGGACAGCTGGCATAGCTCCTGGAGTCTGCAGGGTGGGAAAAACTTTTCACTGTGTCCTATAAGCAGCTTCCCCTGCTTGCTTTTCAAATGAGTTCAAACAAACTAGGTTCTTCCCCCTAGTGCTTCCTTGCAGCCTTTCAGCCGTGTCTGTGCCCTTCATTTGTGAGCACCCAGGGTGGCTTTGAAGATTCAACCATCATCACTCACAGGGTGGTTTGGTTCCGGAATCACAGTCCTTACTTCATACGGGCTATGAAATAAATCCACAGCTCAGTATTGTTATACACATCAAATATACGCAGTGTCACAGAATACTTGATGATGGAAGGGACCTCTGCAGGTCACCTGGCCCAAACCCCCGCTCAAGCGGGGTCACACAGAGACAGTTGCCCCAAGGTAAGTCTATGCTGACCTTCTTAGTTCCCTGCTTTTGCAGGGGCACCTCTGTGAGCCCCTGCAAGTGAGCCCAGTG
>JAWMRA010000113.1:70860276-70876804 GCA_035584735.1 Pseudotriccus pelzelni
GCAAGTGAGCCCAGTGGCTCCAGGAAGGTGCTGAGAAAGGACTGCAGGAGGTCAGGCCCCATGCCCAGCTCCTTGCTGGGGCAGTATGGTGTCCAGCATAATCCTACAAAAACCTCTTCTGGGCTACCCTGTGTCCTCCAGGAACTGCAGCTTCTCCTGGTGCTGTGGCTGCACTGTGTTTCTGGTGGCACCTGGCTCCAAACACGGGTGTCTCCAGGAAGGACACTGGGTGGGTTTGGTGTTGAAGCTCCTGCTCTGATCTCTGGATGTCTGGGCAGTCCACTGCAAAGGAGCCAGCAGCCCTGTGCCTGCTTCAGGCTCTTTAAATGCTTGTTAACCCCAGTCCAGGGTGAGCATTTTGGGGCCAACCCCCGACCTGGGTCCCTTCATCATCATGAGAGAAGCTGCTGCTGCTATTGCTGCTAAGTGACACAGTGCCTATTGTGAACATGAGATGGTTAAAACTATGCTCTTTACATGGTATTCAAGGAAAAAAAAGCTCTCAATGAATGGCAAGGCAAGAACATTCTGAGTCTGGCTTCCAGAGGAAAGCAAGCGTGCATCTTATGGGATTTGAATGAAGATTTTGATCTCCTACATTTTGAATCTCTTGGCAAATCTTAATCAAACTGGACTCAATGGAGAACATGCCATAGGAGTTCTCACAAGTTTGATGATAAGGGCTGCTGAGGATGGGAAAGAAATTACCCCTCAGGAAGGCAGCAGCCTGACCTCTCCATTGGTTAGCTATGACAAAATCCCACACGATGGAGCCTGTAAAAGCCCCAGCTGCAGGAAAAGCTAAGGTCAGATTTTGCATCTTCCCAGGCACCACAGTCAATTGACCACAGGGCACAAGCGTGTTATTTTTAGTTCCAGTCCTTGAGGGCTACCTAAGCCAGCTTACCTGCTCTGGTTTACCCCCAAGTCTTTCTGTGCCACACTGGCAGCTCTGGGACCCTCCTGGCTTTGGGGCAGCTGCCAGACTGGTGAGAGGGTAAAATAACCAGCCCAAGGTAGTGGTGAAACCACCGGTCTTTGATAGAATCTCAGAAAGCTGCAGTCTGTCAGAAGTGTATGTGCCCACAGTGCTGACTACTGCCGTGTTTCTCAAATAAAAGGGGATTTTCTTTCCCCTTGGTACCAAGGAGCTCTATGCTGAGTTGACTGAATAAGACTTTTCAGCAGAATAATTTCCCCAAAAGATTAGGAAAGTCAAATATTTCTTAAGATCTCTATCATGTCTGAAATCTCTTTATCCCGCATATGAATTACTTTCTTCCTTTTAAACTGATGCATGCACCAAAGCTGAACCCACTGCTTTCCCTCCCAGCTGTTGCTGCTTAGCTATTCCCCTCTCTACTTAGAAACTTTTTAGTTCATTTTTTTTTAAGGTGAGAGCCTGAGAGAGCTTAGCTGGAGCGCAAGTGCTCTGCTTTTCCCTTTAATTAGCAGAAGTGATGGCTACACATGGATTTCAAATTTGTTTCAGCTCTTACTGGGAGCTCTTTGCAACCTGAAGCAGGGATTGATTGTCTGTGAAGAGGCACTGTGACAACAAAGGCAGAAGTCAGGCAGGGAAGGTCTGACATGTGAGCTGTCAGAGGTGGTGTCACTGCCAGCTGACCCATCATAAGACCACCGGGAACAGCCAACGGGTGCCCCGCTCGGGAGGTTCTAGTGCCCTGCTCCCTGCTAGTTTGTGCTTGGAAACAGATTGACTAACATAATAGAGTGATTTTGTAATCTGTCATAATACCATAAGCTACAGATCCACAGACTTTGACCCCTCACAGGTATAATGAGCTCCTTTATTCAGCTGCACATGCTCTCTCGATGGGGGAGAGAGAGGGGAGCCTTTTCTAATTATATATCCAAAGCATATGTTTTGCCCAGAAACAAAGCATTATATTCATTAGTAAAATCCTATAAGCTAGGCTCTTTTTATTAGCCAGTTAACTAATTGACAGTTAAGAACATGTATTAATATCATGGTGTAACCACGCAGTCACTTAATCTGACAGCTTTATTAAAATCATAGCATTGCTCCTCTAAGTTGCTACAGTGAAGGGCTGTAGCATTTGCATTAGAAACCCTGTGTGTTTGGAGATATATAGCTCAGCTGTGAGAAAAAAGTCAACAAACACAAAGTCTCAGTCTGGTGTCGGTCTCTGTTAATCCTTTGTCAGTGTCGGAGAAGAGCACTAAAGGTCCTTTCACTGATCTTTAAAAATCTGCCAAATCAATTTAAAGTAGGTTTAGGGGCTTACAAAAACATATGTTAGTACATTATCCTTTTTCCTTACTGCATCAGAGAATTGTCTTGCAGCAAAATGCAGAGCATTACACATCTGGAGGAATAATGTGAAACACTTGGTGCAGTTTGGGCAGGCGGTGTGTGTCATGCCAGTGAGAGGGGAAGCCCAAGTACAGCTGTGGTTGTGGCTCTGAACACAGCCCTTCCATTTCCTACGGTAGTTTAAAAAGGTAAATGACCTGTAAACGGAAAAGCTTAGAAAATAAGTAGTGGTAATGGAATTAATGTCATCACGGTATGACGACATCGTACAAATCACTCTTACATCCTCACCTCCCCAAAGTAATGCTATCTGCAGTAGCCCATGTCTGAAAAGTTTGAGGTTGCAGATTTTTGTCACGAAGTGCAGTGCTTTCATGAGGAATGGTAATAAAAGATCTACAGGATCGCATTACTCCTTTCATTATGCTTGCACAGCCTCTGCATTTGGTTTACAGATCTTCATCATCTGGTGCTTGACATATAAGAAGGAGAGTACAAAACAGCTCTCTGGGTTTGTAAAACTTTAGCTACAGAGGAAAAAAATGTAAAAAAAAATGAAGGAAAAATAAATATGAAAGCAGATCTTTACTTCATATAGATTGACAGACATCATGGCAAAACACCCCAAAAGCTTTAAAATGCACCCCTGCTGAGCAGTAAGGCTGCCCGCTGTCTGGGCCTGCCTTTCCCATTGCAGCTGTGAGAGTTGTGTTTGGCTGGGCTGGAGCTACTGTGTATTTACTGGCCTGTTGTGAATCACTGTGTGGTCAGGACTGCCTGGAGTGGTGGCCTGGCACTGTTCATAGCAAAGATGTGCACTACCCCATCCTTGCTAGTCTGGGCAAAATCCCTCTGATTAAAACATTTACCTGCACTCCCCACCCTCTGAGCCAAAAATGCCCATGCCCATTATTTCAGCTCAGCAAGCAGAAGACCAGAGTCTGGCACCAAAGGCCGTTTTACTGCTGACACCCTGGGTACACGAGTCGGTGTGCCCAGAGGTGAGCAGCTTAAAGTGCTGACGTTCTGTTCTGCTGTTCTGCCATGGGTTGTCCCAGCCCCTCACCAGTAAATTACTGCTGCAGCTGCCCCATCCTGGGGGAGCCACAGTCTGGTCTGCTGCTCTGATGCACCCGGATAATTTTAGAGCACTCCCTGGGTCCACCGCTTAGAAAAGAGGTTCCACCCCCTTCTTCCTGTCTTTTACCATGGGCAGCATAGAAATACACATCACAGAACTCTGTAACCAGACTGATCCCACAGCCAATTCCTGTTGCATGAAAGATCTCATCTGGAATGTTTTAGGACGGAGGGGAAATCACGGTAGCTGAATAAGATGGATTTGGGCTAGACATTCCTGGTGAAGAAGCAGAGAAGTCGAAGCGTTTACAAGAGATTATTGATTACACAGCAGACAAGAGGGTTGTTCATGAAAAAAAAGTTAATTTTTTGAAGCAAAGAAACCTCTCTACCAGAAGTGGGCTGAAGTCACATGGGTGCACGTGGATATAAGCACACATGTTTATTTTCACTGGGCAGAGGCTAATGGGAGAGAGCACACAAGCCTTGCCACCTTCTACAGTCCATCACCCCCTTTCTCTGCTGTATGTGGTGCTCCTGTGCTAGGGATATTCAGGGGTATGTCCTGGCCTAGTCCTTTTAGTATCCATCCATGGATCTATTGTCCAATTCCTTTATCAACTTGCTGACAACATGTCCTTTCTAAGCCACTCCCTGCGCAGAGTCCCAGTCTGCCTCCTTGCTCCCTGGAAGATGATCTTCAGATGATCTCCTTGATCATTTCAGTTGTGCTTCCCCATAACCCTGTGATTCCTCTAGTTCTGCTTTCTGAGTATATATCAACAGGTGTCTGCTCTAGCCACCAATGGTAGGTGTTTAGATCAGTTTAGCCAGAAGGTACAACTTCTGAAGTCCCTTTTTTTCTTGCCATGACTTCTGTTAGGCATTAACTGCTTATTAATCTTAATGAAAAATGATTTTTATCCTTTGCATTCTGACATGTTCGTCTAAACGCAGACGCTCCTGCCCCTTAAAAATAAGCAAAGACAAAGTAAATCAGGGAACTGTAACTAATTATAAATGGTTAATGAAAGCTGATAAAAGCTCTCTGGAAGGCAGCACAAGCCTCTGTGCATAACACTGGTTAACAGTGACAAGACCTGAGGCAATGACATAAAGCTGTGTCAGGGAAGGTTTACGTTAGATATTAGGAAAAGGTTTTTCACTCAAAGGGTGATTGGACTCTGGAACAGACTCCCCAGGGAAGTGGTGACAGCACCAAGCCTGATGGAGCTCAAGAAGCATTTGGACAATGCTCTCAGGCATATGGTGTGACTCTTGTGACCGTCTTGTACAGGGCCAGGAGCTGGCTGGGTCCCTTATAGGTCCCTTCCAACTCACGGTTTTCTATGGTTGTGTTCCCTGATTCATTGCATTGATGGCTTTATAACCATTTCTTCAACAAATCTTGCACTGGTAATAGCCAGGCAATGGTATCAATGTGAATTTTGCCTGATCACTGGCAGCATGATTGAGATTATTAAGGAATAAATAAAATGTCAAGGAAAGCCCCTCTTAAACATTCAAACAACATTCATTAACAAAGCCCAGCCATGGTGAATAGACAACTGCTGTGTATTGGTACAGGTTTGTGGGAAAGACCATAATATCACACTTCCTGAGCATTTTTAGAACAGCAGAGGAGTAAACAATACCTCTAATGCAAAATCAAAGGTAAAATGAATTAGGTGGTGATAACCCTTGAAAAAGAAAAGGTATTTTGTGAGTTTCTGTACAAAGACCTTTTGAGCTCTAAGCTTCATAATCAGCTTGGAAAATAGTTTAACTTGCAGGAATCTTTGTGACTTACTTCTGTCTTTCCCAGTTTGCAAGGTCAACTATCAAAACAGATAGTGTTTGGAGAGCTCTGAATGACAATTGTTAAGCGTAATTTGCAAATGATTTTCCATTTCTAAAGGCAGTGCTCTTGCATCATTTTGGGGCCATGTTTAACAATATGGCATAAATAGTTAATTTAAACAAAAATGGGAAATTCACAGGGAAAAAGTGGGGGGGAGGACTTTTCAGATAATCTACTTACTGCATCTTTGTTGTGCCTATCCTCATAATACCCCTGAGTCCCAGTTGCTGGATTTAACCATAACACCAATTTCCAGAGAAGTAGCAGCCACGCTCTGGCTTTCATTGCTAATATTCCTGGCATTGGTGCCCTGTGAAATCCTGCAGTAAAGCCTGCACCTCCTCAAGGGCAAAACCCTCCTGTCCGTTCCCTGCGTGAAGAAAGAGGAGAAAGGTCAGCATTTTGGACCTAGGTCAGTGGAAACCCTCAACCTCTAAAGCACTGCTCAGCTTGAATATTGCGTGGCCACAGTTACTCCCTAGCATGCAACAGGAAAGAGCAAAGTAGCCCAAAATGCCAACCAGTTTGATTCCTGATGTAACTCAACCACTGGATTTCTGCTAAGGGTAAGAATCCAGGGAATCCCAGCCCAAACGTCATGATGAACTTACGTAAGCTCTTATCTTCCCACTTTCCTGGCTCTTCTGGAAGGACTTTATTCAGGAGCACTGTGGGGTTTTTGGACTGCCACTAACTTCTACAGTCTAGAGATACAAGCTGTCAGCAACTTGCTCTAGGACCTTTTTCCCAGATTTGCTACCTCTCAGCTGGAACACCCCCCAGTTTACTGCCATCTGAAACTACCCACCACATGAAATCCTGAAGTATTCAACACACTGCCCAGGAAAGCACCATTTCCCCATTGTGTTGATTCTGGCTGGAATGGAGTTAATTTTGTTCACAGTAGCTGTAGGGGCAGTGTTTTGGATTTGTGCTGGAAACAGTGTTGATAACACACGGATATTTTATTAACTGCTGAGTGGTGCTTGCAGAGAGTCAAGGTTTTTTCTGCCTCTCTCCCCACCAGTGGGGGGCTTGGAGGTGCACGGGGAATTCTGAGGGGACACAGCTGGGACAGCTGACCCCAACTGACCACAAAGATATTCCACCATATGGCATCATGCTCAGCATATCAAGCTGCAGGAAGAAGGAGAAAGGAGGGGATGCTTGGAGTGATGATGTTTGTTTTCCCAAGTCACCATTAAGCATGATTGAGCCCTGCTTTCCTGGGGATGACGCAACACCCGCCTGCCCGTGGGAGTGCTGAATGGATACCTTGTTTTGTTTTGCTTGCTCGTGTGGCTTTAGCTTTACCTGTTAAACTGTCCCATGAGTTTTCTCACTTTTGCTCTCTTGATTCTGTCCCCCATCTCACCAGAGGCGCGTGAGCGAGTGGCTGCATGAGGCTGAGTTGCTGTCTGAAGCCAGTTCTGGTTCCATCACTGATGTGCTTGTCCTGGGTAATTTTTACCGTAACGTGGTTGATCTGGCATAGAGCAGCGATAGCAGTGATGACATACAGTATTATATAGCAATTGCTCACCACCTTCTGACCAGTGCCCAGCCAGTTCCCGAGCAGCAGCCCCCAGCCAGCTTTCCCCTCGCTGTGTATACTGAACCTCATTCAGCAGTATCTAAAGCCAGCTGGATAGCTTTCACCTCTGCAGACCAACTGGATTCACCTCGGCCTTCAGCAGACAGCTGCGGTTAAACCACGACATCCATCCTACAGATTTCCACACCACTGCTCTCCGGTGCTTTGGTTTATTGACTCAGTGGAGGCCAAGTCAAACCCTGTTATGGTGGCTGGTATCTGTAATTTCCATAGCAGTTTGCCAACCCAGATGGGACTCTAGGCAACCACCACTGGATGTTGGATGCTCTCATCTCCAAAGGTCCAGCTGCTGGCATTGGGTGAGTTCATCTGGGAACTTTGGAGACAGAAGGCACTGACTGATTGTTGCCAAAATTCTGCTACTAAATTCTGGATATTCTGGCTTCAAGTGGGTTCAAGTCTCAGTTCGGAAGCATGCTAGGAGAGGTGTGTATGGCATGATCAGAGTAAGGCACACAAATTTGGCATACAGGTATGGGGAACAGACCCAGAATAGAAAAGGGGATTCCCTTAATCGAGGTACTAGAAAATTGGAGGAAAATGAATGGCACTGCAAGTCCATCAAAAACCTGCGCAGTAGCAACGGGCCAGGATGAATAGCTGACAATGATAGGAAGCAGGGGGGTGTGTGTTGGTGTGGCCCTATGAAGGATTCTTTGACCAAAAGAAATTAACTTTACTATGACATATACTAGGATATTGAAATGGATTTTTGGCATGTATGGGACAATGACTGCAGTAAAGGAGGTGGTTGGAAAAGTTCACAGAGAACTTGAATTACGAATCCAGCTATAGCAGGCATAAGTGATCCAACAGATATGCTTGTGGAATCTGCTCCACCTCTACACTTCCCTCTCTGTTTTTTCTAACCCATGTTTTACTACTACTTCTGCCACTTCTCCATCTAATGCTTATGCTAATATTCTTCCAAATCCAGCTGCAAAGTAGCCTGTAGCAGGGAAAACTAACACTCCTTCTCGAGTAAGCCTGTACTTACTAATCAACCCTGGAATCCTGGAGATCACAGAATCATAGAACGGCCCAGGCTGGAAGGGACCTTGAAAGTTCATCTGATGCAGCATTTAATGGGAAAGAGAGCCCAGACGAAATCATCTAGAAACCTGTCCGGTCACATCTTGCAAACCTCCAGGGATGGGGACTCTACCATGTCCCTGGGGAGGTTGTTCCAGTGGGTGATTGTTCTCACTGTAAAAAATATCTTTCTTACTTCGAGATGAAACCTCTCCCAGTGCAGTTTTACCCATTGCCCCTTGCCTTCTCCATGTGCAGGCAGAGCCTCTGCCCTCTTTGTAGCAGCCCTGTAAATACTGGAATACTGTGATGAGGTCCCCCGCCCTGCATCTTCTCTTCTTCAGAGCTGGAAACTTTTGAAGTCTTTTCACAGTTTTGTAGGGGAGTAAAATACCTAGATTGAGGGAATATGTGAATTGGTGTGCCCAATTATTTTCAAACATTTGTAGTGGATGTAATGCATCATGGGGGGATACTCAAATATTATCGAAGGAGCTATTCTGATCTGACGAAAAAGATAAAATAATTGAAAAGGATGCAGAATTGATGCAACAAGCTGGGGGAAATAGGAACGCTTGGGCCACAAATGATCCAGATTGGTATTATCATAATGCAGGAGACAGAGGCAACTGTCAGGCAGCAATGTGGAATTTAGTGGAAGCTATTAGAGCTTGTGGAAAATCAGGAATGACCTGGATGAAAGTACAGGAATCTAGGCAGATGCTAGAGGAACACGATAGTGACTATTGGGGACAATTACGGTGGGCTTTACTAAAACATGGAGGAATGACCGCTCAGAACTTTAACAATGAGCTAGTGGCAGGAGTATTTGTTGATCAAGTCGCCCCACATAGATGGAAATATTCTAAAGAACATATGGCTGGGTGGCAAGGGGAGACATTACAAAAGGCCCTAAGTTTTATGCTTATGTGGTGTTTATGTTTGATGTATGGGAAGAAACACATAGAACTGAACTTGCAAAGAAAAAGAAACAGGAAAAGCAAGAAGAAGCTAGTCTTTTAGTGGCAATACTGTCACAGAGTTTACAACTAAAACAGTGAGGGAAGAGATTTCCCCCTTGGAGAGGACAAAACAAGTCAGAGGCAGGTCAGATCAGAGATTTGAAAAAGGAATGAGAAGACACAGAATTAACTGGGAGGAAAAGTATCATTACTGTGGGAAACTTGGTCACTGGCAAAGAAAACGTCTGCTTCATCCATGGGGGCTTCAAAGGGAACTGGACGTGGAAGATTTAAGACTGGAATCATGAGGTAATATGCAATGACTGAAGGCAGGGAACCCAGAAGACTGTGGAAATTGGAGGCTTTGGCATGTAGAAAGCTCAGCTGAATCAAAAGGGACATATAATTAGAAAAACAGAGGGAGAGGAAGTTGAGTTCTCAGTTGACACAAGAACCAACACTGTCACTTAAATTTTGTACCAAAGGGAACTGTATCACGGGACAAGGTGTTAATTCAAGAGGTAACAGGAAAAGCAGAACAGGTTTTAAGTAAACCATTACTATCCACAATAGGGAATAAAGGGGTACAGGGAAGATTTGTAACACCAGAAGTGTTCCCGTCTCGTCTATTAGGAAGAAAACTCCTCCGAACCCTGGATGTACATTTACATCTATCACCCAGGCTTACTAATTTGATAATCGCAGGGGTATGAGCAGCATCTGAAGCTCAGGATCCCGACCTGGAGATACCTAAACCCCTGGAAGCTGGTGCCCAGGAATTGCAGAGTCAATCGGGAAATGAAGCGGGACTGCTGAAACACGCCTGAAAACAAAGGGAGGCGCGCCCTCTGCCGTGAAACAGCAGCCCATCCCCGGGAAGCAGGGAAAAGTATTCAAAAACAAGTAGCTCAGCACCCTGCCCGAGGAATCTTGGAAGTGTCTGAATTCCCATATAAAACCCCAGTGTTACCAGCAAGAAAAAAAAAACAGACTGGGAAAAGGCGGAGATCCTGCGTTTTGATTTGTTCCAGATTTGAGAGCAACTACGTCATTGTCTCACACCGTGTAGTGCCAGATCCCACTCCTGTACTCTTGCAAATCCTGCACTGGGCTTCGTGTTTTATTGTGACTGGTCTGACTGCGGTGTTCTTCAGTATTCCCACAGATGGAGAAAGCCATCCCCTGTTTGCATTCACTTGGAAGAGACGACAGTTGACGTGAACTTGTTTTCTCTATGAGTTTAATGGGTCTCCCACCGTATTTTCTCAGATGTTAAAAGATTTCAAGGATACTGAGTCACCTGGTGGATCAGTTTTAGTGCAATATGAGGATGATTTATTTGCTAATAGCTAGTAGAAATTGTAATAACTGTTTAAAAGATACTATACATTTAGGTACTGCTTTAGCATCCCAGGGAGGTATCTCCATCCAAGCTCCAGCTGTGTCAAATGGAAGTATAATATATGGGATTCATCTCAAAGGAAGGACAGCAGGTAACAGATACAGAAAGAATAAAAGCTATAAATGAAACTTCTCTGCCAGTTACAAAAACCTCTCCAGCTATGAGGGTTTTGAGGTGCAGCTGGGTTTTGCTGACCATAGATACCTGGATTAGGGGAACTAACATAATCTCTAACAGAAGCAACAAAAAAAAAAAAAAAAGAAGAAGAAATAGAACCCATTACATGGGAGTATTGGCTTTGGCTCCAGCTTTAGGACTTGCAGACTACAGAAAGTGTTTTGATCTGTATATACATATGAGAAAAAAGAGGCTACTGGCGTTTTAATGCAGAAATTAGGACCCCATCCAAGACCTGCGGCACAGTATTATGTTCAACTGGACCCAGTGGCATTTGGAACTCCAGCGTGCACTAGATCAGTGGCAGTGGCAGCCGGAATAGTAGAAAAAAGGCCAATCTTTAGTTTTAGAGCACTCCACCCAATTACAATCTATGTGCCACATGAAGTCAAATTACTTCACCCTGTGCAACACAAGCCTTGTCTCCCCAGTGAGCACATAAATATGAACTAACTCTTCCAAAGGCAGATAATGCGGCTCTAAACAGGTGCAATACATTGAACCTGGCAACACTACTACCAGTACCCGGAGAAGGGGAAGAGCATCAGCAACGTGACATGCTAATCCAGACTATTAGTAAGGCACAAGCAGATCTCACAGACAGAGCTCAGATCACCCTCCTGTTTACATGGAAAATCAAACACTGGCTATGAAAATGTGGACCAGCGGAAGGTTGCAGATGCCAGACCCCCTCCAGACACAGTTAGTGCTTAAGGGGCAGAGTTAATTGTGTTACCCCAAGCAGCTTGCCTGGGAAGAATAACTGCCTGTATGGATTCAAAGTGTGCTTTTGGTGTATGCCAAACAAAAGGTGTATTGTGGAAAGAATGGCAGTTTCTCACCTCCTCAGGAAAAGCTATGGCTAACGGAACAGAAATTTGGTACTTGGTGGACACAATCCCACTTCCCAAAGAAATTGCTGTGGTTTGCTGTCCAGCCTGTACCGGACACTACTGTAACCAGCAAAGGGAATGCCTTAGCTGATGCAGCAGCAAAAGCCATGGTTCATCAGCCTGTGGTGAACATTACGGCAGTTACTTCAGATAAGAGCTCATGGCCCAATGTTGACCATGCAAAAGAATTATGCCAATTGATATGACAAATGAAGAGAAGGAACAGTGGGAAAAGTGGGAAGCAGTGGAGGATGAAGATGGAATATGAACAATAGGGACAAAACCTGTCTTACCGAAGAAATACCTGATAACTGGATGTTTCCACAAAGTTGTAAGAACAAGTAAAATTAATTCATTAAGTACAATTGGACAATACATCATCAAGATTCCAAGAAGTATGGTCTCTTCTTCACCAGTACTTCACCACGAAGTCTTGGGTCACCTCCTGGATACCAGATTAGGAGCTTGGGCAAAATGAATTCTTCATGGATTATTTCTGTTTTTCCTCTTTGTTTGTATTCAATGTTGTAATACTTGCTATACTCAACTGTGCTCACACCTTAGGGGATAAAAATATTCTGTTCCCATATAACAGGAATGTTAATAAAAACAAAAGGAGTGTTGTAGAACATGTTAGTTTAAATTTAGCACTAGCAGCTTAAACATTAACAGCTAGAATATGCAAAGCCTATAGATTGTGGTATATGAACTGTAACAACCCTATTACAGCACGTTGAATAACTAACTACAGAACCACATGAAAACAACCTAAGAGGATGTGAAACAGGATACAGAACCACTGTATATTGTATAAGAAGATGATCACTTAGCAACTGCTTAGTAATGAAACAACAAGAAAATAAAACCAATAAAAAGCAAGAAGACCCCAGACCCCAAAATTACCACTGGGACAAACTGTCGCATGAGGGGTCAACTTAGATTGTAAGTGAATGATTGCCCAGGGGTTTCTTTGTTTGGGGTCCATCTTCAGAGGTGCCCAGCTAGAGCTTTAGCACTTTTAATGAAAAGGGATCCATATAAGAGTCTCTTTACGGATTCAGCGGAAGCCCAGAGGCGAACCCTGTTAGTGTGGCTGCTCCGCAGGATCTCCATGGCACCGTCTGCCAGCCAAACACTACCTCTGGAGATCCCCGCTCTCCGGACTGTCAGCTGCAGAGAGGCAGTCCACCAGCTCACAGAAGATTAGGAAGGTTATGACGTGTGGGACACAAATTCTCCCAGGTGTAGGTGTATCTGCTAGGCGGTAATTTCCATTTTACAATCACATAGTTTTCCATTCTGTTTGGAAAGCACATGACTGTTATGGCTGAATTGTTCTAAGTTTCATCATTCCTATCCACTAAACCAGTCTGACTGTCATCTTTGGCATCATACCAGGTTTGTAATTGTTTTTCTTCCACAGATATCGTGGGATCTTGTCAAAGCGCACTTTCTTCTCACAGTGATTTGGGTCTCTGGCTTGTGTGGTTAGGAATTAAGGTGGGATTGAACTCAGTCAGCTGCATTTTTTGTAACTAAGCCTGATAAAAGCAGGTGCACACTCAGCAGAGGTGGTCAGTGACCAAAAATCTCCCATGAGATCAGAAATGTCACCAGTGGATGTGCAGGGGAGGTGCTGATAACTGTGAAACCACTGAGCAAATGACCATGTGTGTAACAATGAGTAGTTTGAACCCGGTCCAGGGTGCTGAAGGGAAGCCAGGTGCATGGCCAAGTGTGCCATGAGATGCTGAGGGCAGCTCCTACAGCTTCAGAACCCATCCCTGCAGACCCTGCCCACGTGGACAAGCCCACTACGACAGCTAGCAGCGTGGCAGAGCTGTGTTGCAAAAAAGGGTACTTCTGTGAGCTGACACAATAGGTCCTTAAAGAATTTTGAGAGCATTTGGGGAAGATCAAATTCCTCTAGGTTAGAAATTATTATCTACTTAGGAGATGCCATAATGTTATCTTCACCTCCATTGGACCAAGTTGCTCCTCAAGTGCAGGCAGCTGGGGTTTATTTTACCTGGGTGACCTCCCAGACAGGCCACAAGTCGAAAAAGCAACATTGCTTCTTCCTTTTTCCTGGGATGCAAGGGATCACCATCACTTTTTATAGGAAAATCAAGTACATAAGGATCGGCACTCCAATAAACTGTTGCATTTTAGACTAGAATGGTCTCTGTTCACTACTATTCAATCATGGGGCATCCCCTCTCTTGGCTGGGGAAACCTGCATACTGGAGCTGACAGTAGGAATTATTTTTTTCAGGCCCTCCTTTCCAGTGGCTCCTGGCTAATAGCTAGGACAGGCTGGCAGGGAGAAAGCAGAGACAGGATGAGGGTGAAAGCATACCCTTCGGATTCCCTTGCTAGGTCAGTTAATGCCACAAGGCAACCAACTGCCTCACATGCCAATGGGACAAAGGAGCGATGTTGCCAACAATGGTTAGAAAATCTGTAGCTGGGTTCTGAAACAATGGCATTAAGAAACCACCTGATTGTCTGCAACATGAGTGATGCCTGCTTTCCGCCTGCTCGGGCTCCTGTGATCGGCTGAACACACTGACAGGGATTTTCTACAGGGCACTTACTCACACTGCCTCCCATGTGGATTTTACTGTGTCTAGGAAGATCTTGGCTCACCTACTGCTGGTCCTTCAGGCTGGTGCGCTCACAAGCCCTCCTTATCTAACAGGCTGCTTTCATAAAACCTGTAGGAATGTAATCGTCTTTGAGAGCTTTGCCCCTTTATCTGACTGAAGTAACAAACTCAGCAGATGAGCACAGCTGGAGAAAGAGCATTTCCTCTGCTTACAAAATTGGGCTGAATATATGTGTAGGTTTTTATTACCTGTCTTACTTCTTATTTACTGTACAGAAGCTTTTCACTGCCTCACTGTGAAACCTTAAGGACTAGAAACCCAGAGGGAGGTGGGTTTCATGCGCTCAGGTGTCTTCCAAAACAACTACTGCAAGAGTTGCCATCACTGCAGAGTGTGTGCACCACTCAGTGTACGTAGCAAAAGACAGAAGGAAATATCTTAAACCTTGCCTGTGAACCTTAAGAAGATCTAACTGGAAGCAATTACAATGAGTATCAATGAAAAAAATAATAGGACCTTTTATTTTAAAGCATCTAAATTAACACAAAATCCTTTCCCAGCAAAAATTAGAGATTTCTCCCTTCATGGATTACCATATCATGGCACCAGGACATTTGGTGCCATTCACTGTCTGTGGCATTCTGTTACCTTTATCTCCACTTCCCACATCAGTCTTTGTTAATGTTGGGACAGAACTTCTTTCTAAGGAATGCCTAATGCTCCCCTTGCACATGATGCCATGACTTATGTGTCACATTTTCCCGTAGCCTGGACTTATAGGTACTAAAGCTGTGAGATCTGTATGAGATCATGGTTATGAGTGGTCACATTCTCATGAACGGACTTGATTATCAACCTTGTCCACCTCGGAGAGATAACTTGCCAGTAATGGTGCGACGAGTCACAGTACCTGCCTTCTGACTGCACACCTTTAAGGTCACAGCCCCTTGCAGAGTATGATCATTCCTGCAACTGAATTCAGAATTAGACACATTTTAAATGTTTGTTCTCTCATGGCTGCTGAGGATCCACCCTCCAAATCCTGAGAACTTTATCATGTCTGAAACACTTTCTTTATCCCAGGCTCTTCTCAGTTGTGCCAAGCAATAGGACAAGAGTCAACAGACAGAAACTGATCCACAGGAAGCTCCACCTGAACGTGAGGAAGAACTTATTTACTGTGTGAGTGATCATACACTGAGTGATCTGAACAGACTGCTCAGAAAGGCTGTGGTGTCTCCCTCACCCGAGGTGTTCAAGAACCATCTGGATGCAATCCTGTACTGCTGAATAGATTCAGTGGGACCTTGATAGGCCGGACAATTGGGTGGAGAGAAACCTACTGAAGTTCAACATAGGCAAGTGTAACGTACTGCACCTGGGCAGGAATTACCCCAAATACCAGTACAGGTTGGGGGCTGACCTACCAGAGAATAGCTTTGTGGAGAAGGACCTGGGAGTCTCAGTGGATGACAAGTTGACCATGAGCCAGCAGTGTGCCCTGGCAACCAGGAGCACCAGTGGTGTCCCGGGGTGCATTGGGAAGAGGGAGGTGATCCTCCCCCTCTACTCAGCCCTGGTGAGGCCACATCTGGAGTGCTGTGTCCAGTTCTGGGCCCCTCAGTACAAAAAAAGGCAAGGGGTTACTGCAGAGGGTCCAGCAGAGGGCCACAAAGATGATGAGGGGTATGGAGCATCTCTTTTGTGAAGAGAGATTGAAGGAGCTGGGCCTGTTTAGTCTAGATGAGACTGAGAAGGAATCTCAGTAATGGACGTAAATATCTCAAAGGCCGGTGCCAAGAGGGTGGTGCCCAGTGACAGGACAAGGAGCAATGGCCACAAACAGGAAGTTTCACCTCAACACGAGGAAGAACTTCTTTACGCTGAAGGTGGCAGCGCACTGTAACAGGCTGCTCAGGGAGCTAGTGGAGTCTCTACTCTCTGCAGACATTCCAAACCCACGTGGATGGGTTCCTGTGCCACCTGCTCTAGGTCACCCTGCCTTGGCAGGGGGGTTGGACTGGATGATCTCCAGAGGTCCCGTCCAACCCGAACAATTCTGTGGCTCTGTGCCATGTGCTCCACCTCGGCCCTGCCTGAGCGGGCCGGCCGGGCCAGGTGCCCCACTGCGCTGCCTCCCAGCCTTCCCCACGCTGGGATTCCGTGACGGATCCGCCGCTCCTGGCGGGAGGGGCTTTCCGGAGAGCCAACCAGCGGCCGGGGGCGGGCGGGCCCGTGACGCCACCGGCTCAGCTATGGTGGCTGAGCAGTGACACGTCTCCTTCTGGCCCGGGAAGGGGCGGGGGAGCGGGAGCGTGGGATCTCGCGGGATCCCGGAGCGGCTGGATCGGCCCCGGGGCGGCGACACCGGGGGGCCGCCGGCGGCAGCAGCGGCGGCGGCGGGGACGGAGGGGCGGCCGGCGCGGCCATGGCGGGGCAGCAGTTCCAGTACGACGACAGCGGCAACACGTTCTTCTACTTCCTCACCAGCTTCGTGGGGCTCATCGTCATCCCCGCCACCTACTACCTGTGGCCGCGGGACCAGCACGCCGGTGAGCGGCCCGGCCCCGGGCACGGCCGGCTCCTCCTCGCTCGCTC
>JAWMRA010000113.1:70882551-70908135 GCA_035584735.1 Pseudotriccus pelzelni
CCGGGCACGGGCGGCAGCCGCGGCCGGAGCGGGCGGGCAGCCTGCGCCGCGGGGCTCCATGGAGAAAGCGGCGGCGGCGGCGAGCGAGGGCGGCGGCAGCAACAGCAGCAGCCGCAGCAGCAGCCGCCCCACGTCGGCGGGCTCGTCCCCCTCGTCCTCCTCCGCCAGCCGCGGGCTCCCGGGCCGGGCGGCGGCCGCGGGGAGGCTGGATGGAGGCGGCGGCGGCGGCAGCCCCGGCTCGGCGGCGGCCAGCCCGGGGGGCACGCAGGCTCCCGGCGGCGGCAGGCGGCGGGAGCCGGTGCTGGAAGGGACGCTCAGCAAATACACCAACCTCCTGCAGGGCTGGCAGAGCAGGTAAAGCGCCGGGCCGGCCCCCGGCGGCGCTGCGGGGCCGCGTCCTCGCTCACCCCCGGCCGCCCCCAAGATGGTGCCCGGGCAACCGGCGGTGCCGCCCGGCCCGGCCCGACCCGACCCGACCCCTCCCCGGCCGCCGCGGGCCCACGCCAGGCTCTTCTCCCCTCCGCGGCCACTCTCCTTCCTTTTGTTTTCACTTGTTTATTTCCCCGGCCGAGTTCGGCGTAGGAACGGGCGGGGAGGTGGCCCGGTGCGGGGTCGCAGCGCTGCCCCCGGCGCGGCCGCCGCAGGTGCGGGCGGGGGCAGGGAGGGCTGACGCGGCACATGCTGCTGTCCCTGCCTGACAGGGTCCCCTTTCTAAGCTCCTTTCTCTGTCACGTTAGTCTCTGTCTTCTGTGAAGTTATCTTGGATGCCTAAAGAATGAAAAGCCGGCTGAGAACCTCCCAAAATAAAGGGGGTGGGTGGGAACGGTATGATTATTACTATTATTTTCTTTCGCTATGGGGTGGGACAGTGGAAACAGTTACCTTTATGCTCATAAAGTATCTTCTGTTGCTATGTCCTACCTGTTTGACAAGTCCTAATTTATGCTGATACGGTGACAGGCCCAGGTCCTGCAATTTGTTGGGTGTGGACAGGCTGACGTGCATCTGTGGAAGTCCCGAGGAAGGTCTGGTTTTGGTCTAGTTGTAGGGCAAAATTTTTTACGGAGTTGAAGCCGGACTGTGGAGTTAATAATGCTGTAGAGGGATCTGTTGGAAGCAAGCGAGAAGATTTCGTATTAGTATGTTACTTTTTGTTATTCAACTTTGTCCTCTTAGGAGATGGATGAAGATGAGTATCTAAAACTTGACTTTCAGTATAAGGCATCACAGTGGTCCTTTTTAAGTGAAGAAGATGCTTTAGAGAGAACAAGTACAGAACCAGTTATAAACCGTTGCACAAACCTTTAAAAAACAAACCAGCAACCCTCCCCCCCGCCCCAAACCTGCTGTTGCTGATATTAGGTGATCACAAGCAGTAAGAACATGGGAATGGCTGGGACCTTGATATTCTGACAGTAGTGTAAAAGTATTTATAACTGAGAGAGTTGCACAAATGCCCGTGATGTTGTGGTGGTGACTCATGTGTGGCTCAATCAGTGGTAGGAACTGTAGCAGTACTTCCTGAAGAGTTTCAGGAACTGGCGGCACTGGAGGCCACTGCATAGGTGTGCCAGCTATAAATGATAATGAAGATGGTACGAATTGGATACACATAAAACTAGATTGCAGAATGCACAGACATAGAGAAGGCCCTTTACTGTAATTTGGTTACTGCAGTTCTGTTTTAGATTCACATTACACTTGTATCTGTTTGTTGGTTTATCAGTTCTCCTGTAGTTTTGTTTAAAAAACAGAAAAGACACATTTTGATGCCTAAAGTGGTGGATTAAAATCCATGACTAAAAATTAAAAGCCCACCTCCCCCCCTTTTTTTTTTCCTGACACCTCCATCTCTTGTAGGAATAGTAGCTTATTTTACTGTGTGTGACTTTAAGAGTCAAAATCTGGTGAAATTACAAAATAGAGATAATTGTTTATAAATCTTTGGGTCTAGAGCTGCCTGTTGGTTGTATTTAGGAACAGATTGAATCTTTGGTAAGGCTGACAACTGGAAATAGCATGTATGATCTGTGTACGTCCATTAAATTTTATCTGAAAACATGGAAAAAAGATAATAGTCACTTAAACAGTTCTACCATAGCACTTGGAAATTATTGCCTGTTTATTTTTAGCAGTCTTTTTAAACGTTGCTTTATCATGCTTTGTCAGTTGCCAATTTTATTTCCTGTAAATCTGGCCTTTTGAGCAAATAGTTTATGATGAAATAGAACTTTTAGGGTAAGTAACTTTTTTAGTTTGTTTGTTCACTTACTCCATTCTGTTGGTGTGTGTGTCTGTGGTTTGGGGTGTGGAATCTGATACAAGTTCTAAACAGATCAGTTGAAACTTGAGGCGTGCAGAAATTAAGCATATTATATCAAGTCCAATAAATGAGTAGTGATCCATGGGCTTGGGTGTGGTTGTCTGTTTGGCCTCCTGGATAGTTGTTCTGGAATGTGTTTTCTGTAAATTGGAGCTCAGTCTATAGGAGACTTCATAGCCTGGCACCTGCAAATCACTGAAGAGCATATGTGTTACTGAGTGATCATACAAATTAGTTTTGAATTTACTTCATCTGAAAAAAACGCAAGATTGTTTAACTTGCATGATCAATACAGCCAGATGGCATGAATATAAATAAAATGGAAAAATAAAGCAAAAACTGACAGAGTTCATTTATCGGGGATTTGGAATGTTCTTCTTTAAAGCTCTTTATCCATTAGCCTAAATAATTTAAATGTATTTATTGTTGGCTCGTGCCATGTGGTATTGAAGTTGAAAGGTCTTCCTAGGTTATCCAACGCTTAATGTGCAGAGTAGCCTCTGCAAGTCTGCAGAAATTACTGTAATTTGAATTACAATAAAGAAGTACCACTTTTAAATAAATCTTCCTTTAGCAGGCACATGCAAGGTAGTCTGATTTTGGATGAGGCGACTGAGTATGATTACTGAAGCGTAATACCTCATTTACAAGCACTGACTAAAGTAATTGAAGGTCTCAAATGCAGTCAGTCTAGATAGGTGCTTTACTTCTTGTTTTAAGAATTTCTGAGGGTTTGTTGTTTGTTACTAGAGAAATCTATTTGTTCTCTTCTAGCAGGTAAGGAACAACCTGATCTGGAAATCAGCGAGGTGATTCCTCACCTTTATGACAACCAGGGTATTTTGGTTGTTTTGAGGGAGTTTGTTGTGTGATGCAGATATCTAGAGCATCTCTACTAAAGTCTGTAACTCTCTGTGGATTTTTTCAGGTGTGGATATGGAGAGCAGAGCTTAAGCTGAAACAGACACTGACATAAGAACACTTGTGTCTGGTCTGAGACGTCGGGGCATCTGGTTGTCTTTCCTATGAAATTACAAATAATTGTGTTCTCAATTGAAGTACTGTTATGGATAATTTCTTTTGGGATTTACTTGTTAATTGTGTATGGGAGGGTAGTAGCTTGTATTTTAAATGGGAGTTGTGTGGGTTTGATGGACAAGTACGTCCGTGTAGCATCATATCATGTCACACAAACCCTATTTTTCATGAATTAATTTGATATTTGTGAAACACTTATTGCCTGTGATATTATTATCCTGTCCTTTTTTTAATAGCTTGGTAAAATGTTGTAAAAAGTTTTAAAACTCCCATTTGCCCAAGGTAGTTGGAAATTCTCGTGTGGTCTCATGCTCTCTGCTTTTTCCTTGAAAATGTTTTTATATGTGTCTTGGAGAAAAAGATTGTGACCTCTTAGGAAGAGAACCAGTGAAGGTATCTTCAAACACAGTTCCTTCTGAATTAGACGCATCTGCTTGTGGAGTTTTAGGGTAGTTAGGGTTTGCCAGTTCTTCAATGGTACCATTCAAGTTGCTCTAGCAATAAATTGTGGCCTTTTTCTGGTGAAGAAAAAATGAGTAGGTGGCTACTAAAAAAACTGTATGACTATAGTTGTATAGGTATACCAGTATAGCTGCTGGGAGCAGAGTCTGCCCTGGAGAAATAAAGTGTTTTTTAATACAAGTATAAACCGCACTGTCAGGGTTCTACCAGTAGACAGTATCTGAGCAGATAGCCATGCATGTACTTAATGTTTGCGAAGTTTGCTGAAAAGGGAATTTTTTGTGCTATTACTAGAATCAGATTAACATCAACCAACCCCTCCATTGCTTATCTTTTCATCTTAGTGGGATTCTGAGGCACATCTATATAGGTTTTATTTGTGAAGGGGAGGACCCTGATTTAAGGAGCTGGAGACGCAACCTTCTCTGCTTCTTCTGTTGGAAATCTGCTCCTTAGGTTTTGGAACTTTGTAATTCATTAGGAATTGTGGAAACCTTAAATTTTCAAGGGATTTTTATAATATTGTGCTAAAATTCTATTAAAGATTTTACTTGCAGAGTAGATTTTACTAGAAACTATGTTTTCCCTTCACTTGTAGGTTCTGTTTGTAGTAGGAGGCAAGGTGAAAAGGAAGAAAACTACTTAAACCCTACTTATTTTAGTTCTCTTGAGCAAATGATATTTCCTGTGCTGAACACACAGCACTTGCAAATCTTATATTACTGAAATTAAGATGCATGCCATTAATTTTAAATGAACTTGGAATTTAAAATGTCAAGAAGTCAGTTATGGTAAATTGTCAGTTGGTAAATTCTGTTTTAGATTATGGCACTGGTCTGTTTCCTTAATCCTAAAATCTATGTAGGAAAAATAATCACATTCAAATGTAAGCTTTCTTTTTTTCTTCTTCCCTTTTTGCTGTTGAAATGTTTTCCTCTGAAGTATCATTAATGCTCACTTAAAAAAAAAAAAGGGAAAATCAACAAAAAGGAAAAAGAAATCAATCTTTTAAAATGTATATCCCTAATTTCTTTGTAGGAAAATTTCAGTTAAGAAGTACTTTTTCTTTGTTTAGTTAGTGGTTGATTAAACCTAATTGGTTTAGTGACAAACTGCTTGATTTAGTTTGAATAGCTTTTGCTGTTGCCTCTAAACCAGCTCTTTTGGGAGAGTGGAGAAGGCAATTCAAACAGCAGAGTTGGAGAAGAATGGTAGAGGGAGGCTGAGAAATCCATCATTCTCTGCCCTTCGGTGATGCTTGTAAGTAACATTTGGAAGAAGACAACTTTGAACCTCAGGCTGAAATTGAAAAGGATGGTTAAGGAGTTGATTTGCACTGTGGAGTTGTGACTCTGGTTGGAGAACTGCCATTGACATTTCTCTTGTCCCCAGGCAGGTAATCCAAGTTCTTCGTTCCTCAGCTGCTTGTATCGAAAGGTGTCAGGGCTGCTTATGCCTGTGCAGAGGATAAATTCTTGTAATGCATCAGATGCTTGATAATAATGTGGGAAAAAATCTGTTTAAGACAGATGAGACTTGTGCATTTTCACTCAGGCATTATATATGGGATTTGCAAGTGCACTGGAGAGCTGAGCAGCAGTCTTGTACCAGAGGGAATGAAGTGACAGTCAAAATAGAGCGTGGTCTTCCTTTTGCCCAGATGTCACACTTAGCTCTCAGACAGTGAAAAGAAGTAGCAGTTGGCACTGACACTGAAACAGGCACTTGCCCTTATCTGGGTTTTGTTAGTACTGGCTCATTTTGCTGCTGGCTTTTTGGATGATGACTTCTGTGCTTAGCAAGGCAGTGATAAATGTGGTTAGAGGGAGCACACATGCACTTCCTGGCTTTTTTAAAAAGTCCCACCAGTTTATGAATATGGATTTTGTTCATCCAGGAGAAGTGACAGTAAGTTGCTAAGCTAAGTAATGTGCCTGGAGTCATCTTATGAGTATATAAGTATTCAAAAGTTTTCTTGAGTCACTTTATATTTAAAAACAATTGTTTAGTAAAAAGGCTGTATTTTTGCTTTAGCTTCTCCTAATATTCCTGCTTTGTTGCTTATGATGTATTTAGAAGGCTGAACCTTCTAAGTGAAAAGGTTGCTAAAAATTGCCATAACTATTGCTTTTTGTTGTAAAACTATGTTTGTTAAATACGTGTTATAATGAATGATGAAACAAAAAGTGGTGAATTTGGTTCATCAAAAAATGTGGAATTTGTTTCTGTATTTCCAATACACTTACACAACCTTATTTTCAAGTGTCTTGGCATTATACTTTAGGTCTTACAGGCTTCTGTGGTTTTCTTACTGAGATGTTTGCTTACTTTTTGTAACCTAATGCAGGGAGATAAAGTTTGTTTAGTATTTAACTGTTGCATATAAAAATGATTCAGTAAATGTTCTCTAAATGCTACTGCACTTCACTTTCCAAGATGGCATTTAATTAGTAGGTAATGTAAAGTAGAGGAATGTAGATTCTCAACTACTCGGTTGTGCAGCACAAGCCATAGAATTTGCCATAGTTTGTCTTCTGTCTAGATTTGTGTTTCTCTTTGGATATTGATCTGAGAGTTTATCTTTGGTGATAGAGGATTCTTTATCTATGGCAACAATTTGCCCAGAGTTAATTACTGCTTAAAAAAATGCTGGTTTTACTTAGTGTGTATCAGCCATTGACTCTTCACTGAATCTCATTATGCTGGACTGAAGATACCTCTTCTAAAATTTAAGCTCTATGTGCAGTCTTTTTGGGCAGGCTATGTGGTTATCTTTTGTCTGTATTTGGAGTATCTAGACCAATGGAATTTTCTTGGTGCAAGTTAGCTCTCCAATTAATGTTTATAGTTTATGGTAGTCCTGATTATTATTTGGATTTCAAGGTTTTTGTTCGTATGGGGACACCAGAAATGTGTACAGTTTCGGCTGTGGTTGCACTGGGGATCAAATACAAGGGTAAGGCATCCTGTTCCCTTCAAATCAATATTTATTCCCTGCTTAAAAAATTAAAAGACCTTTAGCTTTTTAGGTCTCAATCAGTTATTTTTTAAAAAACTAGGCTGTTAACTTTGCTTCTTAAGTTTAATTGTTAGTCTGGTTACACACAACACTGAACAACTCTCAGATCTCTGAGATCAACTGATCAACTCTGAGATCTCACATTCCCTGGTGCTGCTTGGGTTCTCCAGACAGGGATCTCCATACCCACACCCTCGTTATTTCCTACTTACTTAAGCTGCAACATCCAGGTGCTTGTCATTCCATTTTCTCCTGGTACCCAATATATTTCTTGATCCAGTGAGTAACGTATTGTGTAGTACTACCACAGGGAGTGCCAGAAGTGTCAAAAGGAAGGGTAACACTACACTAGCTTGTTTTTTTAACCTGGGAAGGTGTTGGAAAGGATTGCTGTAGGAGCTGTCTCCCTGCAGTATGTTCTCTTCACAGTTAGCATGTTTTTGCATATTCCCAGTCATCCTTCTTGTTCTTTCTCATGGTGTGGGCAGGCCCTGTGTTTTGACAGAGTAAAAATAGTAGTTTATTATTTTCTGTAAACAAATAATTATTTTAAAATATAGTTGAGGAAAGTTATTATTAGTTAGAAGAATTACTTGGATAAAATAATCAGTAGAATTTCTTGACCCTGAATTTTTATGAGTCAGTGCCTTTCCAGGTGAATCCTCTATCTTGCAGTTATGACTGTTGTCACTAGATGTATGATTTGACAGTATTGGAAAGCCTGATGTTTGCTGATGAATTTTTTTTTCCCCCTTCATCTAGGTCATTGCTAAGTACTCCCAAGGAACCCTATTAGAAGTACATTCACTCCAATAACCTCGTTTAGTTATATTTGGAGGCTAGCTCCATCTTTTAACTGTTTTTCAATGCATTTAATGTGTAGTTTCATCCATTTTGGAATCTTGCCAATTGGTTTTGATGAAAGCCGGGTTGGATGAGGCCTTGAGCAACCTGGTGTAGTGGGAGGTGTCCCTGCCTATGGCAGGGGGTGTTGGGATTAGACGATCTTTAGGATCCGTTCCAACCTCTTAACATCCTATGATTCTATGAAAGAGATTCTGTGAAAAAGTATTGACCAACCTTAACCTTTTTGTGTCGTTCCCTATGTGCTTGGGAAAACCTAACAGTTTTGTTGGGGGTATCTTTCTGATAAAATTACAGTTTGAAATTTGGAGTATGAGTCTTCAAAATAGAAGGCAGGGCTACACTGATGTGTGGTATTAATTGCTTGGTGCTTGCTTCAGGACTCTCCTGCAGGCTAAATGTAGTTGCTGTTGGGTATCACAAGTGTTGTACAGCATTTGCCAGGTGCATTAAGGTGCTTGACTAAAAAGGTCTTAGGCTATCAGATGGTTATAAGTTGAAAATTCCTAAATTAGTATTTTTTATTTCGTTCTGAATAAATTACTACTGCAAGATCATATATCAAGTACCTATTTTTCAGTGACCTAGGAAATTGCATTTTTTCAACTGCACAGCCTTTTAGAGGTTGTCTGTTGCATTATTAAGAGCTGTGCCTTACAGAGCTACCTTTAATCATGTTCCTAATATTTTTTTATAAAGCAAGTCAATGATTATTTGATTTACTTGAGATTGGACTTCGCGCACAGTTAAGATTTGTGTTGGGACAACTTGTCTGAGTCATTCAACAGTTTATTTTAAAGTGTATTTTGAAGAAGTACATAAATGTAAGTTTGGGCTTTGTGTTGATAAAGCTTCAGTATTTATCTTATATACAGAATTGTGAACCACACCCACTTACAGCTGTGTTGGTTGATAGATCTTCTATTGAGATAGGGTAATGCTTTTATGTAAGGGACACACACAACTCTGGGAAAATCTGTGAACGGCAGTAAGAGTAGTGTGTTTAACCTCACCAGGAGAAGGGGTGTATATGTTGTTCCAGCTTGGAAATATGCACTACTTATCACTTTATTCTGCTAAGTTTTGGGAACATACCAATAAAAACAATGGCTCCGTGCTTTGCTTTTACACTAATGGCCTTGTTATGCTGGGGGAGTTATCTTTTGGGGAGCTGTCTGGGAATGATGGAGGAATACACCTTCCCCCCAGCCCTTCTTCCTTCCATGTTTTTCCTCCTCCCCCCCTAGCGGTGCAGGGGGATGGGGGTTATGGCCAGTTGTTGTTTCTGCTGCTGCTCAGGGAGAAGAGTCCTTCCCCTGGTCCCTTGGGGTCCCTCCCACGGGAGACAGTCCTTCACAGACCTCTCTGGTGTGAGTCCATCCCTCGGGCAGCAGTTCTTCCCAGACTGCTGTCCCATGGGTCACTCCTCCACAGGGTGCAGTCCTTCATGAATGAGCTGTACCGACATGGGTCCCCCATAGGGGCCACAAGTCCTACCTGGGAAAAACCTGCTCTAGCATGGCCTTCCCTCTCCACAGGCTGCAGGTCCCCTGGCAGGACCCTGCATCATCTTGGGCCTCCCACAGGGTCACAGCTGCCTTTGGGCACCTGCTCCAGCATGGGCTACTCCATGGGCTGCAGGTGGGTCTCTGCACCCCGATGGTCCTCCATGGGCTGCAGGGGTATAACCTGCTCCACCATGGGCTGCACCAAGGGCTGCAGGGCCTCAGTTCCAGCGCCTGGAGCACCTCCTGCCCCTCCTTCTGCGCTGACCGTGGTGTCTGCATTGTTGTTCACGTGTTCTCACTCTTCCCTGGCTGGAATCCCTTCTGTGCCACAATCTTCTGTTCTTAAATATGTTACCACAGGGGCGTTACTGTCGGTCCTGGTTGGCTTGGCCTTGGCCAGTGGCAGAAGGTCTGTCCTGGAGCCGGCTGGCATTGGCTCCATGGGACAAGGAAAGCTTCTAACAGCTTGAAACAGAAGCAACCCCTGAACCCCCTCCCTCTCCCCCCGCCCCCACTACCAAAACCGAGCCACAGAAACCCACTACACTGTTGGGTTCATGTATCAAACTTCATCTTAGAATCATAGAATAGATTGGGTTGGAAAAGACCTCCAAGATCGAGTCCAACCCCTTATCCAACTCCAATTACTATATCATGGCACTAAGGGCCACGTCCAATCTCTGTTTAAAAACCTCCAGAGATGGTGAATCCACCACCTCTCTGGGCAGGCCGTTCCAATGCCTGATCACCCTCTCTGTATCTATGTATCTATATATCTATACTAGATATCTCTATGTAGTAGTGTAAATATGAAGGTTTCTCTGTAATTTTTGGTACATTTTTTATCTGTGTATCTTGAGGCTGTTTTCAGAGATTCATATTAATCCCCTGCTTTGAGATGAAAGTAGGGGAGTGGAGGCTATAAAGTTTATTTGGCTCTCTAAGGACAAACAGTGAGTCTGCAACTTAGATGTGACTCAAGCCAGTGCAGAGAATGCAGGCAGTGATTCTTCTGTTTTATCTGTAGTGGAGTAATGAGCATTTCTACCCCACAGCAGCTGGGGGAGATGCTGCTTCCTCTCCTGGTAAAATTCTTCTGTGCTGCTTCTAATCCTCTGGTGTGAGATAAGATTGGTTGGAGTGGGTTAATTGTGATGCCTGTTCATGGCCACAGCTGACTGAAATCTCACTAACCTTACTCCAGAAGTATTTCACAGCATTTTGGTATTTGGTAATACAGGATAAAGCACAGGATGCTGGTAAAGGACAGGATAAAAGGACAGGATAAAACCACAGGATGCCACGCTCATTGCTACTGTGGTGGATAAGCACGAGTGTGAAAACTTGATATCTGTGAATATAAGCATTTTGTGCCCATATGTGTGTGTGCTTATCCTTTCCTGTTAATATAGCCTTTCATCATTGTGTCAGGAAGTGGGAGGAGAGTCAGAGAAACACAGTTATGCATTTAAGAACTGCTCTTACATATAAATTGAGATTTTTGAGGTACTGAGAGGTTGAGTGTACCGTGGTTGACTTAAAACATGTTAAGTTCAGAAAAATACAGCTTATTTGGTGACTGTTAAAAGGCAGAATACAATGTAATGGTGATGCTTAACACTATTTTGGTAATTTTTTTACTATATTGCTATTTTGAAGCAGTAGGATTTTTTCGAGAAACATTTGAAGGAGGGGCAAACGTTATGAGATGTCACTAGTAATGCCTAGCAATTCTCTCTAAAAATATTTTTCAGAACAAAGCATTGGTATAGAGTTATCCAAACTGCTCTGTTACTTGGGGGGGAAAAAAAAAGGCCTGTCATTTCATGGAATTTTTAAAGTATTGTAATGTTATTATGAGCACTGTAGCTTCCTAGCAGTAAAATAAGATTAATAGCCCTTTGTTAGGGATTAGTTGAGTAGTTTCAAAACTGTCCAGAACACTTAACTCTGAAGAGCTTTTGGTGGCAAGTTGAAGACCAAGCTGTTACAAGAACTTTACTTTCATTGCATGCACGTGAAAATAAAGTAGTTTCTGTTTTTAAAAAATTCTAGTATGGAAGCTTATGTAAACTGTGTCCTAAGTTTTACTACACACCTTGTTCATTGAATACTCTTGCAGCAAGTATCTTCATTACTCACATAGATGATGCTAAACTATCAGGATATGCAGGCTGTGTATTAGAGAATTCAAGTTGGTGCCATCCAACCTGATATATTCAATAGTAAAGTGTGATGATTCAGTTATGGTCTCAGGAGCAGCTAAATCATTCTTGCAGGGGGAGCAGGAATTTTGAGAGAGGAGCAAGGTAAATGACAAAGAATGGCACGAAAAGCGATTCCATGGGTTTTTTTGTGGTTGATTGGTTTGTTTTGTTTGCTTGGTTGTGGGAGGTGTTTTTTTTTTATTTATTTGTTCTTCAAATTCATGCCTTTGAAGAAGGGTTCAGATCTGCAGCAATTTGAGTAAGTATAAACTAGGCTTGTGCTGTGTCCTTGCACCCTGCAGTGCTGCCTTCTCCCACTGTGGGGTTTGTGGGCCTTTCCCTCAGTTATTAGCCAGGACCTGACACCCACAGTGTCTCTGTTTCATGGTGAGGGGTGTTGTGCTGGCTAGAACATACTAAGAACAGGGAGAGGCCCAAAATAGGTACTTAATTTCTTTCCTGAGCAAAAAGATTAGTGTCTGCACCAGTTTTTAAATAATTGTACAATTAAGAAGATTGAAGAGGTGTTTTCAGATTTTCACTTAGTATTCCCCTTTTACAGAAAATTGCTTACAAGCTTTTTAAGTTCAGAAGATCCCTTTATCTTGGTTTGCTGGATGAACTATTTGAAACTAGAATATTTGAAGGATTGTGGCTCCTGCAAAGGCTTTCCAATAAAGTTCCAAATACCCTTTTTTCTTTAGAAACAAAGGAATGGATATTCTGGGTCAGGTCAGGTGTCTTTTATATGTGGTGTTACAGAAGTGCATGCCTTAAGGAAGGAATAACAGGACAAGCATAAATGTTGCTTCCTTTGCACATTCTCCCTGTTTCCAATGGTTTTCAGTTCAGCGGCTCTTTTATTACAGCATCTGTACCGTCCTGTGGCAAGGAGATCACCAGCTCAGCTGCCCACACTGCAAATAACCCTCTTTGCTTTGCACCATCTTCTGATGTTACATGATGATCCTTATTTCCTCTACTGGAAGAGGCAGTAAACATTCAGTTCTGTCTGTCCTGGCTGTCACTCAGGGTTTTTTACAGCCTTTTATTACCTCTCCTTGCACTTGACTCTTTCCCAGCTGGAAGCTTTGTAGCTTATATCTTGGACATAAATCTTCTCATATGTTTGATGACCCTTGTTCACCTTAATCGAATGTTTTCTAGTTGCCCCTCTTTTTGAAAGGTGGGGACTAGGACAGCGCATCACATTCGAGGTATGTACAACCTCAACCTTGTACGTGCCTCAAACTTATGTGGTGGAGTAATGTTCCTGCCTTTTCCTCATAGGAATGCTCTAAACGTTTGCTGTGATTTTTATAACTAATAAACATTCAGCTGAGGTTTATACAGAGTGGTTTTTCACAACACCAAAACTGCATTCCTGAGAGATAATGGCCAGCCTCAAGTTCATCGTAGTATATATAACATTAAGATAGTTCCCACTGCTCTTCACATTTTCATACCCTGAATTTCGTGTGCCATTCTGTAGGCTACTCGCTTGATCTTTACAATTCTTGAGGATGCCTTTGTCCTTTTTACTCAGAATAAGTTAAAATCATCCAGAAGCCTTATTTTACTTCTCACTCAGGTTACTTGTTAGTGAAATGTGAGTGTTGTAGTTGCAATTCCAGCAGAGCTCCTGGTGATTTCCTTCTGCTGGCCATTCACTCTGTCTTCTAGTCACATATTTATTTCCGCAATAGTTAGATGGTTGTCCTGAAAGACTTCTACGAGGAATCTTTCAAAAGCTTTTTGGAAACCACAGACTATATCAGTAGTGTCTCCTCTTCCATAAGTTTACTTCCTTTAGAGGACTTTACCTTCACCAAAGCCCCACTGATGATAAGTGGATATATGGTACTTATGCCTGTGTCCACTAATTCTATCTGTTATTATAGTTATCTATAACACTGAGCACAGGCATTTTTAGTGACTGGTGATATGCTAAGTGACTTCTGTCTGCATCTGTTTTGGATTGAATTAATTCTTGTTTCCTACCACACTAAACTGATAAAATCAAGCTGATAATTAAGAATGTGTATTCTTGGAGCCCAGCGTTGTTGTTGTTGGTTTAATCTAAAATTGTTAACCTTGACTCATGTGGGTGTCGTTCTGTATTAAAATGGCCAGTTTTCTGATTCCTCTCAGATTCCACTGAAGTTTTGCAATACACCTGTAGGTCCAGCCCTACTATAAATGTGATAATTTAGGTGATGTAGCTTAAAATTTAATATAGTTATTCCCACTGATGGTTTTGTCAGTGCAAATAAGACAGTATAGTAATAGGAAGGACAAGGTTTGGAAATGGCTTGATTAGGAGTAGAGCAATATGGAACTGTGCCCTGAGACCAGCAAGGCTGACTGCAAACAGAAAGTTTGAGGAAGAAAACTCTGAAAAGGAGTTAACTTGCAAGATGTTGAATCATCTTATGTTGTTGTGTATTAAAATTTTTAGTAACAAATGCTAACTTTTAGTTGGCACTTAAGTGTGGAACTGTGTGAATGAAAAATTAGGTTACTTTTTGTCCCTTTAAGCTCAATCTAGTTGCTGCAAAACATGCTCTGGAAAAAGCAGTTTTTCTGCTAAAGTCTCTCACAGGACTTTTTGTAATTTATGGAGTGCTTGGAGCTTTAATGTGACTCAAAACACGTGCCTTTTTTTTGATTATTTCTATGAATATTTGCTAGACAGAAAAAATCTCTTTGAAACCAACTAGTGTCAGATTATGCAGCTGTAAATGTTGTAGCGAAGAGGCTAACTTGGACAGGACCTCTTTATAGCTAAACTCAAGGTAATGACAACAATTCTTACAATAATAGATGTTAAAGTTAGAAAGCACCTGTTAGATCATTTCATTCTTCACTGCTATGGTCAGTACAAAGTCCTGAAACACACTTCTTTTCCTTTTTTTTTTTTTTTTCCTTTTTTTTTTTCTTTTTTTAAATATTAGTGAAAACACTGTTGGTCATTTGTAGGCTTCTGGATTTAAGCAAGTACGTTTTAGAACATTTTAAAATCAATTTAATTTGGTTCACGCCTCTTTAATTTGGAGTTTTGCAGTAGAAGTCAATCCTATTATAATAAGGTTTGAAATTACTTAGTACTTAAGAGGAGTTGCTGACTTTTTGAGTTTACTGTGAGTTTGAATCCTGCCTTTTAGTTGCTGGCAAAGATGGGTTACTGCTTTAAAACATTGTTATCAGTGTTTATTAGTAGCTTTTTTGTAGCGTTTTTTCCTCACACTGTGATTTTTAAATTGTTCACAGTTACCATACTGTACTCAGTTACCATACTCCACACATGTGGAGTATTATTTTATAACAATTATCAAGGAAAATGTCAACAGAGTTAAGCAAAAATGGCCTAGTAAGGCAGTAGGGTAGCCTTTTCATGCTTGTATTCATCAGCTGTTATCTGAGAAATGGTTTAGTGCTTCAGAAGTAAATTTGTTCAGAGATCCTCAGTTCAAGACCTCAGTGAATAAATTGTTCATACAGTTGTTTAATTTCTGTGATTGTTGAAGCAGGAAAAAGCCCAAGACCTCAGATTTTGTATATGTATACATGTATGTAGCTGTTGAAAGTAAATGGGAAGAACCTACTTAGTGCACAGTTTAGAGGATTAAAACTGTAGAATCCTGAATAAAAACCAGCAAACCCAGAAATTCAAGAGCAGTGTTTTGACTGAGCCTGTTGCCCTGAGTTTTAACAGAACAGATTTAATGTTCAGAGCTGCAGTACTCTTGGGTTGTAGCCTTTACTCAAAACTTGCATGCTGTGTGTATTACTTGCATCTCTTCATGCTTTCCACAGGTACATTCGAGTGTAGAGAGAGGATGACATGCTGCAAATAAGTTTTGTGAAAATCTGTTTTTAAAGTGGTCTTGGCATTTCCTAGGGCTGCAGAACTGTGTCACTTCATGTTCCTTGCTGAAAGAAGTAATTTTCTTTTGAAAACAAGCAGCATTCTCCTTTGGATAAATTGTCTGCATCTGGTGGGCAGAATGTTTCATGTGCACCTCTTCCTTCCTATTTCTCTTTCTCACAGAGTCCACTGGAGCTGTATTTTAGACTTTCTGCCTTTGCTTGTCTTGGTAGCCTGAAGGTAGAAAGGACACAGGAGGCTAGGATGTACTTCTGTTCTTTCCTACTGTTTGAGGTAGAATGATGCAAAACTGGTGGCTTCCATGTATTCTGGGTATTAGTTTTTTTGGTAGTTTTTGGCTGTTTTACAAATTAACTACGATATTTTTAAGCTTTTATATGCTTCATATATAAGTGCTGATGACAATAGCCTTATTTGTGGTATTTTTTTTCCCTGAAGCTGACCTATGTTTGGTGCAGCTAAAACAAGAATCTGGAGACTAAAACTCTTCTGTACAATTCCATATGTACCTCTTGCCATTCTATCACTTCTAGAATTGCCCATTGGGACCTCCAGAATCTGGAGGTTAGGTCTAGGTATGTGTTTTCTTTGGAAACACATACGTTGGGTGAACTTCAAAACCAGTCTTAAAAGTCAGATGTGGCTCAGTTGTAGACCCAATCTATGGAAACAGCAAATCCAGCCTGTGAATAGCGTCCCTCTGTGTTCATGTGTACTGTGTTCTTCACCCACTGTGTAATGGGTAAATGAATAGAGGTTGAGGCAGATATGAGAAAAACTGTTGCCTCATGAAGATGGTCAAACTGTAGAACAGGTTGCTCAGAAGGACAGTGAGCTCTCTGTCCTTGAAGCTGCTCCAAAGCCTACAGCCAGACCTTGAACAGCTGCTTTGTTGACCCTCCTGAGCAGCAGGATTTGATTAGATGATCTCCAGAGGTCTCATCCGACCTGAAGTGTTTAGTTGTTCTGTTTTTACCCAAGAACTTTGTGGTCTAGGTTACCCACCTGGAAAAAGCAAACACCTGGCTTACAGACCTGGATATTCCAGAGGCATATGTAAGTTCGGATCAAGAGGAGTCAATTTTTTACTTAAACATTCTCCACTGATATCTGTGTTGTCACCTGGAATACGAAGCAAGTGACTGCAGTATCAACAAGGGAAGACCAACCTAGGTCATCTACCTAAACTTCTGTAAGGCCTCTGTGATGGTCCCACACCATATCCTTATCTTCAAATCGGAGAGATACGAATTGAAGGCTGGACTATTCAGTGAATAAATAATTGGCTGGATGGGTGCAGCCAAAGAGTTGTGGTCAGTGACTCTCTGTCCAGGTGGAGACTGGTCTGAGGGATGTCCCTTAGTATCTTTATCTCTGACATAGCCAGATCAAGTGCACCCTCAGCAAGTTTGCATAAAGCTGAACAGTGCAGCTTGACACCCCTGAAGGATGGGATGCCGTCCAGAGGAACGTGGACAAACTTGAGATGTGGGCCCGTGAGAACCTCATGAGTTTCAACAAGTCCAAGTGCAGAGTGCTGCAACTGGGTCAGTGCAATCCCAGACAGGAGGACAGGCTGGAGAAGAGCTCACTGAGAGCAGCCCTGTGGAGAAGGACATGGGGGTTCTTGTGGATGAAAAGCAGGACTTGAGGCAGCAGTGTGTGCTTGCAGCCCAGAGACCCAACTGCATCCTGGGCTGCCTCAAGAGAAGCGAGGTCAGCAGGTTGAGGAAGGTGGTTCTGTCCCTCAGCTCAAGTCTTATGAAACCTGTGTCCAGGTGTGGGGTCCTCGGTACAAGAAAGACATGGACTTGTTAGAAGAAGTGCAGAGGAGGGCCACAAAGATAATCAGAGGGCTGGAGTGCCTCTTCTATGAAGATAGTCTGAGAGAACTGAAGTTGTTCAGGCTGGAGAAGAGAAGGCTCTGAATAGACCTTATTGTGGCTTTTCAGTACTTAAAGGGGACTTATAAAAAGAGAGTGATTTTCTTACACAGGTGGATAGTTGTAGGACAGTGTGTCTATGTGTTTTTAAAACAAGGAAGAGGTTTAGATTAGATGTTAGGAAGAAATTCTTTACTGTGAGGGTGGGAAGGTACTGAAGGAAGTTGCTCAGGGAAGTTGTGGATGCCCTGTCCCTGGCAATGTTCGAGGCCATGTTGCACAGGGCTTTGAGCAATCTGGTCTAGTGAGTGGGATCCCTGCCCGGGACAGGGGGTTTCAGACTAGATGATCCTTAAGGTCCCTTCCAACCCAACCATTCTATGGTGCTTTCTGAATAAATGACAGAGGTGGTACACGGATTTTCTTTTGTATCAGTACTAGTTGTATTTCTCGAGAACTTGAAAAGTATGTTAAGATATAGTTTTGGCGTGATATTTGCATACATTTGCTAAGATATTATACATAGGTACTTGTGAGAACCCTTGTGAGTCAGAATTGTATTGGCAAAAATCTGCTTGTGTATCTCAGGAACTTTGGATGCGTCCGGAACAATTTGGAGGGAGATAAAGCAAGCATAGAATGCTTCCCCAGATTATTTACAGAAGTGAACTGCAGTTGGCATCATCATGTGAGAGGGTGTTTTACCAATATCTTGATGCAAGGATTGTTTTTAGTGAGATGATTAACTCAAAAGACCAGGGATGCATTATGCCAGGGATGCATTGCTTTTCAAGGCTGTTTAATACCTATTTTAAAAACGTAGGAGAGATTCACTATTGTTAAAGGTTTTGCCCATTGAATGAGAAGTCATTTTGACTAAAGGAAAAGCATTTCCCCCCTCAACCCCCACCTGCCTCCAGCTTGTCTCCCTGTAAGGATGGATCATCGAAGGATGTTGTCAGAAGTGCTCTTATGCTGTAATGGGGAGCAAGGATCTGGACCGACAAGAAACAGGGGAACTCTTGTCTGCTTTTCAAACTCTGAACCTGTTTCCCTGACAGAACAAGGATTCCAGAGCTAAAATCCAAAGAAGGTACAATTCATATTTCACTGCAGAGCTTTACCTTTAGTGGTGTGTAATGTATTTACTCCTGTGTGATGAGGGTCTGCAGGATATTGCAAGGACAGTGTGCCAGTTCTGTGGCATGGCAAATCCACTTGTGTAAAAAAGAAGCTCCTTGGGAGACAAAGGCAAAGCAAAAAAGACCTCATTTATCCATAACTTTCTCATTAGGAGTATCTTGCTGCTTTTGCCAAGCACAGGTATTCCGGCCTTTGCTAGCCTTTTTAATTTTCTCTCTTTTTCTTTTATTTTTGTGATTTTTTGTTTAATTTTCTTTTTTCAAAAATTATCCTTATTTTCTTTTTTTTTCCCTTAAACTTCCTGTCCTCTTTTTTCCTCTCTTTTGTGTTTTTTTTTTTTTTAATTTTATTTTTATTTTTAATTTATTTTTCCTGCAGTCAGTGTCTTCCTAACAAGTGTTTTCTTTGGTGCAATCACATACATTCTAAATAAACAGGAAGCCAATTTTTTCTGGATACATTAGGAATATAGCTTTCTTACTCAGTATGGTATTTTGCCAATGGCTTTCTGCCTAAACTGGGACTGATGCTTTCGGTACTCCTCCTTTTGCCCAAGTAGCTGCCTGTTTTTGAATTCCACAAGTTTATATGTGTTAATGATGACATGTGACAGAGGAAGTGCCTCAGGATACCTCTGAAGAACTTGAGTAGTCTGGACTTTAGCCTTAATTTGAGTAGGATTTTATTCTTTCTTTATATTCTGAACTGGTAACTGTAAACAATCCTTCATCTTTTTAGTGCCTTTTTTCCTTCTGGGATTGATAGTCAAATGAGACCATTGCCCACTCAAGATCAGAAAGAGATCAATAAACTGCTTTTGCTTTGATATTGTTTAATCAACTGTAATTAGATTTGATCTAGAGCTGTTCAGATGTGTGTGTAAAACAGGCCATGGCTGTTTAGCATCATGCCTAAATTCGGTATTTGGCTGAAGAGGTCCCCCTGTGCAGCGTACCTGTTGCAGGATTCCCTTTGCCAGGGAGTTTTTACCTGATTTAGGTGTGTGCTGTTTACATATTCACAGCGCTTAAATTTTGCTTACACCGCTTGCCTTGGATTGGTCTTTTTGTTTTTCTTTTGGTGCTGTTGTCAGGCTGGTCACGAAATGTATCTTCTGCAGCTGTTACTGGAAGACTGTTCCAAAACCTCAATTCTCTGATGATTATAAACCACCGTTAGTGGTCAGTTTTTATTTGACTTTTTGCCAAGTCTTCAGTTTATCTTGCACAACTGTTTTGTGTTTCTTCAAGGTGCCTTTCGCTAAGGCACCTTTGGAAGGTTTTTGGCATGGTAAGGTAAAGGGTAGTGGTGGTTCTTGCAGGGAGGATGCTGAGCGGGGAAAGGAGAGGGTCATCTGGTCCTTGCAGGGCTGGACATCAGCAGGTTTGAGAAGCAGGGCATTGTGGTGTAGGTTTATGCAGACAAGGCACAGCAGCTTGTTAAAACATCCTAGCAAAACACTAAAAGGAGTGATACCCTGTTCGGCTTAGTTTTACATGATTAAGTAAACAGGATTCTGTAAGTCACGTTCTGTTTCTCCAAGAGCACTGGTACTGCATTTTCACGTTGATGTTAGGAATTTCTCCTAGCAGTGTAGTCAGGTCAGCCAGGACGGTGAGCAAACAGCACTGCCTCTTGGTTGTGCTGCAGAAATGTCAGTGGGGCTGTGATACTGGTTGGACCAGGCTGAACTGCTGAACAGTTGGTTTCATCTTGCTTCAGCACCAAATAACTGAATTCATCGACAATATATGAAATGAGGGATTTAGGCTTCACATAAGCACGTGTGTCTTCTGTGACTCGTGATGCCCGATTTGTTCAAGTATAATCAGTGACTTTTTCATAAAAGCATCACACTGTGGCTCATAGTTGTCCAGTGACCATTTAAAACCTTCAGAACACTCCTCCCTGTTTCTGTAGCAGAGCTTTTTAGTCCTCATAACTTAATTGTCAGTCTAGTCTTTAATGGCTTTATTTTTTTGGTTTTTTGAAATGCCAATTTTATGTTTAGTTCTGTGTCTCTTCAGTTTTCCTTTAAAAATTGTAGTTTAATTCTACGTAACGGCTCACTTCTGGTTGTGCAAGATCCAGTTCTGAATCAAGAGAGATCTCCCACAATTTTTGTCTAAAAAAAAAAAAAAAGAGAGAGAAAATGCCAAATTAATTTGCATTCTACCAGTAGGTAGTCAGTGTTGCATTTTCACTGTTTTCATTGTCTGCTGTACTTTTCCTTCACAGTGCTTTCTGAAGCCTTACATGAATAAAACTAACTGGGCACTTTCTTAACCAGATTTTAGTCATATCCTTTTTGTACCTATCAGGTACTGACTGTGTAGTACCTGTTTCAGGTATGTGAAGAATCTGTGCAGATCAGGGGAGCTGCACAGTACTTGTGTGGTTTTTCTGTTGCACAGAACAGTGAGGCAAGTTTGGAAGCTTATTTTGAAGCACTGCAAGGGTTGGATCAGATGCAGGGGATTGAATTATCCTCCTCCATTTCTCCCTTTGGCGGTGATGGGACTACTAATACTCTCAGGAGTTGCATCAAGTAGTTTAATGTCATACTGAGTTTTGAAGAAGCTATACTTCTTAGAATTAAATAGTTCAGAATAAGATGATACACTTTTTTTTTTCTGGTTCTGATACCTTGTCGCTGCAAGCTTTAATTTTTGTCTGCTTTACTAATTTGTGGGTGGCCACATGTCATCTGTGTTCCCACTCTCTGCCAAATCAGCCAGAGTTTGAAATAACATCCAATGCTCACATCTGATCTGCCTTAAATCTGAACTCATGGTCGATGTGGTACACAGCGTTGATGCTTATGGTCGTGTTTCTCTGCCTCAGATGGTTTGGTGACTGCAAACTGGAGTTCTGCATTTCTCATATGAATTACATTCTTGCTTAGAAATTCGAGTAGATCACTGAACACTGCATCCCACCTCCCAGTACCTTCAGAATAACTAAAAAGAGGTTGTTACTGCTTTCCATAATAAATGTTTCCATGTATCATAACTACTATTTTAGTTGAGATGAGTTTAAGGTCAGGATGGGGCTTTGAGTAACCTGGTCTAGTGCAAGGTGTCCCTGCCTATGGCAGGGAACTTGGACTAAATGATCTTTGAGGTCCCTTTCAACCCGAACTGTTCTGTGATTCCATGAAGACGTCACCTGGTCAAAAGGCCAAAGGTGAGATTTAAGACTTAGTAGGATGTGATTGACATGTGCTTCAGATCAAAGTTGTTAATATAATTCTTATATTTAGATAATTCACAATTGTCTTCCTAAATTTTGTTCACCAGCAATATCTAAATGTATTGAGGCAGGATGAATTTTTTAATCTTATTTCGTTCTCCTTTAGTCTGAAAAGGGCCAAGTGATCTTGTTCTTTTGCAAGTAAGGTAATTAATAGTGCCCTCCTCACTTCAGAAGTGTCCCAGGTCAGAGTGCATAGTTTATGGATAGACAGGTTACTTAAACAGGACTGAAGTCACTTTTTAATATGTAATTTCAGTACTCACAGAGATTCTATACAAGCTATTTCCTTTCCACTGTATTTTTCTTAGCATAAAATAATTCCTTGACCAAGGCTAAGTTGGTGTTGATTAACTCTGAAATACAATTGAAGCTCTTAACAGGGACAGCTTCCATGCCTCGTCATGATGAGTTTGACAGTATAAATACAATTTCCATCCACCGCCATCCTGTCCTAAAAGGACCATGGGAGGAACTCTTGTTGGCTACTTTGTCATTACTGTGGATACTCCGCTGCCAAGTGCAGGGATTACTGAGCTACGTGGCTTACAAGTAACTGTTAATCTTTTCCTGTTCAACAGGAAAACACAAATGAAGGCAACTTATAAAAGCAGATGTCACAAAGAGCACGAAAATGCATCATATTTTGAACTGAGGAAGGAGCTGTTGCTCTCGCTGCACTCTTTAGTTGTATACAAACACCAGCTCGGATGTGGGTTAGCTTCTGTTTGTTTTCCCTGCACGCAGTAGCTGACATACTGAAATGGGAAACTTGTTGGAGTTGAGTATAAAATAGCAGAAGCAAAGTTTACAGGTGCTTATTAGACAGGCAGAGGCGGTATTCACAAGTGATGGTTGCTGTATGGCATGTGGGAAACAGAATGTATTCCTTTTAGGTAGCAGAAAGTAATCCGACCCACTTCTTACGATTATGGATGTGCAGTGTCACTTCAGTGGATAAAAAGCATTCTTTCCTCCAGTAATGCTGGGCCTTTTGTCAGTCCTCCAACTGACCTTGCACTGCCTACTCCAGGGTGAAGTGAGCATGTTTGTTGTTCTGCTTTTTGTCAGCTTGCTTAATCAGAATCTTTATTTTTACAGAGCAAATTCGGTTAAAGAACATAAGGAACGTATATGGAAGATGCTTGTGGTACCGTTTACGACTGTTACAACCACAACAAAACATAATTCCTACAGTAAAGTACGTACATTTCATTTGCATGACTTTCATTAAAGCAATTCTTACTGGTTTTTTTTAATAAAAATATATTTTTTGTAATCAAAGCAGTTGGAATTAGTTTTGTAGCGTTGGTTTTTGTGTCACTGAAGAGACATTTGCAGTCTGCTATATTTGAATAATTAATAGTTAATCATTATTATTTAGTAGGGCTTGAAATCAAGATGGATGCTATTTGTCCTGCATAAAGTGAAACCAGTGAACCTCAGCAGTAAAAAAAATAAGTAAACAATGCATTTATTTGCTCAGAAAAATAATTCTCCCTCACTGAAATTAGTACTGCTAGGGATGTGTTTTGATTTAAATATTTAATATCTGAACATATACATTCAAATATACAAGAGTAATAGTTTTGTATGTTTGAAGTCAATAGCTTTATATTTATACTCCCACTCTGAAAATATTTTTCTGCCTGTTTCAGCTTTGTGCATTTTGTTTTGGTTTGTTGTTTTTTTTTTAACACTGACTTTGTCTATGATCGAGTCATCCTTTAAAAATACAAAATACTATTGTATACCTGCTGAGGACAGACAGTTATAGAATGGAAAGATTCTTTGTGAGGGTGGCTTGCCATTGTTAAAAACTGGGAAAAGAAATTAATTAGAAATCAGAGCAGCTCTTATCTGTGTCAAAGGTGGTATTGTAACTGAATTACTAATATCTGCTTTAATGTTTTTTGCTATTTTAATACTGCTTCTTGAAGACTGATACCAAATGGCTTCTAATGTTTTTTTGTAGAATGGTGCTAGAGCTAGTGGATTTGTGTATTTAAAAAATTCTTTCTTCCAATCAGGAAAATAGTCCTCCTTGCTGGCTGGGCATTATTTTTGTTTCTTGCGTACAAAGTTTCCAAAACTGACCGAGAGTATCAAGAATACAACCCTTATGAAGTGTTACATTTGGATCCTGTAAGTAATAGCATCTTTCACTAGTCTGTACTACTGTAACTGTATATTCTATGTCTAGATGCCAAATTTGAGATTGTTTTTTCAAAGTAAGTTAACTTCAGTGAATGTATCTACTGTTTTTGTCCTTTTTTGGCCTGGAAAAGTTGCTGCTGCATATTATAGTCAGTTGTTACGGGTTTTTTGCCTATATCTTTACTAATTTATAACTTTTGTATCTAGCTCCTTCAAAATTCTAACAATTTAATACAGTGAGGTGGGTTTTCTTAATCTATTTTGAATCTTATTCTGATGTTTTCCTTGGTACAAGAAGACAAAACAAAACCAAAATTCTGCTTTGTATGCCCTGTGAAAAATCTCCTCAATAGCCATTTTTAGGGGTGCTAAAGAAACTATATTAAAAGAATGTGAATTCATTTGATTTATAGTTGTTGTACAGCAATATTTCTCTTGTAAATGAGAGGTTTCACTGAACGGTATTGGTGATACACATTTTGATGTAGTAAAGGTTACCTTGAATGTTGCTTGTATCTGTGAATGCAAACACCAAATTCTAAATAGTGATACCAGCCAATAGGTTCATTAAACTGGGAAAAAAAGAGACATAATGCTTGACTGGAAAACAGAGGCAGGGCTTTATTTATATTGAAGGACTGACTCCAAATGGATATAAAAAATTACATATCCCAAGGAGACAATCAGACCTTCTGAACAGCTCTCAAAGTCTTGTTTAATCTAGTCAAACTCTTCATCTTAACCACAATACCTCGAGCAAATTCTCTTCTTATGTTAATTATTTCCTGATGCTAAGCTCCTCTTTTGAATAACAGGACAGTCATCTTTTTGGTTCTGAAGTCTGAGATAATGTTTCACCCTCAAGTCTAAGGAGGTACACTTGTGGATACAGCTCAATACAAGAATATGAATGAACTTTGAATGTATCTGTTTTGATTAAACTTGATGTATGCTGCTAGTGTGAGAGAGCTTAATTTGTATATGAGCACTAACAAACACATCTCTTGCCATTAGTGATGTGGCTTGTCAGCACAGAAAAGCAGTACCTTATGCTGCGAAAGCCATTATAGCAGATAAGTGGTCTGTAGCCTGTTTCTAGCTAGACAGGCGTAACACCTGCCTGCCATGCCTAGAGGCAAGTTATTTAAATTCAGCCCCTGCTCAGTTCCTCCGTGACTGACTGATTGGTGGCTTGAGTTCTCAGTGACGCACAGGAAGGAACAAGATAAATTTTTACTCTTGAATGGTATCTGTTGGACCCATGCAGTTTAAATGTACATATATCTGGGTTAACTTTGATTAAACAAACCAGGCTAGGCATTAGGTCATCTGAGGATTTTCCTTTGTCATCTTTGGCAAATTTCTACAAATAACAGCCCATGGGGCAAAAAGGTATGTATGTAGTGAGTTATGTCTTCATGTTTATTAATGAAAACCTGTACACATGAGAAAGAGAAAGAAGACAATATTGGAATGTCTCAAGAATGGTGGGATGGTATCCTGGTTATGGGTGAAGGGTAAGAATCCAGACCAGAGGGTCCTTTTCCTGAGTTGTAGTTCCCACGTGCTAAGTCCCACAGGAACGAGACGCAGACACAACGTGCAGGGTGAAGGTCAAAGCTGATCTGGTTTATTGGACAGCATGGTGGGTTTATAAGGGCAGGAGAGGGGAAGTCTGGGATAGGGGACACCTGGACTTAGGATTAGTCAGGTAAGATGACCCACAGGGGAAGAGGAGGGAGGTCCAGACCCAGGACACAGGGGATTGGCCAGGGCAGCTATTTCCCAGGTAGCCTGCTCTGCAGGGGGCTGCCTGCATCTCTCCAGAGAGAGATGTGT
>JAWMRA010000113.1:70908235-70934356 GCA_035584735.1 Pseudotriccus pelzelni
GCCTGCATCTCTCCAGAGAGAGATGTGTGTCCTTGACCAACAGGGGAAAGGTCACAACACAGTCTTTCAGGCAGAAGATTCAAGCAGGGTGTCTTTAGTTTCTTTCTACTCTCTGAATTCTTCCACAGTCCTGAGCCTATCCCCAACAGGATGGAGCATATTGTCTTAAGGACAAGCTGAATGAAAGCCAGAGATGTTACAAGGGGAAGGAAGATACGGGTTTGAAGATAGATAGTTGAAGTAGGGCTCAAAATAAGAGTCTGACATCCCAGAGTGTGTCTTATGTATTTCTTGCTATCAGGTGGTATCTGTTGAATCCTCTTGAAAAACTTCTAATTTGGACTACATGAAAATTACCAGCTTTCCTTTGTTACCATGCAAGTGGAACCTTTAGAGTTGTTACTAACCCTTTTGATAAAGTGACGCAAATGTTGAAGTGTTGTTAGATAATGGAAATGTTATTGTTGTTAAAAAAAAAAAAAAAAACAACAAAAAACCAAACAAAAAATGCAGCACCCTCCCCCAAACTCAAACAAATGAAAAGGTTGCAGATTCAAGCACTTTAAAGTTTTGATACACAGTAAATTGATTTGCTTTTTTGCACACTCTAGTCAAGATTAGGTTTTTTCTTTTATGTTACTGTATCAGTTTATAACAAGAGGAGAACCACAACATGGACAAAGTCCAGATAATGTCCATACACCTTATTTTATATATAATATCAGCACTTTTTTTTGAACGTGGTGTAGCTCTTTTTGAAGCACATCACTTAAATTAACTAATACATAAGCCACTCAGATACTATTACTGATTTATTTAATAAGTATCCGTATTGCAGTTTAGAGATGGGATCCAAGGCATAAAGATGAAGCTTTCAATTCTTTAAGTAATTTTAATTCTTTAATTAAGAAAAATGGGTTATTACATTTTCCTTTTTTTTGCAAGTAGTTAATATAGGGATGCTTTGTGTTCCAAGCAAAGTGCTGACTTACACCAACTGTCCTAGGCTACTAAGCATTTCTGTAAGTCAGGCCTAATCTCTATAGCCTAGCTTTTGAAAATGAGGAGTAAGCAATTAGTGATAGATAGAAAACTTGTCATCAGCTTGTCAGGGATCATATGCATGCTCTGTGTCAGAGAGAGAAAAAATTAGTTTTGTTTTTTTACGGACAACATTCATATGAGCTATGAAGACTCATCTCTAGTCAACCGACTTGATTCCCCCTGCCTACTTTCTATCTTCTGCTGCTCACCTGGCATTCTTCATCTAGTCTTGAAATGCCGGCTTTTACTTGAAGTGTAATTTACTATGGAGTAAATTCATCCTGTGCATTAAGTGAGGCAGGAATGCTGTTGAAAAATGGTGTTGGAATATGATAGACAGACTGCATAAAGCAAAATAAAGCAAAAGCAAGTGAAGCCTCAGGGTAGTTTAATTTCTGGTTTAAATTTATTGAAATAGTACCTTCACCTGTAAATAACTTCTTGTGTGTTTATTATGCAGTTAATGTCAGCATACTAGGCTTCTCTACCACAAAAAATTGAAAAGTCACCACAGCAGTGGTTCTGTGTTAGCACATAAAGTTTCTTCTAATATGTTATCTGAACTTACTGTAAAGTTTTGTGGGTTTTCTTGAGTAGTGAAGTTCACAGTCCAAGCTGAAAGTTAACGCACAGGGGATTGTGTTGGTGGCATTTAACAATGTACTGTAGTAGAATAAAAATTGGTTTTTCTCAGGTATAGGTAATGTATTCCCTTTGTTCAAGGAGTTAGAAATAATTTATGGGTAGGATGATTCTAGTCAAAGGCATTCTTAAGCAGCAGGGAAACCTGCTGTTCCTGGTGACTGACAGATTTATTTCTGCAGGCAAGCTGCAAGTGAACCATCATACTTGATCTATGAACTCTTCCTTCAACACAAGAAGTTTTGCTTAAATATTCTCACTGCAAGTGAGAATTCCTCGTATTCATGAATATGTTTTAAAGAAGATAAGATTTGTGAAACAGATAAGAAGCCCTTCCTTCTTTCTATAAATGGGTGAACAAAATAATCTGGAAAAAAGCAATACCCACTCATCCAAATGTCTTTCTTTTAGACTGTGACTTCTATCCTGATTTAAAAATATAATGGGTATAAGAATGTTAGAAAAATAATATAATAATGTTTTCATGAAATATATATGTAGTCTCGTGATCCTATATTAGAACATAATTCTTTTATTCAGAGAAATAATGTGCAGTGTGTGTTAGAATTACATATATAAGAATGACTTTTATTCAAGATATTTTTTAATAAACCCAAACCTTTCCTTTTTAAGGGAGCAAGTATATCAGAAATTAAGAAACAGTACCGTGCACTATCACTAAAATACCATCCAGATAAAGGAGGAGATGAAGTTATGTTCATGAGGATTGCGAAGGCCTATGCAGCGTAAGTTTCTTTTTTGCTCATTAAGAAAATGGGAATGTAATATTACAGGGAGGGAAACCTTTGTGATAATAGCAAGGATGGCCAAAGAAGACAAGAAAAAGTGTATTTGGATATGGAATGCAAGTCAAAACATGTCTCGGTTAGTTCAGTGCATGTTTCTCCGTAAATATTAGGAAGGATAATTTGTTTTGAAACTGTCAGAATATTGTAAGGTGTTTGATCTCTGTTTTAAATTTCTGTGTCAGCTAGGAAAAATGTTTCCAATGCAACACGTGTTAAATCTTAAAGATGACAAAGAACAAAATATGGTTTTTAACTAACCAACCAACCCCATCACAGCAGTTTTGAAGCCATGCTTAGAAAATAAATACACTGTTCATTTCATCTGGTAATAAAGCCAAGGAGTGAGAGACAGCATTTTAACTCTGTTCCCATCTAGTGACAAAGTTGTTTCATTCTGGTTCTGACTCAGTTTTCTCTCAGCTTACCCGTCTCCCTTTCAATTTGCGCTTGCTTTGCAGTTCTGATTTTTCATGTGGTGACTGTTTCACATTACCTGTGTAGTTCTTATAAGCTGAATCATTGAGTCTTCTTTTCCTCTAGAGTATGTTTTGGTCTTACCTCTACTTTAAATTTTTTTTTTTTTTTTTGGTATCTGGAAGAAGATATCTAACATTAGAATTTGGTATAAAGGAAATCTCTCTATTGATTTTTTTCTCTCTATTGATTTTTTTTTCCCCCCCCTAATCAAGATGTGGTTTGGTTTTTGTAATGCTGTTCATGCATGGAATGTCAATACAACTTTATAATCTTTTCTACTCTAAATGATCATCTCTCAGAGTCCTGTAGTCTCTGCTCAGGTTCTTTTAGATATTCCACGTGTGGAATGTTTAATATCAAATTTGCTTAGAAGACAGGTAATGTGACACGTGATCTCTGACTTAGTGGAGTGCTAAGTTTGTATTGTGTTTTTAGTATATTTTCATATATTTTGCAAATTAGACTTAGAAAAATACAGGAATTTCAATACACAGTTTGATCACGATACCAGTGTGATTCCCATTACCAGTCTCATGCACTCACTGTCACAATGCTGGGTGTCCCCAGGGGATGGGAAGGCATGTGTGGGTTGAGCCTGTTGTTGCCTTCAAAATTCTTTTGCTAGTTGTCCAGTTTTTAGGCTCTGTTGGGCTCAGCCAGGTGTGTACTTCCCCCATGCTGGTCTCTCAAACTTGAAGAGACATTCGTACTTTTTTAATACGCTCGAAGAAACATGTTGATAGGTGTTTTGTCTAAAACAAAGGCCGCCTTCGTGTCCCCTTTGTGCTGAGATTGAGTCAGCTTCTTTCTAGCAAGCTGTGCTGAGTCACTGTGGTCACTCAGTGGCATGGCACACTGCCCTTGCCCATCCCTCTGAGCCTTCTTCCATTGTAGGGATTCACTGGGTCAGGCACATCATCAAGAACCTAGGAACTTGGTGATTTCTGCTTTGAAGCCAGTTCTCTGTGTGGCTGACCTTACTGACTGAGAGCCCTGTTTGGGACAAGGTGAGAAGGAGACCATTCTCACTTGAGCAGTTTTGAAATCTGCTTAAACACATCTGTAATCACTGTGCAAGTCTCTTCAATAGCAAATTCTGTTATGGCTTTCTGAACTCACAAAACATTTAAATTCTTTGCTTTGCAAGCTAGCACGCAAATGCTCAGTGCTACGGTTTGATACTTTGAACACCAGTGCAAGGGCTGTGGCAGAGGCATACCTTGAAGTAAATGATGGTGAAGTTCCTTAGCCATGCTGTCTTGAAAGAACATAAAATCTACCCATTAAGTGAGTCAACAAATGTGAGACTCAGAAATGATCAGCAGATGCCTGGTTCATTTACTGAGTTTCTTCCATGGGACAGAATCTTCCATATAGTGGATGCCTGGTATTTTGTTTTCTAAAGCAATATTCTTCCTTCTAGTAACAGGGATTCTGTTGAGGTGGCATATTATTGCCAAGAAACTGGCATTACAGAACAGGCACAGAAACTGGAAGCTCTTGTTTAAGAAGAGACAATTAAATTATGAAACAAGGGAGTCTCAGGGAAAAAAAAAACCCACAACAGAAACCAAGAACCAAACACATGGTGTCAAAGGCCAGCAGTCTAGAATATGATCATTAAAGGCCCATATGTAGACCACTTGTGCTCTATCAATTAATCTTTCATCTTCACCTTCCTTCCAAAAACCCCAAAACGTTTTCAAGCTCTGTCTTTCAAAATTTGCTGTACTGTAATCTTGCATCGAAAAGTGCTCTTTGCTGATGGGTATGCAGTCACTCTTGTGAAAGGGAGATGTGGTTATTCTATAGTTTCCTGCACATGCATCTTCTGTGTCTGATTTCTTTTCCTGTCAGAGTGCTAAAGGAATTTACCTGTCTGTTATGAAGGAAATCAGCAGTATTGATTCATATTAGTTTTCACACAGAAAATAGCAAAACCTGTTTAGCTTGCTCAGCCATCTTAAAAGGGTAGTGCGAATACCACCTTTTTAAAGTTTCTGCACGTTAATGAATTAGAGAAGTATCTTTACTTCTATATTAACTTTGTTTCTCTTCTTGTAACTAGTTTAACTGATGAAGAATCACGAAAAAATTGGGAAGAATTTGGTAATCCAGATGGACCACAAGGTAACAATTATGAATGATAGGATTTTGTATATTGAGAGCTAATATCTGATCAGTTGATTAGTGCTCAGTTCTTTATATGTTTATATATAAGAATTTTCTCCTATGATTTGAAGCAATACAGCTGATCAATTCTTTGCTTGTCAAACTGGCTCTGGGGTGGTGGTGGCATGGAAAAGCAGGAAAGAGTTTGCTTTCATATTTCTCAAACTTCATATTATGTTAAAGAGAAGGGTTATTTTTTTGACTACTTGGCTGCAATAGGTATCTAGAGAGACTTCCCAATATTAATGGAGGTATAAGCAAAAAATAGAATAATACTTATCAGAAACTTGTCAATTTTAAACCTTTCTTGGTATTTATGATGAAATATTATCGATGTATATTGAAAAATAAACAGCTAGCAGTAATGCCATAAACACACTTTGAAGGAATGTACCTGAGGATGTGTATATATTGAAATAAATACTGTATGGACATCTGCCTTCCATTTCTTGAAAGTACACTCATTTGAGTGTAGCCCTATGCCTCCTTCATCCTGAGGAGTTGAGGTGATTATCCCATTGTAGATTGTTCCTGGGCAGGTAGCTATGTGAAAATAATCGTGATGATGGTACATCGAATTTGTACAGTAGGTGATCCAAATTAAAACAATTGAAGACTGACAGTTAGTATTTTTTTCCCCTGTTTGCAGTTGTGCGAGTTGCTTATAAAACATTTCTGTGGCTGTTGTTTAAGTGGCTATTAAAAGCAAAATTGAAACCTGCTGTTTGTTAGAGTAGGCTTCCATAGATCTGTGCTGTTGATGCCCTGTAGTTTGGGAGGCTGAGTATCTATAAAATGAGATACAACCAGCTTGGATGTAGTAAATGGGATTTGTAATTTAACTGTGAAGCTACAGTGAAATGAGGGAACTCTGTTGGAAATTCTTCTTCTGAGTTGTATCCATCCAACATGGGAAATTAATTTTTAAAGGAAAAAAAATAACCCCAGCTCTTGAACCAGTGTTTCAAAGAAACAAAAAAGAAATCTCTCTCCCTTCAGAAAACCAGCTCTGCCAACAGTCTGACAAAGGCATTTTTGATCGACTAAGGTGGTGGTTAACTTTGTGTAACCACTGTGTTTTGTAACACAGCAGATTTCTTTCAGCTCCTAGCTTCTTGTGGTTCCCTAGCTGTGCAAGTAGGAGGTCTCTGCCCCTCTTGCTGCAAAATACACATAAAATCTTTTGTCAGAAATACTGTCACAATATTAGCAAAATGGTACTGTAAGTTTTAGACTGGTGTATGCACAAATAGCTTTCCTAGGACCTTCCTTGAGGCTAAATTGGTTTTTACATCCACAAGCTAATAACTTAATGTTGCTAAGGCATAGGATTTCAAGTTCGGCAGTATGTCACTGTCCTTGAATGTATCTGAGGCTGTGACTTCAAAGAAAACTCAGCCAAAAGTTGAGAATTTAAAGGCATGAAGATCATTGTGCGGTTGGCTCAGAGATTGTTTTCACAAACTTAAGGGACTTTGGATTCCCAGAGGGCAAAATGAATTGATTCTTTGATAGGGCAGCAGTTCATACTGTGAGTGTGGAGCCTTCTCCTTTTCTGAAAACTCTGCCTCAGACTACAGTGGAATTAGAGTTCTCTGCTTTATTTCTAGACCTCTCATTACTGCTTCATCTGAAGGGTGGGAGAAGTCCCTTAAATTTTCTCTCTCCCTCCTCAGTTCTGTAACCTTTGTTTCAGTGTTCCAAATTGAAATGTGAGGAGCTTTCTAATTTAATGAAATTCATCTTCTCTTCATTTCTATATCTGTAATGTAAAAATCTGTATCCAAGCTCTGTCCTCTAGTTTTCTACTTCTGTATAGTCAAAGAATGGATGCTGCCCCTTATAGAGGTATTTTCTGGAATGAGATGAAGCACATCCTGGTGTTAGACACATCTAACCAAGTTAGATTTGGTACATCCCCCCTCACCATGCCCAGCACAGAGGAACAGTGAGCAGTATTCCTCTCTATCCAACTGTAACCTAATGTGGCAAATTCACTGGGTGTTATTCTGTTGAACTCCTACGCTTGAGGTGTGGTTAAGTTTGTCAGATGTTTAATTTGAGTCTCAACTTAATTATAGAATATTAGGCTAGTGCATAACAACTGTTTGTCTGAGTTGATGGCTGTCACAATCTGCTGGAGATAGTATCAGAATAGTAACTAAGTACGTAGGGATCCTAGTCTGTCCTTATTAAAGGCATTACTCCTCGTCGATACCTGCTAGTACTGAGGAAAGCACGTTGTTTTCCTTTTAAGCAGGTTCTAGAAATCTGTAAAATCTTTTTTTTTTTTTTCCTTCCACCCCTTCATTTCATAGAACTTTCAGTATTGGGATAGGTAGTGTTTGCAAAATTTAATTTATTACTACTAAAGTGTCTGGAGACAAGCTGTTTTATGCTGTTCTGCGTTCAGATCTGTATGCTGCAGATGTTACTGTTGGAGAATCATGTCTTCCCTTTTTTGTAGCCTAACTCCTTTTGAGCTGAAAAATGTTCCTTTCTCTTTCTTATCAATCACACAGAAATTTGAACTGACAGAGGGTTTTGTGTTTACAATTTACATCTTAGAACACTTTCCTAAAAGTACAAACTAATAAAATTTCCCATAGAAGTCATTTACTCAGACCGTTTTCATGTGTTTACTGAACTGTATGTATTCAAACTGCTGAAAACTCTGCAATGGAAAACTCATAAATCTTTCAATCTGTGAAATCTTTTTTTTTAAAATAGACAGACAAGATTTATTAATATATATTTCACTGCAATATGTTAGCCTAAAATATTTGGTAGTTCAGATGTTGTATTTAAGTCTTGCTATTTTATTGCATACGTGAGTGTATTTCTAATAAATTTCTTGATTTTGCTATATTTGTTAAAATTTTGCTTATTGAAGTGATAAACAAAGATTTTTTGTGGGTTTGTTGTTTTGTTTGTTTGTTAGGCATAATGTGACTTTAAAACTGTTCCTTAATATTTTATAATGAATTTCTTTTCTTTCCTCCTGCAGCTACAAGCTTTGGTATAGCTTTACCAGCTTGGATTGTGGATCAGAAGAATTCAATTTTGGTGAGTCAGCTTACTTAGCCTAAGATTTTAAGATGAACTTTCAAGTGTTCACCTTAAAACATTTGTGCCTAATACTGCATATTTTTAGTCAAAACGCGTAGATAATAATACTTTGGTCCAAATGCATATCTTTGAAGCAAATTTGAGGAGTCATAAATATTAGAGTAGCTTAAGTCTAATGTTTTGAGAGTATTAATATGCTTGGAAGGATCTCATTCCAGTGGTAATGGGGCTGTACTGTGGTCACCCCTGCTACAAAGTGTGTGTTTGCTGTTGCAAGAAAACACATATAGAACTGTTTCCTGGGTTTCTGTAGCTGCATTTGGTTTGCTAGTGATGCTATAATCACACAGTGACTAAATGTTGTATCTGTTGCATTTGTTGCTCTAAGGTATTTGGCTTAACCACTTGACTTCTTTTTAATCATTCCTGTCCATGTATCACAGTTTAGCTGCCAACTTTTTAATTATTAAAGAAACTGTCCTGAGACAATGCATGAATAATTTAAAAGATTACTCACACTAAACTGATACTTCTTATTTAAACCCTACCCATCTAATTATAGTACTTGTAAGTTGTTCTTCAGAAGTGGTGACAGGTATTATGCAATAAACTTGCATTAATTTGTAGTAGGCTTGTGGTAATAATACTTGACGGTATTTTAGAATAAAGATTGAACAACTATCTAATGTAGTGTGTTTCATGTTTTTTCTCTAGGTTTTGTTTGTATATGGATTAGCATTTATGGTTATTCTTCCAGTTGTTGTGGTAAGTATTATCTGATTTAATATTCTACCCTCTGTTAGCAAGCAGTAAACAGAGCTGTCTTGGATATAGAGTTGCTCATTCTTACCTCTCATGGAGAGAGAGTGCAAGTGAGCCTTTTTTTTTTTTTTTTAAATGCATGGGTTTTTTTTATTGTGAAAAAGTGCAGCTACTGTAGAGTTTCCAGAAAAATGCAGTGCCGTGATAGAGAGGGAGCTGCAGGGAAAGTATTAGATATCACAGAAGTTACTTAGTTATGTAATCTGTCTTGTACCTGCTTTCATTCTTCTGAAGAAAATTAATATAAGGGAGCGAGTTCAAGAGGATATTCAGTGGTGTCACAGTAGGGCCAAGACTGAGATGTCTGTAGCTGGCAGTGCTAGACTAATTACTGCATGTGGAACAAGTTGATTTGGTTTCTCCTGGCTGGCTTTGTTTTCATAACTTCAGTTTTTATTGATCTTCTGTACACCGTGAGATGTCTGCCCTTGAGATTTCTTTGTGTGAGGAATCAATTGCTAGATGAGCGTTATTTCAGGGATTGGGTTTGGCCTAGAGTACTGCTTTTGAGCAATGTCCCCTCATCCAGTGATTGTGTATTTGGGGTATGGCAGGAAGAAAGACTCAGAAAATTGACACCCAAAACCCTTCATGTTCTTGGGAAGAAGATTTTCATTTGAGAAAGTGTCCTGAGGTCTTGGCAGCTGTGCGCATCAGTGTGTGCAGAAATTCAGCCAGACATTATCCCTCCCCTTTGAGAGTCTTTCTGCGTAATTGAAGATTTAGTGTAGAAAATTAAAATTAAGTGTGGTGATTTCAGCAAGTTGTTGAATAAGACGTCTGAAATCCAGGGTGCAATGTCTACATGTTTTTCATGTCTCTCCTTTTAGGTTTCAGTTGGTGTCTGTTGATGCTTTTTTTGCATACATGTACTTTTAGTGGTTTATTCCAGGTTTATCGTAGCTCAAGTGAAAGTAAACATCCTTTGTGTTGGTATGAAGAAATATTCTGAGCACAGAAAAAATTATCTGCCTCTCCTTGCCCCATACCAGATGTAGGCTTCTACATTCAGACTTGTCACTGTAAATTTCTTTTATAGTCAGTGAAGAGGAATAGTCATTTTTATGAAGCAAGTTATTTTATTTCATTCTAAAGTAGACATACAAGATGATTCATGCCTTTAATGGGCCCCTTTCTCTTTTATGAATCAATAAAGAAGTTGAAGTTGACGACAGCGTAGTCATCCTATAGTTGATAGACAAATAAAGTAAGGCTACTTGGACCCTTTGAATCCAGATCAATAAAAAGGAAAATACTGATATGTAGTTCTTTCCAGACCTCCACTGACCTAAATAATATTCTGTATATGAGGCACGAGATATGAGCTATATCAGAAGCAGTTAGGGCAGCCTCTTTCATGTAGATTTGGACTGGCTGTAGTTACATTTTTTTTCCAATACCTGTACTGGCAAAAATTTGATATCTGTGGGATTTTAATCTAAATTTTTCTGCAGAAAAACTTTTTATGAAGTTATGTACTGTTTTGTGTCAGGGTTCAGCTGTTCATGAAAGAAGCAAATGTAATAAATTAAGAAGTTTCTGGGGAGCCAGTCTAGCATTTCCTAAATAATTAAGTATGTTGCATGGTTCTTGCTATAGGTGCCTATTAAATTAATAGTAGTAAGCATCAGTTACTACTTTACTGCTTGTTACTCTTCACTAGTGATAAACTTAATAACAGATTGAGAAGTATCTTCAAGGTTTCTTATGTTAAGTGAGCTTTGGTTATGGGGAGGAGTTTAATAAACAGACTGCAGTTTATAACCCATCACACCATTTTTCTGAAAATATAAAGTACAATCACTGCAGAGTGAGTTCCATAATTTCAGGCAGTGGTGTAATGCTAGTTATTCAATTATTGGAGTGTTTCTGAAGGTTTGGAAAACTTTTTTGTGTCTACCTGAAGGCATATGGCTTAATTCTGAAAATCTACAGCAAGCACTGTGCTGCCTCCAGATTGCTCTTCTGAGAAGTGTTTTCTGATTAGATTATTTAAATTGTTGTTGTTGTTGTTGCAAATTTTCTCATTGTGAAATAAATCTCATATTTGTTCTTGATTTGGCCTTTGTCTGACTAAAGTGAGTTTGATATGAATGCTGTGTTGCACTCTAAGAAGTTACCATGTATATAGAGAGTGGTAGATCTGTGGATTTACTGTTCAGTGAGTTCACTAAAACAACATCCGAAATAAACAAAGCCATGTATATGTGTGCAGGTGTTTATCCTTGGGGGCATTCCCTAGGCTAGAGGTTGTCCAAAAACATAGAGCATCAGATTCTCTCTGATGAGTTTATCACTGTGCTTTTAAAATTTGTGTCAGCAAATATTTTTCATTTCCCTCTCCTGTCAGAAATTCAGTTAGCCTTAACATTGGTAAAATCAGTTGGGCTGAATTATCTGGTTGTCAGCGGACATGAGGTCATCCAGTTTTGTTGTGTTTCGATGCTTCCATATATCTGACATCAGCTTGTTCTTGTTGAATGTCTCAGGGTTCCTGGTGGTACCGATCAATACGATACAGTGGAGATCAGATTCTCATTCGGACAACTCAAATATATACATATTTTGTCTATAAAACACGGAACATGGACATGAAGCGTAAGTAAAAGGCATCCTGCAATGCCGATGTGTTCATCTGGAAATGTCAGTCTGCTGATGTTTAAATACTCCTACTTTATAAGCCTTTGTTAGGTTAAAATAAGTGCTCTGGTTCTTCTAGAGTGTTTTTAAAACTTCATTTTGTTGCAGGTGAAGTGTACTCTAAGAATTCTTAAGTATTTGGGAGAGGGAGTTGTATAGATCTATATTTATGTTCATCTATACATTAAAAAAAGAAAGAAGAAAGGAGATTGCATGTTGGGAAAAATATGCTGACCTACCTGTAGCCCTCAGTTACTATGTGGCCACTAGAAGCCAACTTCTATCTGTGTGGTTTTTTCTGTCAGTGTAACAAAATGGGCTTTGGGAATTTTCTAGGGGCTGTCATAAAAAATTTATATTCATAAAGAATGAAACAGCATTTCTGGTTCTCTGATATTACTTGTTGTATTGGTGCTAAATTTCTGTTTATAAATTTTGCTATCAATTTCATGTTATTACTTGTTTGTACTTTTCAATATACTTATTATTCTTCTCTACTCACTTGTAAAGGAACTAAAAAACCCTTTCTCTGGGGAAATCTGTAGATGCATTATGTTGGTGCAGAGTTTTACCTTTAGATTTGGGGGCTGGCATGGCCCTGAGGAATCAGCACAGTACTGGATAGTTCTGGATCGGATTTAACTAGATTGCTTGCTCAGAGCAATTGAAAAGCAGAGTAGGAGAGTCCCCAAAACCTTCTAAAAAGATTCATTAAAGTATTTTCTTACACCTTTGAATTGCACTGTTGTTCAGCTTTAGATTTGGTGGAAGAGTGCTGAAATCTGCTCTTGGTACATCCTTTTCCTACTGAGCAGAAGTGCTTCCCAGACAATCCAAGAGGTGTAGGAGAGAAGAGTACGGAAGTATGTCAGCCTTCTACTCACAGCACACATGGATTTGTGTGGGATTAGTTCAGTCCAGTTTATATTCTTTATAAATCTTATTCTTTATGATCTTATGCTTTTTCCTCTATCTAGATAGGTGAGAAAGGAGGAATTGGGAGAATAGGTGAGAAGCTTAGGGAGATCGCTTCAAACCTGGTCTCTTCTTTCTCTAAACTTGTTGTCAGCAGTAGATTATTTCATGTTGAACCTTGGGTTCAGAACCATAGGTTTGAGGCTTGCCTTGTCTCTCCTACAGATTTAGTTAAAAGGCTAACCCTAGGCTTAAGTGGCCTTATTTAAGGACTTAACACTTTCAGGTAGTCTTGGGATCAGGGGCAGGTCAGGTTTTTTTATACTGAGGTCCATTGTGCAGTCTGAATGAAAAGTGAGGTGCATCTGAGGTGACTTAGACAAACCACAGAGTGATCAGATAAGGCTTCTGCTTGTTTGTGAATTCCACAGTGGTGTGGCATCAGTGCAAAAACTCAGGGCTTAAAACAGGGCAAATGTAATCAAACTGGGCAAGGAAAATGGTGGGATAGACCTTCATGACTTGCCTTCTTTAAGGTATTTTTTCAGGCTTCGGGCAAACTTTTTAAAATTTCCTTTCCTGAGGATCCACAGTTGTTGATCTTAAATAATGGGAAGATATTTATAGTGGTCTGAAACTCTTCAATATGCTTTGCTCAGGAAGTGAATAGATAATAGAGGGCGGAAATGAGAATTGATGCTCAGGGAACTTGACTCATTTTTAGTAGCTGAAATTCATTGGGCACTATAAGTAGGCAAAAATGACTCTGCTCAGAAGAAAACTTGCTCAAAATTTAAGAAAGAAGCTTGAGTAACTATTGCTGAAAATGTTATTTTAATTGGAGCAAATAATTTCCTGAGCTTTCTCTGATTGTCTGTGGGTAAGGAGTCTTAGACATTCATGAGCAGAAAGCTTATGATGGGACTACAATACCCAGTTGTGTAGGGCCTTTGTCTTAATTACACAACAGATTGTTTTGAGTTAGTATGAATTTTCCTAATCACATCAGTAGAAGAGCAGTCCATCATTCCTGTGCAGTTTTTTGCAGGGATATTTATTGAACTGCTTTTCTAATAATTAAAAGAATTTTTGGGGTGATTTTTCAATGCTAACTGAACAGAAAATTGAGTTAAAATTTTATCCTTTGTGCTTCCCCCTTCAGTAAACATCATCATACTGCTGCAGGCATATGGATTGCTGAGAGCATGGAATAGTAGTCAAACTGCTTTGCAGTGATGTCTGCTAGTCCTAAAGAAGCCTAATTTTGTTTTTGTGAAGACATTTAGTGTCAAATGCTGGACTTGATGCCATGCAAAATGGAGGATTGAGTGATCTCCTTTGTCTCGTGCCAGGCATTGATCCTTTCCTCCACTTTGCCACGTGGCAGTAGTGACTGATCCACTAAACAGAGAATGTGGGTATTCATGGTTGTTGGAGGAAGAGTGGGAGAAAGTTTTATGGCTGAAGGTTCTGAAGAATCAGTCAATGGCTTATGATGTTGTTGACATTTTCTCTGTCTCACTCCAATTACCTTTGCAGGGCTTATCATGGTTTTAGCAGGGGCATCTGAATTTGATCCTCAGTACAATAAAGATGCCACGAGCAGACCGGCAGACAACATCTGGATACCGCAGGTCAGTTATGTCAGGAGATGTTCAATAAATAACTAACCCCTTCAAGGGAAGAGGGAGATGGTCCTTCCAGTTGACCAGCTGACAGAATTCAAGTTCTCAAAGCGTTAATTTTGTTGAGATGCAGCTGTATCCCTTTAGATATAGGAATTAAAAGCTAGACTTGATTTAAACTTTTTTAAAAGAAAAGATAACATTAATTGGTACTAATGCTTATTTTAAATGGAGTCAGTTTAGTGTATAGACTGCTGGGTTCAGCTTTTGGGGAAGGGTAAGCTAAATAAAAAATTAAAGTGTCAGTCCTTATAAATTCTGAGTATTGATATAAGGAGGTGATCACCATTCGGTAAGGTTCTTTTAAATCATTACCACAGATCTAGTTGAGTGTGTTAATAATGAAATAAAACTATTATCCAATGTCTGAATTAATAATGTCTTGAAATATTATAAAGATTCCTCCATGAGTGTCTATTCCCCTCTGGTTTCCTTTTATCTTCATTTCCACTCGGTGTTTCCAATAGAGATGCCATAATGCATACTGTGGCAAATAATTATTACTAGCAGAGTTTTGGAAGTCTTATTTATCAGGAACGCTTGGCTTTTAAGACGTTTAAAGCACAGTATACAAAATGCTCCAATGAAAATGTTTTGAATTGGCAAAATGAGGGGAAGTAGTCTCACAGATTTAACCTTTTATACACACAATTGAATTTTCTTATTATAAACATACTTTCATGACCTGAGCATAAAGAAATTAGACTGAGATACCTCTTTACTTAGTTGTTTTTTCTTTTACAAAATCTTTACCATGCTATGGACTTGAAGAGTAGGAAATGGAATTGTGGTAAGGTGAGGTTTTTCAGCAGTCGTTGCAAAGGGTTGGAAAAGATCACCTTGATCATTGGTTCTTTTCCCTTGCTGTTGCAAGCATTAGCATTTTGCAAGCCCTTTACATTTAATCATTCATTATTTAAAAGGCAGTCAAGTCTCCTGTAACCGTATCCTACTGAGAAGCTGTTCCAGAACTTGCTGTTCTAGTGCTTAGGAGTCTTGTTTGTGACCAATTTATAGCCTTGTTTTTTATCATCACTATTCTGGAGTCAAAATGATTCTTGCTGTCTATTCCTTAATGCATCTGTAGACAGAAGCCGTAGCCCATTTGTTATCTTTTTGTTTTTATTTTGCTAAACTGGAAAAGCTGCTGTCCTTTATTCCCCTCTGTTCCAAAAGGCTCTTAATATCCCTCCTCCTGCTACATGCTGAAAGGGGTACTGTTCCCAGGCAGTATATTTCTAAATGTTACATTATTTTTAATTTGCTTAGAATTTTCCACAGTTTTCTATGTTAAGTCTTAGCAGTGCCTTAGTCAGTGGCACTGAATACTGTTCCTGTATTTCTGCAAGGAATAGCTTTCAGTATACTGCTGTCCACAAGTGTTTCATATGGTGGTTAGTACAATTAGAGTGGGATCTCAATGTTTTCTGGATTTTCCTTGTTGTAGCGTGTCTCTGTTTTCCAGCTAACAGGCTTTTGTCTTTGAGCTGCAGTTCTTGTCAGTATGCACGTTTATTGCATTTTATACCATTGGATTTTGTTCCCTTTCTAAAGCTCCAGTAATCAGTGTCATCTGTGTTCTTTTTTTTTTTCTGAATATATGGCAGTACAATTCTCTGAAGCATCAATGCAGAAGGGTATTGCTAATAATTTTTGTTAGTGTATCCTGCTTTTGGGGCCATGATCATTGTTCCCATTTTTATTTCACTGTTTTATCCTCAACCAAGTATTGATAGTTTTTACAAAGTTTTCTTATTAAAGTTTTACCACTCTTGGTCTAGTGTTATACCAGGATGTGCTTAAGATCTTTTTTTCAAGAGCAGGGGAAGAGTGGTCAAAGGTTTGTGTAGCTTAGCTGTTGATACCCAGACTTTTCCTCTTGGCTGGAGATTTTGAAATCTCTGTCTCTCCTCAGGTAACTTTTTGACCTAAAAAGTGAAACTTCTAGGCCATGTATTGGTGCTACTTTATCTGAGCTCCTGTTACTCAGGTCTGTTTGAGCTGTGGGTCTTGGTCTGGTTGGGATCAAGAAAGGTCATCCTGAATAAAGAACACAATGCTTTTTTCAAGTTGGTGCAGTTTATAAGCAAGTTAAAATGCTCGATCTTCAGCCTAAGAGATTTCAGGCTTATAACCCTGTGATAACTGAGAGTGTTTCTGGGGAAGTTTCCTCTGTCTTAGATGGGTGAAAGGTCTCAAGATCATGCTGTTGCTTGTGTGTATCAAGTTTAATGTAAATACCTTAGAAGCATGGTTGAATCTAGTAAACCTTGGCAATAAAATGAGATTTAAAAAATATTTGTCTACCAGTACAAATTTATTTAAAGCTATTCAAGATAAGTTTCTTACTACCCTCCTGTACTCCCCCCTATTACCACATTGAAACAATGCATATAAAAACACTTCTTTACTCTTTGGAGCTAGGTTATGTATAAAAAGGGGAAATGTTTATCTCTACGGAAATTTCCAGGGAAAAGTTACTTAAAGGCTTGCTTTTGTGAACATTCCTTTTTTTCCTTGTAAACTGTTCTCCTATATTCACTTCTCTTTGGCAACAAAATATCTGTTTGTGTTTGTTTAATTTTAGCTAATCAGAGAAATTGGTGGCATAAATGTAAAGAAGAATGAGCCTCCTCTCACCTGCCCTTACAGTCTGAAAGCCAGAGTTCTGTTGTTGACTCATCTTGCCCGGATAAAAGTTCCTGAGGTCCTTGAAGAAGGTAATGGCTTTTCCCCTAATCAGATATTGTTGGAAACAGAGCAAGATGTTGCATGCTACAGTACTTACGATTCTTGTCCATTAAAGAGTTGAATGGATCTCTGCTTAATATCCTTAATATGCAGGCTACTTAGTTTTTCAACTTTAATGACTCTTTAGAACATTTACTTAGCATTTACTCATTCTCCTAGCAACCCTGTAATACTGATATTTTGTTTTTTAGCGCCTTTGGCTGCAAATATGGCTTAGATAAACTTTTTTTATCTTTGTAATAGGGTAAAAGGTAAAACAAGTGAAGTTTATTTGCTTTTCAGAGCAAAGAAGTCCAAGACAAGCATAATGCTGCTCTCTCCAACATTTCTGTGCGTGTTTATTTTTGGAGTTTTTTAGCCCACTATGTGAAACAAAGATGACAAGACTAGAACTATCTAACAGTTACCTGTGAGCTTCAGTCTGTGTTTTGGAACTTTTCATGCTTGTAAATATTCAAACTGAAATGTTCCTAAATGCAGTTCTTAAGTTTAAACCATGAAAGTCATGGCTTTAGGCTGACCAGCAAACTTGAGATGTTCTACGTTTTAGTGCAAATAAAAAACAAACAAACAAAAATCCCCCTGGCAAAACAGGGAAGATGCTTTGGTTCAAGTTTTTCAGTTTCTTTCAAAAGAAAAATAATCAGTCTTACATAGTCACAAAAAATGTCTCATCCTCCTTGCCAACTTAGTTACTGTTTGTACTTATAACTTCATAGAACTGTATTCAAAAGTAGTTGCTCCTTCACAAATAATGTTTTTCCCCAAATAGGTGCTTCACTTAAAATTTAAAATTCTTTTTTTTAACCTGTGATTACTTATGGAATTCACCTATTTTAATATGACTGGTTAATTGTCAGTGCCATTCTGTAGCTTTTCGTAGATGGATCTATTAAGTATTTCTTCATTTGGTGTGGAATCTGGTATAGAAAATTTGTTTCCTCTTAGCACAAGCTTATTCGTGTTTTGTTGAGAAATGCTACAGATGGATTTGTCAGTGAGAATAAAGTGGTATTTTCAGTAATACAAGAATAAATAGAAGTGAAGACCACACCATTAAATGTCCAGTTCATGTAAACTAATTTCCCGCCCACCACCTTAAAGTAGTACAGCATAATTGCAGCCAGTTTTATCTTGCAGATCAGCAGTTTATTCTTAAGAAGAGTCCTGCACTACTGCAAGAAATGATTAATGTGATCTGCCAACTAATAATAATGGCTCGAAGTCGGGAAGGTAAGAAAAGAAGCTGTATAATTAAACCCAGTAAATATGTTTCTTCATTGCAGTACTTCATAAAGTCTTTGGTTCTTGTGGGAAACTTAACCTGTGATATTTAGGAATGTGTAAATGCACTTCTGCTCTTTTTATTGTAATGAGAGAGTTCTCTGTTTTGTGGGTTGAAATGCTGCTGCCGCTGCCAGGCTCTGCTCTGAAATCCTGAGTATGTGTGTTCTGCTTGTAATTTTTTTCAATTAAAGTTTCACCTTAAATGCAATTGAAACCCTTTTCTTAAAGATCTGAGATATTTTCAGTAGCAAAGCACTTTGTGTAAGACCTTGTGTTCATCCATCTTTCCATTTGCACTTTTACAGTTTTTCTCTCCTTTTGTGAATGCCACTTCTTTTTTAGATCATTTCTTTGCTATTATTTCCTTGTTTGTTGCTCATATTTCTCCATTTCAGGATTCTCTATTTTAGCTTGCTATGTAGTTGTACTCTGAATTTGTAGGGCAGGTGCTTAGCTGTAATTGCCATAGGCATTACAATTTAATTGTAATGTAATATTTAAGCTTTTTTCTTTTCACTGTAAAAAGGCAGTTACTCTGAAGATGGTTGTTTGCAGTGTAAGGAAGCAAAGACTTGGATATCATTCCTTTATTGCAACAAAGATAGGCAAGGCATTTTTTTTGCTCCAGACTGGTGACCATTTTGTTTGCTGTCAAACAGTATGTACTGGTTGAACTTTACTAGACCGAAACTCCTTTAATGAGCATTGATAGCCTCCTAACAAGAACAGTTTTGGGAACGATATTTCCCAGCACTACTGCAAGCAGTGCTGGAAGTTGTGCTTCATAACAAAATGAAGTGTGCGAGGGGACATGAGCAGATAAGGATGTTGTGTCCTGGCTTACATGTCCTATTTTAGAAAGATTAAGTGTATTTCTATTTCTCTTTGAAAACCCTATCTTGACTAGCCTGTGAAACTGCTGGGGAGAAAACTTGAAATCTGGAAGTCAGCAGTAGCCATAGTTTTCCTTGTAGAAGTAATCTTCACGCAACATTAGCTTACATTTATTAATGAGTATCATATTACGAGCTCAACTGTGGATATATTTTTGTTAATATTTTCCAGACTGGCACTGTAACAAAGTTGCAAAGATATTCTGTGAGACTTTACTACTCATTTATTTCATAAGAAGCGAAGTAGTTGTCTTAGAAAGTGTGTCTGGGGTAGTTCTGTGGGGTTTTTTAAAGTTTTGCTAGCTCAGCTAGCCCAGGTCCACATATTACAGCTAACTATGAAAACTGCTTGAATACTTCTTTATAAGTCCTCGTATATGCCAGATGTGGGTGTGTCTTTTTTTGTCTCTATAGTAGTTTATAAAAAATACTTGAACCTTTGAGATACTGTAAAATACTTCAAAGCTCTGAAAGATGTCTTCTAAGATGAACTATGTATGTATTAGTTAACTAATACATAGTTAACTAATAGTTAGTTAACTAGTGAATGCTTGTTTGCTTTAGTGCAAACTGAAACCAAAATAATACAGCCAGAAGCTTATTTTGTGCAACAGAACTGGAAATCTTGAAAAATTAAAAATACCTGTAGTTCTTATAAAAGCTGAAATAAAATGCTGAGCATAGTATACAATACGTGATCTACCTTGCAACTTAAATTACCTCAAAGTAGGTGTATTCTTCTCTAGTTCTGAATGTACACAGAGATAGCTTTTTAACACGAGAGTAAAATGATCATTTATAGATGCAGTGTTTTTAATAAATTGCTTTGAAGTCCCAGAAAATTTAGATTTTAGCTTAAATTAAAATAAAGAGAAACAGTTTTTTGGAAGCAGTGTAAACTAATTTTCCATTTGCATGTGAAATGGATGTGATGGTTATTTATAAAAAAAATCTGAACAGCCTCTGCAGCTAACAATTTCTAGAGATCATCATGATCTCTTCCAGCCTCAGTGAGTCTGTGAAAGTAGAAGAGTTTATAGTTGTCATTATGCACAGCAGATTTGGAAAAAAAAGTAGGAATATATCATAGGTATAGTTGAGGACTTGTTTGGTATTTCTTTACAGTGTTTCTCAAAATTATTTCCAAAGTTTGAAAGAGACAGTATTCAGAAATTTGGTCTTTGATCTAAAGGAAAATCACTGCTTTTACTATTTATCACTTAGCAAATATAACACATTGACCCTATTTTTGATGACTTTACATGACTTTTAGGGAGAACTTTGCTGCCCTGCTGACTGTTGTTGGGAAACAACTGGAAATTGTAAATGTTTAGTTTTGTTCCGGTTTTTCTGTTGGGGTGGATTTGGATTTGTTTCCCTCTTTCCTTTTTTTTTTTTTTTTTTTTTTTTTCATGTGTTTGGTTTTTTTAATTTAAATTTTTTTTTGTTGTTGTTTGCTTTTTTTTTTTTTGGTTTTGTTGTTGTTTGTTTTGTTATTTTTTATGATACGAGTAAAATTGAAGTTAGATCTTGAAATTTTTGAGACACTATTTTGTTTAAATTTGTGTGTATGCCAGCATAATTTTAAGTAGCTTAAAGCTTAACTGCACATGTTTTTGGGGTTAGTTTTAATTTTCACTTAAATCAGCCTTGACATGGTACATAAAATGATCACATTCTGTAACTAGCCATAGTTTTTCAGCAGACCTGATCTATTAGAGTACAAAGGTGATGGCATGTGTTAATACTATCTAAAGAAAAATTTTGGGGACAAATCTTACTTTGTGAAACCTCGGTTGGTTGGTGGGATGAGGAGTCTCATTTTGTGCTGCATTTGTGTCTTTCAAATATCCTGAGGTTTTTTTTGTTGTTGTTATAAGCTTAAAAATGTCTGTACCCATTTATGCATACTTTGTAATCCAATCTTTTGAAGAGAAGCACTTGGGATGAATTTTCACAATCTTGGCACTTAGTTGTGCTTTGTGGCATCCACTGCTTGTATCCATTGTTCTGTGGCAATTAACTGATGGCTGATAATCAACAGGTCTGAATTATTTTCATAGCTTCGAGATCATCTTTAAGTATGATAAGTAGATAGCTGCCTTGCCAAGTGAGGGGTTTTGCTGCCAAAAAACATGGAATGGGCTCTAGTAACTGTCTGCAGAGGAGTTAGGCATCAGTTCAGCTGTCCAGTCAAGGCACATTCCCTAATTCAGGTTGAAAGCTGCAGTGCAATGTAGAGGTTGTGGTTTGACCCAGGTGAATACCATTCCTTCGCGAGCAACTATAATTCCCATTTAAATTTGTATTTGACTTGCTTTGATGTCATATGTTGGGTTTAAAGGATGGATTTATATAAGGAAGAAATTCTTCCTTGTGAGGGTGGTGGGACACTGGCCCAGAGAAGCTGTGGATGGCCCATCCCTGGAAGTATTCAAGGCCAGGTTGGATGGGGCCTTGAGCAACCTGGTTTAGTGGAAGGTGTCCCTGCTCCAGGGCAGGGGGGGTGGAACCAGATCATCTTTAAGGTCAACCCAGACCATTCTCTGATTCTATATTTTTGGATGATTTTATAACCTTAGATTAAAGGTCATCTTTTGTTTTTGTGCACATTGGCAATCAGGAGACGTCAAAGTGTGTACAGCAAAGGCATTAATTTTATGGCAGGGGCATTTTGGGGATGTTAAAGGCTACACTGTTCTCAGGTCCACTCTCAGGGAATACAGAGATCTGTGTTCTTTTCTGGAAACGAAAGTAATATTTTCCAACTTTGTTGAAATATTTTTCTACTGTCATATGGATGATGGGTCAATCCTTTAAGGAAGGGAATATTTTCTACTCTGACTAGTGCTCTGTGGTCTCAAAGCTGTAGGTAAGTTTCCTGCAAAAGCCAGTTTGTCAGACAATATTTAGGATTCTTTTATTGACTTGTTTTGCAGTGTGTTTTTTTTAATTTAAAAAGTCCTGGGACTTTCCTTAACAGCAGCTAAAAAAATTACAGGGGAGGTGGAAGATAGGTAAGATGGAAAGTAAATATGGTGTTACTTAGTTGGAAGATTAGTCTTTCTATTACTACCTTTTTTTTTTTTTCCCTGAAGGTGGAAGTTACATCTTTCTCAGTTACCAATATGTCTAGCCAGGTAGTTCCATTCCTGTGTTATATGTCTCTTTGCATTGCATATGATCTTCACAGGATTTATTAACTTAACTAGATTTACAAAAAAATCCTGCCATGTAATTTCATTTGATAGCTGATTATATTTTGGTGTAATTAGTGAAGAAATAGGTGATTTGAAAGGGAGAGAGGCAGGTGCAGATTTACTACCTTTCGTATTTCCTCTTTTAAATGTTTTAAAATTAATTTAAACTTGCTTTTTATCAAAATACCTGGCTGTTGGCACTTAAACATTTAGTAGCCGGTCTGCCTTCTCACCCAGGTGTTGGTAAACCCACTTCTATCTTCATCTCTAATTGCCTTGACAGTGTGCTAAGCTTGATTACTTAGCCCTAGCAGAGTGGGCATACTCCTTCTGACCATTGATCTAATTAATCTATTGAAAGATGCCTCTGTAGTAGCATCCCAAATATACCAACCGATTATGTCCATGCCAAATGTATGTATTTGTGTACATAAATGAGTGTATTTCTCTATGTACACACAGACATTTGTGTTTATGCTTACATTTATATGTTTATACGCAGAATATACCTGTAACAGTTAAGGTAATCAAAGGTTAATTGTTTCCCAGAAAAGGTTTTAAAGTAAAGGAGAAAACATACGCCAATTCTTAAATGAAATGACAGGCATCATAAATTACAGGTGCCTTCTGTTATACTGGTTTAAAATGGCCTTCAGTTCTTTCATATGCCGCATGTAAGGTCAGAAAAAGATTTAAGTAGTGTAAATTCCACTGGCTCTCTGAAGAGGATCTAACTTATTTTTCTGTTTCATAGTAAAGAATATATAGAGCAGCCCAAATATCACCAATTCTAGACTTGCAGAAGCTCTTGAGCTGCCGGGGAACTCTGAAATGACTTCCTTAAACAGAGTTTATGAGAGGTTTTATTTATGAATGGATGGTTGTCAAACAAAATTATGTAGCAGTATGTGTCTGCTTTGCTTTTTCATTTCTTGCAGATATGATGAAGAGTATTAAATTACTACTTGTTTTTTTGTTGGTTTGTTTTTGTTTCCTTTTGCTCTGTTTTGGCTAGGGCTTTCTCCTTGTTTATCTTATAATTTATGTGCAATGTAGGCCTTTTTGTACTTTAAAATATTAAAAGAATTATATGTAAGTTCTAAAGGGAAAGTCAAATAAGTCTTTGCTCAAACACTCTTTTTAACCTTTGTAAATAAACCTAAAAGTCATGCATTTGATATTTTTCTAGCTATTCTTGCTGCCTTCTAACATAATATAATGTTCTGCTTAGCTTCACTCATACATAAAGTTTTTTCTTTAATGTAATAGGCTGTTACCTATGTTTGTCTCTCAAGGTGAAAATCTTACAAATAATGTATTATGTTGTAAAAGATTAATGTTTAATGATAAACTATATTTAATTATATGCTTTCAAAGTAGAGCTAAACATGTTATACAGACACACATATATAAAATAAACAAATATAAGCCACATTTGTTTTGATGTTGCAGTTTTTTTACTTAATTGGAAGAGTTTTTATCTGTAATAACTGCGGTGAGAGTAAAAGGGCTGCCTGGTTAATTATGCTGAACATTTTAAGATGTCTCTTTTCCTTGGTAAACTGAAAACAAGGTTTTATGTGGCTTATAATACAGGTATACATTGTAAAAGTGTAAGAAGGAAAAAAAGTTTAAAATTATGTTGTTTGTTTCATTCTCCCCAAGAAAGGGAGTTCCGTGCTCCATCTTTGGGATCTTTGGAAAATTGCATGAAGCTTTCCCAGATGACAGTCCAGGGGCTTCAGCAGTTCAAGTCTCCCCTTTTACAGCTGCCTCACATCGAAGAGGACAATCTTAGGCGAGTTTCCAATCATAAAAAGGTATAAAACTACAAATGATACTTGTTAACTTCTTAAAGTGCTTTCTGCTCCTTCTTCTACTTACTTTCCTGTAAGGAAGCAAGGTCATGCGTTAGCTAAGAGAATAAAAATAGATTTATTTCGCAGCAATTCAATACAGTGCTTCCTACATCTGTCTCCTTTTTGTTTCTTTAAAGTCCATCTCAGTTAGGAGGTGGAAATTAAGATTAGAGATCTGGTAAATGTAAATAAGTGTAAAAGATCAGTCTATGTTGACTTCATAAACAGAAGAAATTGAGTTTCTTTATGAGTACAATGTACTGTCTCCTATTTAGTATTTTTCCAGAATGTGTCTGGAATATCCTACTGGGACTACTTTTTTTTTTTTTGGAGTGGCTGGGGGTGAACAGGGGAAGGTTGTTTGGCTTTACATAATTTTTAATCTATTTTGATAGAAGACAGATTCAGAAGCTTAAACAGAGGAGTTCATAAAAGTAAACAGAAAAAAAAAATCAATTACTGTGGGAAGTATGTCAGGTTTTATGATCCTTTACATTTGACAGAGGGTGTCTTGTAAAGCTCGTGCTATGCAGTTGTAGTGGAGAAAGTGTTTCTATTTGTAGAATTTAAGGATGAAAAAGAATAGTCTTGTTTGAATACCTACATGTGTTTCTTCACTTTGTTTTACTGCCTGTCCTGTATTCAAACCTGCTTATTGGTTTGACTCCAATATATCTTCTAGGAATGGCTGGTTAGAAACAAGCAGTTGTCTTCTACTAGAAGCTGTTGACTTTTCTGGTAGTTTTGTTGCAGTAGTTAATTCAGATAGATCTTGAAAATATTCTATCTGATAGAAGTTTTGTTTAGCTTTAAGTACAGCCTTAGGGGATGTTTAAATGCTTCTGTGTTACTGTGAAGATTAAGAATTCTTAGGTACTGCTTTTTTTTTTTTTTTTAATCCTTTTTTAAGATGCATGTTCATTAAATATTTGAATGTTATCCTTTGGGTGAAGTAAAAGAACCATTCTCTTATAGATATCATTAAACTCTTTTCTTAATGCAGCCCTAAACTACAGGGAATATAAAAATATGCAATTTTAGATGTATTTTTTGACATGTGCAGTGTAACTAAATACAAAAATCAAGAATTTAAGTGTGTTATAATCCCACCTGTCCTTGCCCTGAAAGAGGGAAGAGACCAATTTGTTAGGCTTGTTTTTACATTTTCCTGTGCATTGAGCTCTTCAAAAATACAGTGCCCTAGATTGGAGGTATGATCAGTCTACCTGAATGCATGAAATTGTTTTTAATAAAGTACGTACATTTATAGTAGTGAGGTAATCAAGTGTTCAAATCTGTGTTTGTTTTATCCCTTTAGCTCTGCTCTTTAAAGGATTGGGTTTAGATTCATTTCCAGCTCAGTAAAAAAAAAAAAGTAACTTTTATTTGGCTGTTCCTGCTAATACAAATCTCAAAGCACTGAAGTACTCTATCTAAATAAAAAACCTTTATTAGTAAGATTTCTTGGCTCAACTTTTTGAAAAACCTGACTGAAATAATGGTTTTGTAAGAAACTATGAAGTGGCATTTCTAAGGGATGCCACATACTAAGGAACACATCAATGTTCAAAGCAGTGCTATTTGGTAGTTTTAATGCAACCTCTTAGGTTTATTGTTTCTCAGAATATATGCTTGCTAGTTTCCTAAGGTGTGGATTTTTTAATAAGAACAAATCAAGTGGTGTGTATGTATTGGTAACGTGGGGACACGAGTGGTGTATTATCAAGAGTTTATTTGTGGTCTATGTTATATGCCAGCACATGACTTCCTTTCCTTTTTGTGGTGTTTTTTTTTTTTTTTTTTTCCCATTTCAGTATAAAATCAAAAGTATTCAGGATTTGGTGAGTTTGAAAGGC
>JAWMRA010000113.1:70934456-71002735 GCA_035584735.1 Pseudotriccus pelzelni
ATATGCTATCTTCCTGTTCTTAAATGCTTTCTCAGCAATCCTGCATGCACCATTGGGATTTGTCCACCCAAGCCTGGTGGTGTCCTTGGAAAAGAAATTAGCTTTTGCATAATCAGTCTCAATAGGAGGGTGCCTAAAGCTTGTGAGGTCAGGTTTGTTTTGTTTGTTGTCTTGTTTGTATTTTTTCCTTTTTGTGGTTTTTTTTTTTTTTTTTTTCCCCATTTCAGTATAAAATCAAAAGTATTCAGGATTTGGTGAGTTTGAAAGGCTCAGATCGTCGCAATTTACTGCACTTCCTAGAAGATAAGAAATATGAAGAAGTTATGGCTGTCCTTGGCAGCTTTCCATATGTCACTATGGATATAAAACCACAGGGTGAGTGGGAGGTCCTTTTGTTCTGTATATGTCACTCTGCTGACATTTTGATAGTCTGTTGGCAGTAGGCTTCTAGAGGATCCTGAAATGCAACTCACTGTTATTTATGTGGCCTGGAAATTACGTACTTTTTTGAGTGGCAGGTTGTTGTACGTGAGATTTATAGTCTGAGGAGGTAAAGTATGTTGAAACATTTCACAGATTCCCAAACCAGCCATAGTTTCTCCTAAAGGACCTTATCAGATATTTTGTCTGTTGTTTTAATATTCCGTGAGCAATGTGGAATTCTAGTTGAAATACCACTTTTATTAACTGTCTTTAAAAGTTGTGCTTATTCCAGAATTTACGCTCGGCTTACTCCAGCATGGAGAGAACTTTGTGAGATTTTCAGTTGGAGACCCTAATGACTAAATATTCATGGGTTCCTTTGTTGATAATCCTTGTATAGTTTTTATATCTGGCAGAATTTGTCTGTGATATGCTTAGCTACCTTTTGTGTGCACTGTTTCCATGAGTGTATAATGCTCTCCCCCTCTGAAGATTAGGCATATTGTTAAGCAGTTCCTGTTAGGCAGCCTTGCAGTGGGAAGTGAATTGATTCTGCGTTCTCCTTGCCTTTGTAGATGGGTGCTAGTAAATGTGTGATATTTGAAAGGTTGTTCTAATTCTTGTTTCTAGTTTATGTTGTTGCTGTGATAGCATTGATCAAATTCAAAACATGATATGCTTTGCTTGGGTAGCCTGATTTGTATTTTGGCTTATGCATAGTCCTCTGTGAGAAGCAAATGTTAATGGACATACCAGTTAAGGACGCAAATGTCTCCTAATCTTGGTGTTTCTGAATGTTGTTTATAGGTGTTTTTAAAAACACATAAACAAAAGACTTTATCTTATTGTAGCACAGGATTGTATACAGTCCCGTTAATCTGCTTAAAATTCAGTCTTTGGAGTACCTTCCTATATTTTGGCAAACAGTCCTTTTCTGCCCATAGTCTTCATTTGTCACACAGCTGCACTCTGGTGGGGTATGAAGGATTAAACAATGCATATGCTTTTCTGTTTAGCTCAGTATTGCCATTATATAAATATACATGTAAGACTAGTGAATAGTAAAACTGCTTTCTCAGGGAGGGGTTGGGAGGGAATAAACAAAATGTCTGCATAGGGGTATAACTATTTCCTTCCAACTTGCAATTCTCCAGTTTATAGGTTGGAAATATAAACTCCTCAATGGCTGTCCTGTGGGGTTTATGTTTGATGTTTTACTTAAACTAATCATTGCTGTTCTTTTATTTTCCTTTGCCTTCTCCTTAAAAAAAGAATTAAATGCATGATTGTTAATGTGGCATTGAAATTGAGTTGTTAATCTTATGAAAGTCAGGAAAATGAAAATTATGATTCCCAGAACAAATATAACAGGGTCCCTTTGGTCATGTGTGGTATTTCATGTTTCTGAAGTTTTATGCTTTAATATATAATGCACAGTATTACAGGGTTATGGTTCCCACAGCAGCTATAACTTTGAATTTTCTAACTTTCATGCAATTAAAATTTCAAACTCAATGTTGCAGTTTTATAGTTTGCTGAATTACCAGCCCTCCTCCTGACAGTATATTTGAGGTTGTAAGAGACTTATTAAATAATATTTTGAAATTTTCTTTTGTTAAAAATTCTGGAATATGTATGCTTATATTTAGAAGTGGCAGAAACAATGTTTAATGGAGAAAAAGGGTTTAAAGAAGTCTAATAGATGTGTTGCTTTTCTTTTTACACTAGTTTTGGATGATGAAGACAGCAACAATATTACAGTAGGTTCTCTTGTCACTGTTCTGGTCACACTGACAAGGCAGACCATGGCAGTAAGTATTAGCAATATTTGTTCTTTCGGGGTAACTGCAGATACATAGCAGTAAACAGGCATTTCTGCTTTTCAAGCTAACATAGTGTTTTATAAATATAACTGTAAAAATTAAGATTTGAAATTAAGAACTTGTGCTCTTAATTCTTCCTTGTGTTTTTGTTTCTGAGTGAGAAAGTTTTCCTGGAATAAAACCAGAATTCAGTCTGACCCGTTGCTGTTGTCTAGGGAATGGTAAAAGAATATGGCAAGCCATGCTGCTCTGAGGTTTGTAAATAACAGGAAAAGAGACATTCAGAGACTTGGTTCTTGAACTAAAATATTCACTCAAGTCCTTGGGACAGGGTTTGATTTCACTTTATGTGGGCTCATAGTGTTTCAAATCTCCTGCGTGTTTTAGACACTTTTGTGAAAGAAATTCAGTCCAGCAGAATGCAGAATATACATAACTTAATAGAGAGGGAATACACCAGTGCCACATGAAGAAAGTGGACTGCTGAATAAGTAACAGTGTGGCATAATCAAAACAATACTGCACCCTAGTAGTTAAGCTTCTGACTTGTGCTTATTTTTGAGCTTAAAATGCAGTACTTTCTTTGAACAAAAAACCTCAATACACAGGAACTAAAGAAACTTTGACATAACAAAAACTACAGTGTCAGTTATTTGCATCTGTACTAATCACATAATTGCCTAAGTCTGAGTTACGCCTCTAAGGTAAGGCACACAATCCATGAGTATTACAGTTGAAGATCAGACTTGCCACTGAAGCCAGTTCAGCCGACAGTCTCTGTATAAAAAGTACTGTGTGCTCATGCTGTGGTAGCTGAGGGTCCAGTAGGTAAAATGTAAAAGCAATGTATCACTGTGCTGGAATGAAAAAATGAAAGAAACTGAAAATTATGAGAATACTGGACTGTACTTAAAAATGAAGATGTCCAACAGCGTATAGAAAACTGATTTAGGATGTTTCCTATATGACCTCCGCTAGGCAGTCTGTCATTGAAATACATGACTGCAAAACTAGAGCTAGCCTTTTGTACAATGCTTTTTTTTGCAGTGGTATCTTCCATTGCCATTTTTATATAAGCTCCTTATGAGTGTTTGGTTTTGGTGGGGTTTTTTTAATGGCATATAGTATGTTTTCAAGAGAGAAATGCAAGGAAAAAAGATGCGTTTTCATAGAGATGTCCTAGTCTACAGAATACTAACATTGTGCTGTGTCTTAATGTTTCATATTTCTGGTTTGATTTGTTGTTTTGTGTCCCTCAGTAACAGAGCAGCTGTTTAAGTTTTTAATGCTCTGACAACTGGAGCAGAATTAGCATTTTACTACTGCTTGCTTTTGTGATATAGGAATTCTATGCTTTATAAAACAAGTAGATTCTTTTGAACAAGGTGACATGTTGCTACTAAATTTTTTTATGATACTAGTGATGGAAAAATCTGAGACCAAATGTTTGAAATATTGTTTGATTTTGATCTGTTAGTCCCCTGTTGTGCCTGTCACTGATAGAAGAATTTGCCGTAATGAGTAAAACATTCAGACCTGATTAAGGTGATTTAGTTTGAAGTTCAAATATGAAATAATAATTTGCTCTTTTGGTACCGAGAGGCATTAGTAGTTTTCACATCTTTCTTTAACCAGGAAGTGTTTGAAAAGGAACAGTCTATATGTGCAGCGGAAGAGCAACCAACAGAAGAGGGGGTAAGTGAAGAGTGAATGTTCCTCTTGCTAATTAGAGAGAACTTTCTCTCAGATCTTGAGTTGCTAATTGTGCACTTCTCAAGCATTTTTTTTTCAGAAATGCCCCCTGAAGTGTATCTTGAATTGTGCCTTTTAATTTTGTTTCTCAGCTTAAATTGCTAAACTACAGTTGAATGCCAGAAATTTTATGAACAGAATAAATATTTTAAATACTGCTTTCCTACAGCAAGGAGATGTCAACAAAGTTAAGAGCAAAGGATGGCAGCAAAAGAATAAAGGCACCAAGAAAGCTTCGAAATCAAAGAAAAAGAAGCCATTGAAAAAGAAACCTGTGCCACCTTCATTGCAACCACCGAAACAGCAGAAGCAAAAACAAGCTAATGGGGTAGCTCATAGATTCAATGATATTTTATAACTTTAATAAGTTTATCACTGTTAATCTGAGGCAGATTTTATATCTCTTACATTTCAGTTTGTGCTTTTGTGAAGTGTGTCTTCTAAAATAGCATTTGTCTTCTTTACATTTAGAAATTACTAGTAAAGTAATTGGGGAACCACCATGGTAATGTTTTCAGTGGCCGGCTGAAAGTTGTGCTCAACTATTTCAGAAATCTGGCATCACACTCCCTTCTTATTATTAGTTCTTGTTATGCTGCCCTCTGGGAGATGAATTGTTCTGTAACTTCTACTTTTCCCTTAAAGGAAAAAACTGAAATGAAACTTTCTTCTGATAAATTAAGTAGCTTTAGTACCTTTATGCTTCCACTGTATGGTGTTTTCTCCACCTCGTGGGCTGTGTTGCAGGTGCTTTCCTAAGATCTCTGTGATTTTCTTAAGACTTCTTGAAGTGCAGTCCCAGAGTCATAGAATGGTTTGGGTTGGAAGGGACTTGAAGATCGTCTAGTTCCAACCCCCCTGACATGGGCAGGCATGCAACCCACTAGACCAGTTTGCCCAGGGCCCCATCCAGACTGGCCTTGAACACTTCCAGGGATGGGGCAAGCAATCCAGGAATCAAATCCTGCTTTTCCCTGTTCCTGTTGTGGGTGCCGTAAGGAGAAGGAAAATTGCTTCCTTCCTCTTCTTAGCACATGATGTGAAAAGGATTAACCTTCGCTGTAGACAAACTGTGATACAAGAAGAGTGTAGATCGTGTGGCCCTAGGACAGGTGCTGTGAATGCTGTGTACTACAGTAATGCAGACAAACTAAGTTAGAGATGTTGTCTTTTTCTTTCCCATTAGGAAGTTGTTGTGAAGGAAGAAGAGGAGGAGGTCTCTGATAAAGGAAGTGATTCTGAAGAAGAAGAAACAAACAGGGACTCTCAAAGTGAAAAAGATGATGGAAGTGACAGAGACTCTGACAGAGAACAAGACGAGAAGCAAAACAAAGATGATGAAGCTGTAAGCCTTACTTTATCTTGAAGGGTAATGTTGCCTCTGAGGTTGACAGAAGATGCATTTAATTCTCTAGCGTCCCCTCAGGCCAGGCAACACTAGGATGAAGGAGTAATGCAGGCTCTCCAGAGGTTTTCAGACCTCATTCTGGTGTAAGAGCTTTGTCACTACAATTTATTTCAGAGAGAGTAGTGAAGGGTCTTTGCAGCATAGTCAGAAAACTTAAAAATGACATGAGAAAAATGGCTAAACTTCAGGAAAAGATTACAGTGTTTCTTTTAGCTTTATTTGATTACTAGCTGCTGCAGACTTTGTGAGATAGTTGCTCCCTCAAACTATGTTCTTGACAGGCAGTGGCTGTTGCACGCTGCGTAGTGCATGTTCCAAGCATGCAGTAGTTGAACAAACTTGTACACGTGCTTACTAAACCATAGTCACTGTTAAGTTAGTCATTTGAAACTGTAATTTTAACTGAGAAAGATATTGTGGTGGTAGATGATTTCTGCACCACTGGGAGACTTGTGTGACAGCTGAAAGTCCTATACAGAGTGAGAATAAGCTTTTGGTGGGAAAAAAACCATCAAACTTGTAATCAGAACTGTTATGACTCAGGTAGTGAGTGTTTACAGATGGTGCTGTAGAACTGAGTTTTGAAGAATGTGTGCAAGCCCCACAGATTTGCATTTTGGGGTGTGGTTTTTTTGCTTGTTTGGTTGTTTCTTTTAATAATTACTTAGATGGTCTCTAGTTTTACTGTTACTTCGGGGTTTTTTTGCTTTTGATTGTACTGTATAACTCAATCTCTACATGCTTTTTTCCCCTTAATCATGTTTAGTGTAGCACAAGAACCTGTCACACGTACCATTTTCACGGACTGACATTTCTGTCTTTTTAATGCAGAAGATGGCTAGTGCACAGTTATTCTTTAACCTTATCTTTGACAGGAGTGGCAAGAACTACAGCAAAGTATACAGAGAAAGGAACGAGCCCTGCTTGAAACCAAGTCAAAGATAACGCATCCTGTTTACAGTCTTTTTTTCCCGGAGGTCAGTAATAGAAAACATTACAGTTGTAAAACATGAGAATTAATAATAATACAAATTAATTGTTGTTTTTGTTCTTTTTGTATTTTTGCTGTAAATACTGGGCTTTTAAAAAAGCCTTAATACTTGAAAAAATCTCAACTTTATAAAGTCTTAACTTATAAAATCCTATTAAACTCCTTCAGATACTTTTCTAAAAACTTTTTATTTATTATTCTTCCTGTTCAGTTCCCAGAGACTTGCAAACTTGTATGAAATTTAAGGTTTCTTTTTGATAGCAGTAATGCTGAAGTGGGGTTTTTTTCCTACTGGTCTGCTACATATAGGTAGATTATGTCTGAAAGCTTTTAATCTGATAGGGATCTAATTTATAGTCCTTTTCTTGACCTTTTTTTGGTCATTTTGCTATGGGATATGAAAACACAGCTCTAATAAAGAGCAAGTAGTGTTCTACCCTTAATTCTGTATCTAACTGCAAATACCTGTGACTGGGGGAGGTCCTGACCCCTCCTGTGTTAACAGTAATGACAGGAGAGTTTGGGAGTCAGCAGATTATTTTGGCTTACTGCTTAAGTCTCAGAGCAACAATGTGCTGGCAGCACAGTGTGCAGCTGTGGAAGATGGAGTTGGTTGGCAAAGCTGTGTCTTTCTACCACAATGGAGTCTGGAAGTGGTGGAAGCCAACTTTGGATCAGTCTTTCCTATAGAGGTCAAAAATACAAGTTCAGGTGTGGATGGGTATTGGAGGAAGGGATGTATTTGAAAGCAGTGACTCAGGTGTCTCTACAGCAGCCTTTGGTGTTGAAAGTATGTTGTGATTTTTTTAAAGCATGGAGTTTGTGTCGTGGGCAAATAAGTTAGCTGTTTGGGGGATGACCAGACTGGAGCCAGGAGGAAGGAGTACTTGGCCGCATTTTCTTTCCAGGCCAGTGGTTCAGAGGTTTCCTTTGTTTCATTGCAGTCTGACTAGGGAACTAATCTAGGATCTATTCTCTGTCATTGTGCTATCTCTAATAACAGAAGTGGGATGCAAAGCTTATGCTTCCTCTTGTGGTTTGAAGAAGACAACTGAGATGGGGAAGAAGAGTAAAACATAAGAAAAAAGGAAGATACTGTATATATTTGCTCTCTCTTGTCAGTCCCCAGAGCTCTTTATGTGTACACACCATAAAGCTTGCTGCGTGTGCAAACATTGCAAACACTGTCTGCATGCTTGTGAGCATACTGTTCTTGCTGCTTTTACCTAGAGTAATCATTAGAAAGCAAGTTGTGGGAAGCAAGACCTGTTCCTAAGGACCTAGAGAAGATATACAAATAAAGCAAATACACTGATTTCCTGAAGGCCTTAGCTGAGAGCTGTCTAGCCTTGTGACATCTAGTTTCGTAATGGCTGATCTTAATGCTGTATTTTCCTGACACTGTTAGGTATAACAGTGGTTAGGTATAACATTATAAGAGTGTTAGGTGTAACACTCCCATCTCTCAATACAGCTTGCAGAAGTACACCAAAAAGATATACTGGTATTTTGCTCTTCTGGCTGCCTTAGATCATGTCAGATATGCTGCAGAGTCTTAATACCTCCTTGCTGCGAAGGCGGCTGGCTTTGGTCATCAGTCAAAGTTCAGGGTATGAGTATGTGCAATGCCCAGTGCCTCAGGGGTGCTAGCTGTATTTCTCTTTTGCTGCACTTGAGGGTTCCTTCTGAGATTTGGTTATGCTTACTCTGTACCAAGCTGCATAAGCTTCAGCTGTGTCTACCCAAGCTACAGATGAATTTTATGATAAAACCTAAATACATTTCACTGATAAAAAAAATTCTGGGGCTGAACTGGATGCTTGAACTTGAAAGATACATGTGTATTCTCTCATAGTACTGCAGCTGTAAATTTTCAACTTTCATGAAAAGTTGAACGCAGCTGTGCGTGGAGCTGTAGCTGCAGTTGGAGCATGTTCAGATAGAGGTGATCTGCAACATCTGAAGAACAAAATCTATCATACTTGCTGGGCATTTTTTGCATCTGTTATTTAGAGTATTGCACGTATTTTGGTCATGGCCAGTTCAGAGATGCAGAGTTAAGGGTAAAATGGTGTATTCCAGAACTTGCAGATGTTTGAGTGTAGCTGAGCCTAATATACTTGTCCTCAGGAGAGAGCCTTATTGCTGTTTCTTCCAAGTTTTGGGGCTGTTGATTATTCTGCCAGAGATGTATCTTTAATCTGTGCAGGTTCCTAAATAATTATCTTTTGCTCCTGAATCCATGGATCCAGAAACTGCACAGATTGTAGTTTTGACATTTTTAGGTAGAAACTGGCCTTGATGTTCCAATTTCACGAACATACTGGTTCCCTGGCATGCCAAACCTTGCACCCATCTGTTAAAGGGCATTTTGCCCACTTGCCTGTTAGTTTGCCAGATTCTCACAGGCATAAACTTTAAATTCCACCCAATAAGAGAGAGGAAAATGACACTCCTACACAGTTGTCCTTTCTGTAAAAAAGCAATGGCACTTTGGGGTCAGTAGCTTTACTTCCAAATGGTTTACTGGATAGATTCCTTGATCATTAGATCAATGAATGTCATTTGACCTGGTATTTTTTCCCCCCTTGGTTGTTATTTTTTACCACTTTTTGTGAAAATCCACTTTGCAGTTTTGATCTTTGTTCTTAAAAAAAAATAAATTCCTTGCCAATGGGAGCGATGGAAACATACACAGTATATAGCCAGTCAGCCCAGTACTTTGGTAACATCAAAAATAATGTATTGACACAACTGCAGATGCTTTTTTCTCTGGTGAGAGTCTTTATAGTTCCAAAATGCTGAGTAGCCATTCTGTAGTGGATCTAGCTTGTGGCTCTTGTTCATCTGTACTATTTATACCGTGATTCTTTCTATTCCTAGAGGCCTCTTGGCTAGGAAATAAACACTCCAACTCCATAAGAACCTTCTTTGCTACAGCTGTCAAGGAGATTGACAATATATTTACTGTTGAAACTTACAGATAAAATAACTTATACTTTTTAATCACATGGGGTGGTTTTTCATAAAGAAAATCACTTGGAATAGTTGTAAGAATGTAGAATGCTACATATTGTGGTCTTAAATAGTATAGGAATAGGTTTTTGTCCTGTTCACAATGCCTGTTCCAAAAACAGGAAAGAGTGCTGTGATGCAGTTGCTTTTGCTTTTATACACTGTCAAATGGTCATTTAACATATTGAGTTAATTTTACATTTCTGTGTTCTGGGACTCAGCAGGGCCAATCAGGGTGTTTTGGTGGTTGGTGTGACTGTCTTGCTGTTGTACATAGTTGAATATTTCAGAGAGATTGTGGTAGTTATTACTAGCATAACATTTAGTCACTTCAAAAGAGAAAAGGAGTTAATTTATCTTTTGTAACTTTTCAACGTACATCATTTAAATTTCAGATCACCAGACATTGTTTTCTGAAATGTTAAAAATATCTAAACCTACTGAACTTTCAGTAGACAAAAAGTTCTTCAAATTCTACATATTAACAGCATTTACTTCCCATCTAAGAAATTTAGAAGATGATCGATGGTGGTGCTAAAGTCCACTGTATTCTTTCATTCAGTCCTTCTGATGCTGTTAGATTAAAAATTAAACAAAACAACCTCTTTTATGTGATACTGAAGCAACTACCTGGTTGGTTTTGGTGTAAGTATGTAAAAATTGGTCTCCTGGTTTGGAGCTTTGACTTGTAACTGTTCTGACATGCACTCTTTAGGGCTTCAGTCTGTTACCAAACTGTCAGGGGTGGATAAAAATTGTTTTGGAAACACAGATCAACATTTGAATTGTGTAAAAGGAGTGTGTGTTTTCCGCTTTTTTCCCTGAAGGACAAGATTATGCTGTTACGGCTATTACCTACCTACTAAAATACTTCATTGTGAAGAAGTCTTCCCCCTCATCCCCCCACTACTCTCACTTCTTTAAAAAAAACAACTTAAGGAGATGAAGGAATGGAAACTTGCTTTGCAGTACTAAACTAGCTTTTTTTTACTACAAAAAGGTTTCAGCTTCTATTAAAACAAGGTGGATTTTGCTTTAAATGAGTGGCAGAGGGTTAACCAAAGAGGTACAGTGTTCAAATGAACAACGGTTGATTCCGAAGAACTGTCTTTCCCACTTGAGAATCGTTGTCTGTGCTGCTGAACTGCACCACAGTCTTAAAAATCTGACTCCTATTGAAGGAAAAACTATTATTTTTTACAGTGTTTCTGTCTTCTATGAAGGGCCACACTCATTTAATTTAATTTAGGAACTGCTTTGGTGCTTGCAGTGGCAAAACCTTTGAGACCTGTAGGTGTTTTGAAAGCTGTGTGTGATAGACAGCAGTTGACATCCTTTATAAATATAAATCAATACTGAGTGATAGAGTCACTTCCTCAAAGTGAAATCTCAGTACATTCAAATTTCGTTTTTCAGCAGATTCCCACTTTTTGGAGCAGGGGAGCAGTGGGTAAAGTACACTTGCCTGAAAAAGACTTCACTGGGAAGAGTACTTTATCTGTCTTTAGGTGTTCCTTGCTTTATATGCTGAACTTTTTATCCAGGCTGGATTTCTGTAGAAGGACCTAAGGTAGTAGTATATTGCATCAAGTTGCTCATTAACTCTCACTGAACACAATTCTTCAGAATAGTTCCATGTCCCACATGGTAGTTTAAGTTATATATATGGGATGAAGCCTTTGGAGACCAGCAGTCACTTGTGATAATCTGTTTGCCTTCAGTGTACAGTATATACCATATATTTTATTAATGTGTATCCAAGAGTTTAAAAAATCCACAAAACACAAACCACCCCCTTTCTGTCTGTAGTACAAGGGCCAGAGATTCCTAACTACCTGTTATAAAGTGTAGGGTCATAATTTTCCATGACTTCAATAATCCTGGTGTTTTTGTTTTCTTTTTTTTTTTTCCCCCTTCTGAAAGGAAAAACAAGAATGGTGGTGGCTCTATATTGCAGATCGGAAGGAGCAGATGCTAATATGTATGCCATATCACGTTTGTACGCTAAAAGATAAAGAAGAGGTAAAGTACTGGGAGAGTTTTCTTTTTGGAATATTAGAAAACTCTACTGAAGTGTCTATGATATGCAAATACATTTAGATTTTAATTTTTTTAAATAGTTATCTATTAAGATGGAAAACAAATTTTACTCTCCTGATAAAAGTAGGGAAGAGCCTTTTAACTATGAAAATTGATAATGGAGAAAGGAAAAAGTAATTTAAGATGACTTTCAAGTTTCTTTGCAGAATGTGTTTGGGGTTTTTTTTCCCTGATATCAAAAGCTGATGAAACCCAGTATTCATATACAATGACATACTTGAAGTTATTAAAATCTGTTAGAAATGTTAAGTGCCCTCTTTCTTTAAAGCAGAGACTGTGACAAATTAATTAGCTTAGGCTCATGTGGACCTTTCTGAGACTGTAACCTTTGGCTGTGTTCTTCTTGATACTTTTCTGAAAGATGAAGACTTAATGTATTTGTTCTTCGAAACTAGATGTTACGTTCAATTTCAAATAACAGTAGGGTTAAGATAATACTTTCAGCAGACTAAATATTTTAACCTGTTTGGGTTTTTGAGATTTAGCATACAAGGGAGTGAAATTGTGTACTTAATGTACTTACTCAGTATAACTCAGAAAACATGTGACTGATTATTCAGCTTGCATGGAAGGTTTTGTCCTTGGGTGTTGACTCTTTTTCTGTGTCTGTTTTATTGCGTAGAGATTTTCAAAGAAATGTCACTACTGAGAAACTAAAACTTTTTTAAAAAAAGGTATGATTCGGTAGTAGTATTTATTGTTCACTGGAGTACTCAGGTACTTGTTTTAATGTGTCTTTTGAAAGCAGTAAGAACTTAATGGCATAAATTCTATTTTGTAGGTGGAGCTGAAGTTCCCAGCACCAGGCAAGCCTGGAAACTATCAGTACACAGTTTATTTAAGATCGGATTCATATATGGGATTGGACCAGATTAAACCATTGAAGGTGATGTTTGACTGAGTTTTGTATTTGTATTACACAGAAAGCTACTTCATACGGTTATTAAAACCCCAGAAGTCCTGTTATGTATAAGAATTCAACCTGTCCTAATTTTAAAACAAGTGGGAAGGAGGGACTTGTAAGTGGTTCCTGCCTGATGTCAGGAGTCACAATTTTATGATGGATTAAACAGGACTAAAGTTTGTGATGCTTTCCAGTGCCTATGTATTTTATTCACATTTTTCCAACATTTATTCAATTTCTGCAGTATGGTTGGTTCTAGCTTTTTATACCTTGAGGTTTGCCATGGCATTTGTCTGCCCTTAGTCCTAGATTCACACAGTTAATGAGAAAAATCTGGCATGCTGTATTTCTGGAAGCAGCTCTTGGTTTTGTTTTGGATTTTTGGGGTGAGATGGGATTTGTTTTCTTGTTTGGTTGGTTGGGTTTTTTACTGTCCTGTTTATTTGGCATCATTTGCTTTGGGTGGGTGAGTTTGTTTGTTTTCCTGTTTGCTGTTTATTGTCTGTAACCTCTTCTTCCCCCTCTCCTCTTTCCTTATCCAATTGCAGCTGGAAGTTCATGAAGCAAAACCAGTGCCAGAAAATCATCCACAGTGGGATACAGCAATAGAAGGTGATGAGGACCAGGAAGACAGTGAGGGCTTTGAGGACAGTTTTGAGGAGGAAGAGGAAGAGGAGGAAGACGATGATTAAACAGTACTATTGATTGACTACAGTATCTGCACATACTGCAAACTCTTGGTCTGACTGTGGAACTTGTAAAATAACCAAGAAACACAGTACAGAAGCTTTGAGAAGGCTGAGTTTAAATTTTCTTTACCAATTAAGAGTGCATTATGTAACTTCTCAGTGGAGGTGAAACAAATCTGTTGCCATTGATTCACCTTGGAATATGCTTCTGGCTCATTATAGCCTTCAAAGTGCAGGATGGTGCATTTGTTTCAATTGAAAATAAAAGCTTTTTTATTATAAATGTCCGAAAGTGTGGGCTATGTATTGTCTGATCAGTTTAGGGTCCAATTTAAATAAAAGGTACTATTAGCTAGGAGCAAACTTCCACAATTTTTCTGCATTAAGAACTTATTTTAGAAAACTTTTTGGTATATTTGACATTACAAATCTCTGCTGATTGAAACAACATCTGCTCAACTTTCAAACTTGATTGGTTCTGTGGTATTCATTAACTGTTTTGCTGTGATACTGCTCACATCATTCATAGCTTTAAAAATCTGTTTTACTTAACGTGATCATTATAAATTGGCATCATACCCATTGCCACATTCCATATATTCTGGAGGGCTGCTTTTTTTAGGACTGTTGCCTTTTTATGCCCGAGATTATAATGGAAATCATAAACTTTCTTGACTCTGCCATAGGATACTTATTAATGGCTTAAAACATTTTTAAGCCTTTATTTCGTCAGATCAGCAGAAGATCTGAGTCTTTTGATAAACAGAATGTCTGTCTGAAAGCAGTTTTGGGACCACGTGTTATGTAAGTAAGCGGCTTTTGTGTAATACCTTTATAAAAGGTACATGCTGAAAGCTGAAGTATATTCTGAATCTACCTGACACCGTCAGAAACGTTCTAAGGGTAAAATACAACATGCGTAGAGGGCATGTTTTGTATCAATTTTGAATTCCCATGAATAAACTGGACAATTTGATGGCTGTTTGCATTTGTAGTAGTGTGCCTCTTTGTCTGAGTTGGTTTTTTGATATATATATTTTTTTTTACCTCAGTCTCCTGCAGGATTGTAAAAAAGACAGATTGTTTGATTCTGTCCCTACTCCTGTTCAAAAAAAAATAAATCAAGTCTAATTAGAGAATAATTTCAGGGAGGAGAGAATCAGGGCTGTTAGTATGTTGTATGACTTGACAAAAGCCACGGATGGATTCTTCCTTTTCTTCCTCTCAATAAAACAAATGAAAATTACTAAAAATGTTGCATTTCTATACTTCAGAAATACCTATGAGTGTTCTGCAAGTAGGAACAGATGTATTTCTGTTCCCGTGTATTGAACTAGGAAAATGCAATGCTGTAAAACGTGTCAAATTGCCATGAGGGAAAAATTCAATCCTATGAGAGTTGTCCAAAGCCGGAATAGGTGCACACTAATTTGTGACCTTGTTTATTAGAAAGGGTTGTCACTTTAAATGCAAATTTACATTGTTATATTCTTTGTAATTTCAATAGAGCAAATAAAATTTGAAGATGTTCTGAATGAGATTGTTATCTTTCAGAGTACTTCTGAAGGGCACATTGTGCAGAAAAAACTCTTGAAAACCATAAGCAGTTGTCAGGTGTTCAAACTCAAGAATGAAGAATAGCTTTAAATTATATGGCTTCTACCCTTGATGCCTTTTAACTCCAGTTTTTATTTGCAGTATACAGTAGGAAAATAACAACAAAAAAGCTCTAGTTGCATTCCATAGGCTTTTGAGCCAAATTCTGCATTGATGAGAGAAATGATAGCAAAGAATCTGGTGACTCTTTCTCAAACAACTAGGCAAAGTGAGTGGTAAGATTACATTGTTCTGTCAGAACAACTCATAGTGAAATTCTGCAGGTTTTTAAAAGCAGGGAAACGATTATAATTAGGAGATATAGTTGATAATAAAAGCATTTGGGGGGGGGTGGTGTTGGGCTGTGCTATGACCGTTGTTCCCTAAATTTTACTGTTAAAAGTCAAGGTATATACTGGCAAGATGTGAGTGCGTTGACATGATTTTAAGAAGAAGAAAAAGAATCATAGCAGTGGTCTGAACACTGAACTATTTTCCTCTTAAAAATCAAAGCTGACAGCTGGGATTACACTGAAAGTTTGCAAACCAAGGATAATTCTATTGAGCCAACAGAGGCTAAATCTAATACTTTTTCAAATATGTGTCTCCTGTGTGGTCAAGGTAACTTAATAGAAGATGTGAGAAGAAAAATTGTGGTGGTATTGGAAATCTTGACAACATGAAGAAGGCGTGCTGATACTTTTTCTTTTAAAAATGCTGGCCGTGTAGTTGTGCATAATTTTACAACACCCTCCAAGACAGATGCAAAAGTGGGGCTGAGGAGGTATTTAAAAGCTTCACAGAGTTGAAACCCCCCAACTGCAGATGCCCAACATTACTGAGTTGTCGGTTCATCTGTTGTGTGGTGTATCTATTAATAACCATATTTTAATAAAAATTTGAATAGTCATTCAAGCATTGACAAACTCCCTCTTGAATTACAGTTACCAGGATGGGAAAAGCTTTACAGGAAGAAGCAGCATTTTGTGCTCACTGTTGTGAGCACTTCTGCCCTGCTGCTTGTCGTGCTGCTTGTCGCGCTCCTTTTCGTAGCCCCGTGTTCTAGGTCAGAGGAGACAACTGCAGAGCCCAACTGTCCACCCAACCAGAGATGCTGCAAATACCGTCATGGCTTCCAGCACTTCCGAGGAGTAAAAATGGGACTTTGCTGGAATGGGCAGGAGGGTGATGCAGTGTGACTGGCCCTGCTCCTCCTGGCCCAGCTCACGTCTGGGTGGGTGTGAGGTGCTGATGGCTGCGTTTGTAGAGAGGAGCACTATGAGTTGGATTTAGGGCAGATAAATGCTGCTTGATGAAGCAGATGTGTGTAGGTAGAAGGACGAAGGAATAAAAATGAGATTTATCTTGTTCGTTTGTGTGATTTGATTTAAACTTCTGCCCCACAAAACGTTGACAGGGTTTGATTAATAAAAGTAATTAAATACTGGCAAGTGCCTGTGAGTTGGAAAACCCTTGAGCTGTAGGTGAAGAGAAGGTGCTTTTCCCAAGGAGCAGGCACAGTTCCCCTCTCTGCTCAGCAGGGGGAGGCAGGGGCATGGATTTCTTCAGGAAACCCTGGGATTCTTCCAGGGGATACTTACAGTATTTTGAGCTGTAGGTTCGGTTTTGTGTTCCTCCTTTCTGAAGAGGGAGAGGGCGTAGATAGAGATTTTTTTTTTTTTTTCAAGAAACTCCACTGTTACATTTGCATGCCCTCTATTTCTCTATCTGTTTTTCTGGTGTTTCCCTCCACTCCCCTGCCAAACTCCTTGCTGACTCTTCATTTAAAAACTGCTGAAGGAAACCCATTTTAATATTGGAATTATTACTATTATTATTAAATTACTTTGAAATGAAAAGCTGCCAGAGAAAGAAAGGCAGAGCTTCCTTTTTTAGGGGGAAATGGGTTGTTAATGAATCTGTTTTGAGCTATAAACATTGCTTTGTTTTAGTTTTGGGGAAAGTGTTTACATAAGATGGTCCTTGTGAAGGTATCTCTGATTCAGCTGTATTTTAAGCTCTGCAAGGGGAGATGCCTTAGTTGGTTCTACCATGAGGATGCTGTACCTTGAAGAGCCAGTTTGTGGGATACCAGGGGTGCCTTGTGGGCGTCCGCAGTGTGCCGTGATCACTCGAGTTGTACGTTCTGTCCAGGGAAATGTGAAAATGCCCCTGGCAGTATCATCCTTAAAGTGCATGCATGACGGTGGTGCTCCTTTCTCTTGGGGTTTGTCGGAGGCTTGGCAGAGCACCCAAGTGCTGGATTAGAGGTTGAGCATGTGCTTAAACTCATCTCTATTCAGTAAGGTAGGCAGGTGCTTGTTGGCTGTGCTGTGTTGGGAGCAAGCAGAAGAGAGAGCTTTGTGTGACTCCTGTTCAGTATTGATCTCCAGCTGGGATACTAAATTCGTACATCAGGGTGATGTGCATGGTTTGCACTTCGTTTCTTTCATGTCGGTGTTTTGTTTTAAGATGCAGTTTGAGCCTACACTGACACTATTTAGACTGCAGAAATAATTTTCTGCCAAAATTGTTTATGCTTATCATTGAGTTAAATAACAAAACTGTTATTGGCAATGAAACCTATTAATAAATCTAATTAGCACAATAGATTGTAAAGCTAATGATAGTATTTTTAAGCCAAATTGCATACACTCTACCTAGAATTTGATTTCTCATGTGTGCTGAATCAGGAAGCACTGACTAATTTTCAGTCTTTCATTCTTTCAATCTTTCAGGGCTGTGTATAAGCCCTCCATATTATGCTCTAATCACTAAACAGGGAAGACGTTACAGTTACGTTGCATGTGTGGAATTTAGTGGCACAAAGGAGGCTGCATGGACCACCTTGAGCAATTGCTTTTAATTCATCCACCTGCAGGGTAGTCCCTGATCTGGGAAAACCCTGATACCTCTGGAGCATTTCTGGTCTCACACAGGCCAGTGAGGATCACCCAGGCATTGCTTTTGGCTTTGCTGGGGCTTGGTTACTACATACTCCAAAGTCCAGGCTGTTAGGAGGCCACCTTTAACTTCACGTAGCTGAAAAAGAAATGCTGTCCTTGCTGCAAAAGGTTGTCCTGGGTTTTGCATGGTTCTCTATCACTGGAGTTGTTCACGAGTATGCCACAGATCCAGCAGCTTTTGTGGTCTTTATACCCTGTATCTTTGTACCCCATCAACCCACTCTGCTCTCTCTGGTGGATACACACCCCAAACGTAAGCAGGGATCAGAATGAGGCCATACTCGCCAGTATGCCAGGCTGATGTTTCCTGCAGCTGGGAAATGGGATAGCATTGACAGTGGGACTTTGCCTTCAACCTCCAGGAATCCAAACTGAGATGTCCAGATTTATTTGCACGCCTTCATCCCATTCAGGAGACACCCACGGAGCGGGAGGTGTGAAAGACCAGCAGCGTATTGTTTACTGCGTGTTTTATTTTTTCCTTCCCACCACACAACCCTTTCTCTGTGCCCAGATTACAGCTATGGAATTTGTGTTTCCTAATGTATGTGTGTACAGTAAATTAAACTCAAATTGAATGACCAATTTCCTCACCACTGAAGCTCCATTAATTACTATGCGTAAATCACATTAGCTGAGATTAGGTTATAATGGCTGTAAAATAGACAGTGTCCGTGACAGGGTGGTGAGATTTGGAGACCCAGGTGACAGTCACTTTGGTTGTTTGAAGTGAACAGATGAAATGAGATAGCTCTTGCTTCGTTCTGCACCCAGCTGTTGGGCCACCCATGTCACCCAGCTGCCCAGGTCCTTCCAGATCAGTTCAGCCTGTTGCTCTCTCAGCCTCATGTACAAGGCATGGGTGTCAGCTTCCCGTCATGAGGCAATTTGAGCAACCTCATTTACATCATTAGCTTCTCTTAAACATCACGGGGCAGAAGGGACTGCTGCATACAGGTACTTCTTCCTGAACTTATGAGAATTTACTCTTCGCAGTTAACTTCCCCACATAAGGTTTTATCTTGGTTGTATCTTTTTATGGTTCCCTCCTGATGTAGATTTGTTAGGTGTATTTGATCTCTCTTATTTTTTACCTCCTTCGTTGCAATGGGGACTGAGGAGTTCATTCAGAAGATGAAAAGCTGCCCCATTATATTTTACATTTAAATTCATATTTTATCTATAGTATGCATGCTAAAAGTTACAGTTATTTAAAATGTGGAGACTCCTATACACGGGTTCTTCATTATTCTCCTGGCCCACCTCTCAGAAAGCTTATAAGACTCAGAGGTGATCAGGCAGGGCAGCTGGGGCTGGACCTTGCAGTGGGGTACAGGTGATCTGTGTCACCTGCTTGTCCCCCAGCCCATCCCCACCCTGAGAACCAGGACCTCTGGGTCCAGCACTGGGCGGGGAGGGTCAGGCTCTTTTGGACAAATGAAGAACCTCTCCTATCCTTTGGTGTTTTTGCCTGCTAACCATGGAATTCAGGATGATGGCCCCCAGCTCCTGAAGGATTGCCTCTTGGAAAGAGGGTATTGATGGGGGAATGGCTGGGTGCTGCTGACATTGTGTCCTCGCAGTGACTTCAAAGCTGGCTCTGCTGGGCACACAGCAACGGACAGGGTGCTGCTTTGAGCACTGTGGAAGCAATGAGACAAGCTGATCATTAGAGGCAAGAGGAGGACGAGTAGCGAGGCAAGGGGGACCATCTTCATTATGAGCTCAGTAGAAGCGCAAGGCTTAAAAGAGAAATAATCTTAGCTTGTCCAGTCCAGTGCTTCCTGGCAACATCAGTGCTGACATTATCCCTGCCTGGTTCATCCCTAACCTCTTCCAAATTTCATGTCTTGAGTGGTGCCTGTGAGATGTCACCGGGGCACCAGTACCAGGCAGCAGCCACAGGTCAGCTCCAGCTCCCCGCACGCTCCTGGACAGCCCTGCCCAGCGCAGCAGCTTCTGCCTCACTGCTAAAAGCCCATTAAAACAAAAAACAGGGCAATGTTGTTCAAACCTCAGTGCCTCTTAAAAGGGAAGCACAGACCTCTTGGTCAAATGTGAGCCTGGGAGACTTGCAGGAGCGACAGCAATTAATCACTGCACTGCTTTGAATCTTTATGTAAGTGCTCAGTGTTAAACATTTCAACGGCACTGATGTGGAAGCTGACACCAGCCTTTGTAAGTCAGGTCTCTGTAGATAGAGAGGTTGTAGGCTAGGCAATAATAAAATAGCTCAGCTCGTTAGACACAGGCAAGGCTCTTTGGTATGCACGTCATGCCAGCCTCAAAAACAGTGAAGTGTCAAAATAACAGAGGAGGGAAAATATAAGGAAAACCCTAAAATCAAGCCTTTATTTAAACAATATCACCACTAAAATTAGATTAGTTTTATTATAACCACAATATGACTTCTGAAGTTTAGCATGTGAGCAATTAATCAGTTAGATCAGATCACAAGTGGGAAGTATGTTTTGGTTCTGTTTTGGGGTTTTTTTCCCCCTTTTTTTCTCTATTGGCAGCTATTTCACAACTGGGAAAAAAACCCCAAACAACTTGTCCCTTCTCTGGCATACAGCAGAGGCCACTTCCAGAGTCTAAATCTCCTTTGCTAGTTCAGTTGTATACCTGTGAAAGCATTCAACAAGTCTCTGCAGAGTTACATGGGGATGAAGGACAACAGAGCCTGTCCTGGGATTCTTAATTTCACATGACTTTGGGATGCTTTCAGGCTAAACTATACTAAAGTACTTTCGCCTCTCCCTAGTAAAATGAAATGCAGATACAGATCATCCTCAGAAGCTGAGGATGCTGACATTTTTATGTATTTCTGATCTCTACTAGATTTTTTAAAATTTGTTTTTGTTTTTGTTTTGTTTGTTTGTTTGTTTTTTGTTAAAGAAAAACAGTGTATAGCTAAGAAGCGTAGCTGGTGTCAGTTTTGCCAGTGAGGTGAACATGTGTGTAGGCACCACAGCTGCCTGGGTGGCTGCACAGCTGCATTTCAGACAGCCCTGCTCCCTGGCTCTACTCATGGACATTGCAGCTCAGGGAAGTGTGCTGGGCTGCCCTGTGCCTCTCCCAACCATCACTGACCTCTGATGAGCACATGGAGAGGAGTCTCTGTACTCCCTCCATCCTGGGGACATGCATGATGTGCCCTGGGCAGGAAATGGCCTTTGCAATCAGGGTTGGAGGTGGTGATTTGACACGCTGACCAAGGAGGGACGCCTGTCCCATGTGCCCATCTGTCAGGTTTTTTCAAAGTGGAGAACTGCATTTATGTTCCTAAATCGATGCTCATCACTGAAGTACCCTCTTCCACCCAGGCCCCTCTTTTCTCCTCCAAGTGAGGAGCTGTGGCATTTGAGCCCTTCATTCAACAGGCTCTAAACTGTACTGGGGTTTGGCTCCTGGGAAGGGTCTTCCCCTCTTCGGTTGTACAAGCAGATGCTGTGTAGGGAAGTTTCTCGACTGAGTTTGTATGCAAACAACATACAGCTCCTGACTGCTGATGGCTATCCAAATCCCCAGCTAATTAAAATCTATAAACTATGCTGGCATATGTAATTTAAAAAATAGCTATGCTATAGTATGGCTATGCATGCGTATTGACTAAAAATAGCACTTGCCAAGAGAAAAACAGAGATAATTACAGTGAATTCGGATAGCAACAGATTTTATTTTTTTATTGAATTAGGAAAAGGAGTATGCAAACATAGCTTATATAGAGACATATATCTTTACTGCTCTTTTTGCTGTGGAGGAAAATACGATCTACTGGACTTGTACATTTGATAAAATTTTATTATACGAGATTGCTACTAATGGCTTTCTCTCTGATGAGTTTGGCTTGAAGTTGGCAGCTGAGCCCACCCCAGCTAGTGAGATGCAGTGCTCCTCTGGAAGGAGGCAGGAGGTGGCACCATCACACCTTGTCTTTCGTCTCACTGATGTGCGAGTGAGTGTTTAGTCTGGGGAAGAACAGCTTTCTGTGTGACATGAACATGCAGTGACTGTGGGGGAGGACCTGCCGTGGAAGCACAGATTCCTCCTCGTAGTAGTCTCACGGACTACTAAAAGGCAAACTTTTGGGACTGAATTCCTGGCTGGGAATGGCTTACTTGACCTTCATCCTCCTCAGGTGTGACATTCATCTGCTGCTTTTGTCACCCTGCCTATCATCTTCAGGCCTATTTCTTTCAGAATTTCTTTGCTAACTTGCTCTCAGAAGTGTCTTTTTTTTCCTTTTTTTTTCTTTTTTTTTTCCATGGGAATAACATTCCTAGTGCCAGAAAAGTTTTCCAAGCCTAAAGAAAGGGAGGAAGCTGGAGAGGGTGTGATCCTCCCCTAGCCCGAGGGGGAAAAGCCCACACATAGGCATGGCATGCACCGTGTCAGCTGCTGGGGAGGGGGAATAGCCCCCTCTCTTGAACAACAGCTTGCCATTGCCTCTCTTTTAATCACATCCATGCAGCAAGCCCGGCAGCTCGGGCTTTGCACCTCTAAGGCAGGGCGAGGCTCATAGGGAAGCAGACCACGGGCATCTGTGCTGAATGGAGGCTGGATCAATGAGATCTGGTGGTATCTCACACAGGAACGGCGTTTGCTGGCCGTGGTCTGCCACTGGAGAGCAGCGAGCTGCCGGCAGCTGCCTTGCTGTAGGTGTTTAATTGGTGAAGTGCCTGGAGAGGCTCTGGGATGGAAATGACTGTAGAAACAGCAGAGTAATCCAAGGAACAAAACCCCTGAATTGGAGGATTTTTTTTTAATTACTGCTCAGACCCAGTTATCTCTAGCGCAGAAAGTTAGGCTGTTTGAGACAAGTTATTTGAGAAAGGTGCTCAAAGATACATCCCCGTGGGGCCAGCCCTCTGCCGCTTCTGTCCGTTCACAGGAGGGTTTACTGGGTTGCTGACAGCATGGGTGAAGCCTCCATTGACCTTCAGGTGCTGAATGGTGAGGCTGTGACCCCACAGGGTGACGTGCAAAAATGCTGGAAGTGAGGTCAGGGCTGAAGGGGAGAGCAGGGCTCCCAAATATTTGCAGAAAATCGCTGTATTATCATCACTGCTGACACCGGCCAGACAGAGATGGTCCATGGCCAGCTTCCTCAATCACATAAACAAACATATGACAAATGACCATGTGTGTCAAGCACCTTAACCTGGGGGGTGAATAAGGTTTCCTTGTTTCTTAGCTGCAGCAGGTTGCTTTGGAGCTCCTGAGTTTTGACTGCAGCTTATTTCACTTTGTTCTACTTGCCCACTCTGGGTGCATGGGATTTTGCCCAGGCACTTGGCCTTTTGGGTGTAGTTGATCTTGGTTGGTTTTTTTTGCTTGAAAGAAACTCAGAAAGGAAGGGAGAAGGCACGATTTCTGCAGCTCAAGGGATTATTTCTTTTATTACTAAGGATGCTGTGTGGCTTTATTGCCTTTCTGAGCTCTTTAACACGGCAATAAACGAGCCGTTAAAATATTTTAAAATCAATAAATGTAATAAAGAACCAAGCAAATTACAAAGCGGCTCCTGATGTTTAGTGATTTGGGAAATAATCATGTCCTCAAGCGAGCAGCGAGTTGGGGTGTAGAGGTAGCTGGGTGACCTTGCAGGGGCTGCTCTGCCTGGGATGGAGGAGGCAGAGCGGGTCCAAAGTCCGTCCTGGGGGCAAAGGGAAACTGTGGGGTAGTCAGTGGGTGCAGGCTGGGCTCAGTGGGGATCTGAGAGGGATGGGAATCCTGTCCTGCCACCCTTTGCCCACCCAGGTTGCTGCCAGGCTTGTATTTGGGATTTCTCTTTGCCTTGGGCATGTGCTTAATTTTCAGCTCAGCCTCCAGAGCAGATTACTGGAGCACGTCTGTAAGTCTCTGCGGCTTTACTTCCATTTAGCAACAGTGCCTAAACAAAAGGTGACCTCTGGGCAGGGGGAGGCTGGAGGTGGCGTGGGACCCTGGCAGCCTGGGGATTTCTTGCTTGCCCAGGAGCTGCTGTCACACATCGGTTCCTTTGCTGGGCAAGTTGGAAGGAGCCAGGGTGCGAGCAGGGAATGCTGGCAGCCAGGGCTGGAGTCGCAGCCCCTCTCACCGCTGTTTTCAAAGGTTCACGCATCTAAATGACTTCTCAGCAGCTGTCCTCCCTGGAGACCCGCTTTCTTGAAAGATGATACTGCTCTTGTAATTAAGGTAATTGTTTAAATTCATTCCCTTAAACTGGGCCCCATTGTAACTTAACCAACTGTATCTGTGCAAGCATGGGGGGGGTTGAAGAGGGTCGGGGTGGGTGTCATGAGATTGATTCATCATCTGGAAAGATTTATAGGTAAAAATCTTGTTAAACTGAAATGCCTAATAAAGATGCAGGGGAAAATTGCACAGAGGGCATAACCTGGGCAGGCAGCTGCCATTTGTGCTGTGGTGACTGACAGGGGAATGTCACCCCTGCAGCCAGGTGGAAAGATGTGCTCCAAGCCCCCCCTGCCCTGCTCATCTTCTGCCCAAATAGCAGGTAGGGCTGCACACACTTGGGCTGTTTTGGGATATTTAATTTCCTTTCTCACTTACCATGAACGCTTTCCGATTTTGTGGAAATCTGAAGGTAATTGAATGTAATTGTTTAAAGAATCAAGTTATTTAAATTATAGCGTAATGCTTGCAATAAAGTGACAATCTGTGGGAGTTTATTAATGTTGATGGTCGATCGAGAGTGGTGGAGTGATGTGTGCCAAACTGCCCAGCACAGGGCTGCAGAGCTGGCTGTGCCACGGAGCCTGTGGCTGAGCTGAGACAATGGCACAAGCTCAGGATCCAGCATGGTCCTCTGTGATACTCAGCAAAGCCCAGATCATGGCCAGGTTTGTCTTCTATCTGAAATGTCTTGGGCAGTTCAGCAAGAGCTGGTGGCTCAGTCCCAGTTTGAGGCTGTTTCAGGACATTTAGGGGGAATGACAGAAATTACCCAGGGGGTAAGGGCTGTTCCCTTACCTGTTCCCCATTGCTACATGGATGGCAATGGGCATTTGAGACCCCAACCAATGGAACTACCAAAAGAGGAGCCTACAGCAGAGAGCAGAGCAGGGCTGTTGTGTGGCTGCTGGTATTTCAGATGTGATGGTAAAAGTTATGTATGTGGCACAGAAGGATTCCCATCTAGTCTGGAGGCAAGCAAAGACAAACTAGGGGCTAATTCAGCACTTAAAAATCCTTGTCCAAACCCTGAGTGCTGAGCTGCCTTCCTGCTGATCATTAAAACCCTGGTCCTTCATCCCTCACCATACTATCACCTGCCCTAAAAGATTCACTTCCACATCAGGTAGCTGTTCCTGTTCAGAGGAGGCTGTGAAGACAGGTAGTGGAGGCAATGGTTGAAAAATAATCAGTACAAAATATCTTAATATTCCTCTGCAGCGTCATCTTCATTTGCAAACCTTATGCTTACAGAGGAAAGTATTTCAGTGTTTTTAAGGCTGACATCTAATGCCTCACATAAACAAAACCTTTTCTTCCCCCCCACCTTTATAATCTTTTTCACTTTTATTGGGAAATGAAGCAAGTGATTACATTGCTCAACCATATTTCTGATGTTTGGTTGGCAGATTTACTTGGGCAGCAATTTAAAGCTCCCCTACCTTCTCCACCCGCTCTCCTCACCCCAAAGTCAGGCACGTCACTCTGCACGTGTGAGAGTGGTGTGAACCAGCCTTCGGTGGCAGGGCCAGCCTTGGGTTGAAGCCACCAGTGGGTGACTGTGGCTGCCCAGGTGGCCCCAAGGCTCACACGAGCATACCGCAAGCACACAGGTGGACTGTTCCCCTGCACCATCCTGGGCACAACCTTCCCTTTGGCTCCACCTCTGGCTCATCTCCCTGTGCCCCTCACTCCTCTCTTGTGGAGCCTGAGATCTGGGAATGAGCCTTGCATTTGACTCCACAGCAGATATAAACACACTGAACCATTCCCCCAACACTAATTCACCTGCCCTTGCTTTCAGTTGTTAAGCTGCTCTCCAGACCAGCTGTATGTTTTAAACCAAAATTCAAGACTCCTTAATTTAACCTTTAAATTCAAGGCTGTCAAATGAGCCCTCCAAAGAGCACAGTCCAAGGAATTCTTCAATCCCTCACTGAGCAGAACTTGCTCCCAAAGCAGTCGGTATTTGGCTGGTTTGAGACCTGCAAAATTACACAGGGCATTAACCACAGCAGTGATGAAAAAGCAAAATTTCCACTTTGCTCTTGTGTTGCATTGTACTAATATGATATTTTTTTGTGAGAGGCCGCAGCTGATGCCTCCGTGCTGGGAGGTTGTGCCAGCCCGCCCATGGTAAATGATATCAGTAACGTGGTGTGACACAAACAACAGCACCGGGTGTGACAAGCCACAGCAGAAATGCATCTGTGGAGGCAGTGTGAAATGACAGGGATGGTTAAGACTCATGCTCAAAATTTTAAATGGCTTTCAAGAGAAGCGAGGCTTTTTAAAAGATCCTGTCACAATTTTGCGTAATCACTAGTACTTTTCCCCATTTATCCTGTTAGGGAACTTGAAACAGGAATTTGCATGGTGTTTCAGTTGCCTCTGTTTTACTCTGGTGTGGGAATCCGTGAATGCTGGCCCACTGAAAAAAATAAAACAGGAAAGAGGGAAAAAGAGGGATTACACATCTTTGCCAGGATAAAGGTTGGGCTGAGGAGCCTTTGTGTACTTCCTTACCCAGTGTGTTCATGAACACCATGGGTTTCATACACCAGTAGCAGGAGACAGGAAACAGTTGTTCCAATTCTGTGTGAATATATTTTTCACACCTACAACGTCTGTCAAGTTTATAGCAATGCAATAAAAAAAAAAAAAGAGAATAAATGCCACTTTGTTCCTCCTGAATTTTCCAAACGTCAAGTTTTTTTTTCTTTAAATGTATAGAGTTTTTCTCTAGCCATGACTGTAAGAAACAAATAATACCCTGAATACATCCTCCTGAACTCGCAAAGGACTGGTGGAATGAGCTTGAGCATCTCACTTTGCTCAGTCACTGGTGGGCAGGTGCTTGCCCTTCTCCCCTCTGCCAGGGAAGGGCACCAGCAAAACCCAGGCTCTTCTTGCTACAAATGGTCCAGGATTTGCGTTTTCTTGCTTTCCCTCTTCTTCCTCGGTAAATAAAACAGGCTTAACAGCCATCTCCTCTTCTGTGGTGGCAAGTCGAAAGTAACTCCCCTAAAATCCATAAAGCCTGACTAGCCCAAAACCAGCCTGCAGGAACCACGAAACCAGCAGAACCAGTGGCTGCGGCTGCAAGCCTGTCTGATGAGGCACTCCTGGGACTGGAACGAAAGAAGTGAGGAGCACATTTGGCTTGCCATGAATACTGAGTAACAATATTTGTGAGCATGTGAAGTGGGCAGCGGGGAGCTGTGCAACACTCACAAACAACTGTGACAAGCCCCTTTGCTGGGATAATTTGATCTAGCGCAGTCAATGGAGCGTGGCAGGATTATTATGATCATTATTTATCGTATGTACTGCAGAATTTTTTTTTTGATGGTGAGAGCTGCTAGTGCTGTGCTAAATAAGGGAAGATACGGTACCTTCTGTGATGGGCGACTGGAAATTCAATGAAAAGCCGCTCCTGCATTCTGTCCAAATGCCATGGCATGGCTGCGATAACTGATATTTCTGTGTATTACGGATATCATTGTCTGGCCATACCTGTAAGATTCTCCACACAGCTGACTCGGTGTGCCTGTGTACAGGTACGTGTGTGTGTGAGTGAACAGCACTCTACACACACACTTAGCGCTGCCAGCAAAAGGACTCCAAGAGCTATTCCCCCAATTTCCATGCAAATTATCCAAAACTAAGTGACTGGTCCTTCCCATCCGTGGCACATCACATAAGCTCAGCATCGGGCCGGGCTGCTGTGGGAGCGGGACAAAGGGCTGATGCTACAGTCCGGTTTCCATGGCAACAGAGGAGGGGTAGTGAGACCAGAAATGTTGCAAACACCCCTTCTTCTCACTGCAGTCCAATGCACTGTATTGGAAAAGATAGTGCTGTTTTGAGGGGGGGTTGAAGGGTGGGAAGAGTCCAAATGCCTTTACCTTTCAGGTGGCGGAGTTCCTGAAATAAAAAGAAATGGCAATTTTTTTTCTCAGTGTAGTTGCAAAGGGAAAGGAAACCCACCACGCAGGCCTCGTTTTCTGCGTGTTAAATGCGTGTGTTCTTTAAAAGGCAGTGGTTGGCTGCTTTTCCGGACATGATGTGGTTGAAGCTGTCATCATAATGGAAATTCATTGCTGTAGCTATGGTAAATCGAGTTTTCTGCCTGTGCTGAATGCATTAGTCTAATGAGATGTTTGCAGCTGGAGAGCTGAGCTGCTGGAGACTTACACTATGCTAAAAGACAGGGAGAAGATGGCTTTTGCTGGGATCTCTGTGACTGTGCTGAAAGTCCTCTGCCCTTTGGGTCCCAGTGCCTGGGCTCTCTAAAGACTCTGCTCAGTGTTTTAGCCTAAGCGATAGGTAAGGGGAAAGCATGCTTCTTCTTTTTCTCCTTCTCCTTCTTCTTCTTCTTCTTCTCTGCCTGGTGTTTGTCATCGAGCCTTGTTGGAGCAGTTCTTGTTCTGCCTGTCTGTATGTGGTAACTTTGCAGTTCCTCAGTTGGAGACTCTCGTTGCCAAAGCACACCCTTACTGAGCCCTGGGAGCAGTTGGTGTGAGGAGAGGGGCAGCAGATCCGCCCGTGCTGCCGGCTCGTGCTGCGCGGCAGCGGGAGCGTGTCTGTGTGTCTGTGTGTGTGTGTGTGTGTGTGTGTGCACGAGGTGGTGAAGACTTCTAACTACAGAGCACTCTGCATGAAATGTGGCTTCGGGCTTTTCCAAAAAAGTGGGTTCGGGCATTTTTGGGTGGTTTTTTTTCTGCCAGGTAAATGCCTCTTCCATTTTAAAAGCCACTTATGTTGTAATATACGTAGCAAACAGTATTTAAATCACATATTCTGGGGTTTAGTATAGATCATAGAGCAATGAGCTTAATTATAATCTCCTCATATCTTCAAACCAGATGGTAAGTTGAATTTTTATCCTTAACTCTAAACTGGAGGGAGTGATACTGTTTATACGTTGGGTTTTTCCTTCGAGACTAACAGGCATCTTGCTTACGAGAGATGCCAAGGAGCACACTTTAGCACAGTTGTCTATGTGTGTCTTTCCAGGTGTTTTAAAGCTAACTTTCAGAGAGGACAGAGCACAGAGATGCGACGTGTGAGGGCACCTGGCTAACCCTGACGGTCCCTCCTTAGCTCTCGAGCTCCTACTGCTGCCCCAGCCTGCAGCCTACCGCTCGCTGACAGCGGGTGAAGCCCAGCGTGGTTCAGTGAGTATTTTTGCCTTTAAGATCTGGGCACTGTCTCCCTTTCCATCGCTGATGAATGGCTGTGAGGGTTGGTTTTTTTGCCTGGGGCTCACCTGATGGCAGCGGTCTGGAAGAAAGAAGTTGCTTTTGGGTTTGGTGCATGCAGGGCTTGTGGCAGGAATAAAGTTAATCTGGTGAGCTGTAGAAGGAAAGTTGCTTGAATTCTCAGCTTGGAGGGGGGTCGCTGTTTAATCCTGGGTTTATTTCAAAGAGAGTCATGGAGACATTTTTCTCAAGGGTAGACCAAGGTCTTTTTAAATTGAATTAAGGCACAGTGGAAGAGGTAAAGCAAAGGAAGGAATGTTGCTTGTGGGAGCGGAGCTGAAGTGCGAAAACTGTCTTTGTGCTACAGGAATACTTAGAGCATCCTCCATCCCACTGTGCTGTCAGTCGCTGGTGCAGCTAAGCACCGGGCAATCAGCTGCTAGTGTAAATCAGCATGAGTTCCTTGGCTCCAGCCTCATCTGACACCAGCTGAGGATATGGCTTGGAGATTTGCAAATTCAGATTTTGTGATCTTATTTAGGTGAGGTGCCTCCCCGTCCTCTCTAGGTGCAGGTGACCTTGTATTTTAATTCAGATGTCACACTGATTTTCCCAAGTAGGCAGCGGGCTTCTGCCCGATCATATAAGTTATTTAGCCAGTACACATGCTCTTCAGTTTAGAAAGGCTGCCAAGGACATGAGCTTTTTAGTGATGGAGTGTGGAAGAGGGACTGAAAAAAAAATCTAACAACAGGAAAAGTACATGTACTGAATGAGATCAGAAACTTTGCAGAAGGTATACCTTGAGAAATGCTTTGTTGATGAGCACAGTAACTCAGATGTTTCTGTTTTGTTTATTGGAAATGTTTAGATCAAGTACTTCCGTGCATTTTGTGGAGAAGAGTGAGTAAAAAGAAGCAATTTTCTTACTTGGGCAATCAGTGACTTGTCATGAGCTTTCTCACTTGCTGGGAACACAACTATACAGGTGCTTGTTGGTGGCTACGAGACTTAAAAAGAAGAAATTGCAATGGGAAGTTTTTTCCGCTCAGTTCCATGCTTGACACAGAAATTTGGGGGTTTTTTACATATTGAAAAGAAAAAGTTTGAAAGAAAAACATGGTATAGCACCCGATCATGGTATGTGATGATACCCTGAGCTTCAGGAGGCTGAGATGTGACCTTACACAGCTGTCTTCCCAGCATTTTCCCTCCCTCAAATGTAGGTAATATTAAAAAAAAAGGGAAGAAAACCATGATGATCACAGGTTGCAAAGTGAAGCCACAAAGTAGGGTGTGGGACAGTTGTCCATTCAAGCCTGGTAACAGGAGACAGACAAGCCCTGCCAGCTGGGCTCCAGCCCCTCCCTCAGCAGCGCTGCTGGAGGGAGGCAGCTGAGAAAGGTCCTCGCTGCTGGGACATTGTCTGCCCTCGGTGGGGATGTGTCCTTCCTCCTCATTCCTGGCCATGCTGGGACCTCTGGCGTCCTTGCAGACTCCTCCAGCACCCAGCTTTAATAGGAGCCAACTCAAACCCCATAATAGAAAATGGGATGCTTTAATTGAATCATCAAAGTTGAACTTCAGCAATCCTTGTTAGTTCCTTTCAACCTAGGATATTTTATGATTCTAATTCCCCAGCATCACCACTTTGCAGTAGCAAAGGAGCCCCAGAGTACCTCTGGGCAGAGCCCACTGAGAACTGAACTCACATCCCTAAGGCTAGCCCATATTCCTAGCACTAGTTTGGAAACTTTCAGGGTACTTTAAATGGAAGACTGAGCCACTCCTCCTGCAAATGGTGGGAAGCCACACATGCCTGGCAAGTAAATATGAGGCATAAAAGCACAGTTCATGTAAGGAAGACCTTCAGGAAATAGTTGATGAGAGTAAGACAGCAATGATTTCTGTTAAAAATTGAATGAAGCAAAATGTTCATATTTGACAACACTGAAGTCATCAAAGCCCTGTTATCTTCAGGGGATTTTAGTTCACTTTCATAAAGTATACTCAATGGCCACGTGGTGTCTTAAAAAAAAAAAAAATATAAAAAATACCCCAATTCCATAGAATTCTGCTCTACAGAAGTACTTCTCTAGAGCTTTAAAATGGTGCAAAGGAGTCAGCTTTATTCACATGAAACACTCCCAGCTGAGTTCTCCAGCTGACCACTAAGAGCAGGTGCAGCATTGAACAGGTGAATCTCCCCACAGTTAAAATGAACAATAATTGGTTTACTTATGCAAAGAAAAATATTCCAGGCTCACCTTGCAGGGAAAAATTAATTACATGTATTAATTCTGCCATAACAAGTTGCCTCATGAGGAACTGGTTTCCTGTATAAAGGAAGCAAAATTTTCTCTTTATTTTGCTGTATATTAAAAAAGAAACTTCATTAAAAATTATGTGTCGGGAGATTACACAGTGCTCTGCCAAACAGAACCGTGATATATGGGTGCACTAAAGGTACTGGCTAATTTGCTATTGACTAATAAAATCGAAAAGAATTTGTAATCTAATCTGGCATCTTTGTACCAAGTTTTCTTATGGATGAGAATGACTGAAAGAAGAAGAGGCAATGTGCAGTGAAAGTGAAGTTATAATTTACTAATTAAAGATTTAAACTTCTGATATTCTCTTTTTTTAATAAAATCTCATAAAGATGATGAACCTGTAAGTCATTCATTAAGACTGGCTGTTCCCTTTAGGAACTAATGTAAATTTGGCCCAAATAAAGGATTGCCCAGAGAGAATCTGGATGTGTAATTATGTTCCACTGAAGGATGAATAATTCGTTCTGAACTGAACAGTTTGCTGTTGCCCTGCAGTTTATACTGACCCCATCTTTAAAGGTGATTCTCATCATACAGAAGAAATGGTGCTATAAATGCTGGACTGTTTCTCCCTGCCTAGGAGTTTATTGCTCTGTTCACTTTGGGTATGGGATGCAAAAGATGGGGTTTCCTTTCCAAATCGGTTGCCAGTGTGGCCAGGGACGTGCCTCTGGTTTCTTGCTCCTCTTACCTGGCACATGCACGGACGCCAGTGTGCTCGGCATGCGAGATGTCAGGCTGAAAAGAGCTTTTGCAGGAGCTAGCTGTTGCTCTTGTTGCTTCGAGTATTTATATACATGGGGCTCCCAGGAGTATTCCCTGGCACTTTCTTTATATACAACATGTGTGACTGAAATTGAGCATTCGGAGCTGTGCCCTAAATTTCCCTGGGTGCTTTTGGTTACCCTTCTCCTCGCAGAGGGTCCGCTTCCCTCTGCATCGTGGCACGCACAGACCCTGGGTGCCCACGCAGACCTGCTGCAGCTGTATCTGCGGCAGCTGGGGGCAGGAGGGAAAGGGGCTGCACTGGGTGCAGGGCAGAGGGAAGCCTAAGTTCTCACTCCTTTGTTAACCCTGCCCTGGCACGCAGGCGCTGCCCACCTTCCTGCCGCCGTGCTGCAGCTCCCAGATCCCGGCCTGGGAGATGAGCAGCTGGCCAAGGCCGCTTGCAGCTTTATCCCAAATGCATGCTGGTAGAGATACATTTTTCTCTACATCTGGAAGTGAAGCGATGCCTGGCTCTCTGCGTTGGTTCCCATCTCAGCACAGGGTGTTGGGGAGTAGCAGCAGCTCAGCTGCTGGACTTTTGCTGGCACCTGTGAAAGCTTTGCTTTCCCAGGGAGAGCTGCAGAGGGGTAATCCCACAGCACGTGAAAGGATAGGTGTTTCCTTGTGACATTGTCCATAATTTCAAGAAATTTGTAAAAAACCAGCTGTATTTCTCTTTGTCATGCTCCTTGGACGTGAGAGCAAGTGTGCACGTGCCTTTTGCTACGAGCTGGGTATCTGAGAGCTGCCCTCCCTCTCTGTTATGTACATACATTTTTCTAATGCTTGCTTCCATCTCTCCATGTCTCTGCTTGTGTGCCAGTGGTGTGAAGGCAGTGAGACAAAAACGTGTCATATTTTACTTGGCGGGAGGTGCAGGGAAGGTATGAGATGCCTTCTCCTTTCAGCCCATTTTCTTGCAGGTGTCACCCACCCAAGCTTTCAGTGTGAGTGCTTTTTCTTTGAAAAGTGGTTTGGATTTAATGGTGAGGACATTTAGGACATTAATGGTGATGACAGGCTGTCCCCTCACCTCAAGCCTTCCAGGGCAGAGTCCCAAGAGGCAGTTTGCCCACAGCCAACAGGGCTACCTGCAGGCTGCAATGAGCATTTCCTGCAAAGAAAGACCTCCAAAAATAGCTCCCTGGAGGAAGATGCTGCCCTGAGACATCTCTGAGCTGAGCAGACTGGTTTGCTGACAGCTGTCTGTGCAGGAGGCTCTTGGTGGCAGGGTGCATTAGTCCCTTTCTGCTAACAGGAGGAAGCTGCCATGTCCCCAAAATGCAGGATAAGTCCTTGGTGACCTGAAAACCTCTAGGCAGCATTGGCCCCCAATGATTTCTTCCTGCCTGTCTGCCTGCCTGCCTGCCTGCCAGGGAGGATACCACAGTCACGTAGGTTTTAACCCAGACCTTGTCTTCTGAGACGGGCAGATTCCTGGAGAATTACAGTAGTTCTTATCCTGAGAGGCTCCAGCAGATGTTTAGGCACTCTATAAACTCCCAGTCTGAGGAAATGTGTCACTCAAACACCTAGCCTATCAAGGCAGGAGAGAGGAAAGGCGGGAGTGAGACCACAACTGGTCGTGTTAGCTGGGTCTCTACTTGCTGTCTCCTTGCCACAAAATCAGTGTCTTGGCTACACTCTGCTCCCCAAGTGCCTCCCACTGCTCTCTGGCCCCACAGCACAACCTGAATTTGGGGCAGAGTGGGCAGATCTGAGCCACAAGGCCAGCACTGCATGCTGCAAGGAGCACTCGAGGCTCTCCTGGGGAGGCAGCAGGGGGACACAGCAACACTGGGAGGGGCACAAGATCCTTCGTGATAGGGGCTCCATTTTATAGAGCTGGCATGTAAAATGATCTGATTTACAAAGCATAATTGGAGGTTTGCAGCCATAAGCACCTGTGGGCACTGTGGGGACAGAAACATGACTGGAGGGAGAGAGCAAAGATTTGGGAGGGGTCTTCAAACCTGGTCATAAACAACACTTGGAGAGAAGAGATTTTGACAGGAGAGGTAGGCACTGAATGGCAGAAAGGGGAGCTCTACGGTCTTAGGTAAGGGCAAACCAAAAAGGCAAAATTACAAGAGGAGATTTCATGTTAAAGAACCCAAGAGATTGCTTGGGGTAGTTTTGTCGGTTTTTTTGTGTCTCTGCTATCATTTTTGTTGGAGGCTGAGGTGCCACTGTGCCTGGCCACTTGAGCTGTCCTGCCAGGCAGCCAGGCAAGCACAGTGGTGGTGCTAGCCTCTCTGTCTCGGCTCACACACGGTTATGCAGGGAAGACACCTGCGTACCCTCAATGCTGTGCTCTCAAGCTTGGATAGATGCAGCAGGTCAGAGCTGGCATGGGGATTCTGGAAAGACTGGGCATTTGTTGGTAACTCTCATGAAAAACCTCACAGCACCAGTAGCGTTGCAGCCCAGTAGATGCTGTGGAGTCTAATGGTGGATGAGGTCTTTCATTTGCATCTGCGTATTTCCATGAGCATGTATGTGCATGGGAACTATCCTACTGAACTGTGCAATGTCGATAGGGAATTTTTCCTTGTTTTCCGTCTGAAAGAATAAAGAAGTGAATCAGTTCTACTTCATTTATTACCACTAGGAAGAAATGTCTCGTGGAGGACACATCCATTTGGCATGGCATCCTAAAAATCATACAGAGAGAACTGAAGGAACACTTCAGTAATACCTTACCTGATGCATATTTAAGATCTGTTTTCCATAGAATATGTCTGTCCCCTGCTTCAGAAAAATGCAGACCTGGTGAGGGCTTTTGTTTTGCAAATGACCAGTGCAGATTCTCAAGAGAACATCTGTGAGAATAAATGGCGAAAAAGGTCTCCCTCCTCTTTCCTGCACCAGATGCAATTAAAGGAAAGGCTCACATTTTGGTGCTGGGACAGAGGGAGTTGCAGTGGGTGGCCTGTCTTTTCAAAGTGAACATGTTCCCTTCCTACAGCTGCTGTAGCAGGAAGTGAGTGAGTGAGCCGGGATGGGGCATGGCCCTGCCCTGGTCCCGAGGGGTGAAAGGGACTCCAGTGCCACTGGCAGGCAACAGCAAGGCAACAAATAGTGCTTCAATGCAGATGTGTAGTAAAGACACACACAGAGAGTAAAAACAAATAGAAGAGATGTCTTCAAGAAACTGTTTATGATCGTTATTTATGTATATGTGGAGACTCAGTACCCTTTTCCCTGTTGCCTTAAAAAAGTGTTTACAGAATTTATCTCCCGGTTTCAACTGACAGCCTCCATCTATTTCCCTACAAACGATGAATGAGATGTGCCCAGTAACTGTCTCTTATGGCTCAGTAAATACTTGAATTTATTTGCATATTAAGTTGGCCACATTTATACTGCGCTCACTAAATGCAGCAACACGAACTACTACACAGAGGAGGCTCGTCGGCCATTAATGTGCTAAGGATTTATGTGAACGACTCCCTTTAACATTAATGGAAGTTATCTACACAAATCGCCTTCCGATGGGGGAATAGACCATAATGTATGTAAATACATATTACTCACTGCTGTTTAGTTATTCAAGAGGATGCTTAGCAATCTAAAACCCTGCTCTGGTGCTGATACTTGACCAGTTTTCCTTAAAATGCAGGAAGAGAGGGTGCTGCTTTTCGTGTAGGTTGTTGAGCCTCATCTGAGGCACATCAGAGGTGGCTGCAGTCCCTCAGGCTTCAGTGGGCCACGGGGGAAGGAAGTTTTGTGGAGTTGAGTCCTTGCTGAAATGGTGTTCCTTGTGGGAGAGGGGACAGTTCTGCTGGGTGGGATGCAAGAGCTGGGAGATGATGGGTTCCTCTGTCCCTCCGAAGCCCCCAGTGCAGCTGGGTGAGGCATTCCCTGTTTCCCACCTGAAGACCCTGCTGCATGCCCCACAATGCTTCTGCCTTTACTCTCTCAGCTGGGAAGCCCCATTGGTGCAGGTACATGAGTAGCATGACTGAGCTCTACCCATGTACGCACTGTATGTCTGCCTTCCCAAAAAAATTATGTCCCTCTGGGACATTGGGAGCTTTGCTGCCAGCTGCCTGGAGCCCTTGGAGGCTGCTGGACTGGCCCAGCTTCACTGTGGAGGCTGCAGGCATGGGCAAGCTGTGCTCCAGGAAGAAACTGGCTTTGCTCCACCTCTGCATAGCTCTTTCCTACCTCCTGTGTCTGTGTGAAAGGCAGCAACATGCCTGGGGCATGCAAGTCCTGCTGTGCCCTTGGCTCAGCTCAAGACCCTTTGCGCAGTCGGGGCAGGAAGGGCATGCAGTGAAGGCTGAAGCTGAGTGTCAGCTGGGAACTGGGGCTTCTCTCTGGCTTCCCTGCGACACCACGGAGAAGCGCAGTGGCTTTGACTGAGTTTCACAGGGAATGTCAGGAAGTCCGTGGCACTGAAACTGAAAATCTGCAAAACCCAGCGAAGTGGATCTGTGCTGTTTTTCAAGGGCATGTTTTAACCCAAACTTGTCCTTTCTACAGCTCCTTGTGCCCAGCCTCCTTCTTGTGGACCTCTGCTCTGTTAGAATGGAGCATGTGTTGCCTCCAGGTTAGGATGGAAGCCGTGCTCTGGGCTTGCTGACAAGGACTGGGACTGGGACTGACACTGGACAGTCAAATCTCAGCTGCAGTTGCTGTCCCCTCAGCTGTTTTGGATATGAGAGAGCAGTGAGGCGAAAAAGATGCTCCCAGCTTTCTGGCTACACTGTCCTTCTTGCCAGACCTCCCTCATCAACACCAACACCCTGTGTAGAGCTGAGCATATTCTTTTTCCTATTGGCCAGAAAAGACAGAAGCCTCACATGGGTACATGTGGCACTGTTGCCCTGATGCTCAGGAGGCACCTCGCAGGTCTGATAGCCCAGGGATATTTATCATTTGTTGCTTTTTCCGTGGTTGTGTTTGTCGGGCACACCCTAATGTGTTGTGTTCCTCATGGGCTTGCTGTAGTTGTATTGGGCCACTGAAGCTAAGCCAGTGCAAATATCCTTCCCTCTCAAAACATGGGCTTTTTGGGTGGTGTTAAAAGAAAAACAGAAAACACAGATCTTCTTTACATGTGACTAGATGCAGGCAAATTTGCTCTGAAACAGAAAATCAATTGATTAGGCTGATGGGACCGACCACAATGTTGCTATTTCAGCCCGCTTCCTGCGCAGACCCGGCTATCTCTCCCAATCCCTGTCTGATGCTGAAGATGGGCTCATTGTCTGGCATTGGATTAGACACACCCCAGCACCCTGGACTCAGGGCTGTGCAGCAAAACTCCCCCTCATCCCAGAGCCCGCTGGGAAACCCTACATTTTGATAAATGCCGTTCTGCTGCTGCAAGGCGCTTAGGCACTGGGGCGTTTGCTCTGTGCAGCTCAGCTGGGTGGGTAGTCATGATTTGCCCTGTGCCTGGATGACTACAGGTTTGTGTATTTGCTACATGAGCACACAGGAGCTTGTGTGTGTCAGGGAACTCTGCAGCAGACCCGATAATCTCCTGGTGGCCTGCGCTGGTCCTCCAGGATGGCTGGCTTTGAGCTGTGCGGTATGGGGAGAGACACCTGGGAGGAATCTTCAACTTCAACATTTTTCTTAACCAGAATATTAGAGATGGTAAAATTCCTGTAATTTCAGGTTTTTCAGAACTTGTATTAAATTTACCTGCCATGGTTGCTACCTATGATTTCTAATTAAACTGGGAGACAATACTGCAAAAATTATGACTGGTTTTTTATCTGTACCTGTTATTTTCACACACTTAGCAGTGTCAGCCTCTGCCAACCACAGGGACCAATGCTGAAGTGGCAAAGAAACTCAATTCTTTGTGTTTGTTGAGCAGAAAGATCAGCTCAGGCGAGCTACCATTAACCTCATGTCAGGGCTTTTATCTCTCAGTCAGTGTAGATCATGTGGAGCAAGACAATCTGTCCAGGGAAGGGCTGATGTTTAGTGGTGGACTTTGCAGTGCTGGGTTAACAACTGGACTTGATGATCTTAGAGGTCTTTTCAGATGTTTCTAAATGATTCTGTGATGCAGTCATTTATTTACCTGTGTGGGCAGTAGGCTGCCATATGACAAGAAGAAAATGAAGGGTGATAGGGGTATGTGATCTGGAGGGAGGCACACAGGAACATCTTCCTCTGTGAAAGGGAGAGAGCAGGACTGATTGAGACTTCTGGTGGGTGATTTATTCTGATTAATTTGGAGGCTGGGGAGCTCTCTTGAACTCATTAATATCTAGCTCCACAAATACAGAGGTCTCGTGCAAAGGGACATATGGGAGGGGATGATGAGCACACAGCAGTCCATCGTCCTGCCTGGGTGAAAGCTTCAGAGCAGGCAGGGAGCTGGGAAAAGAAAGACATGATATCCCAGCCCCTCTCAGTTGGTTTTGGGGACTTGGAGCATGACTTGGCGAATGCAGATGACAGCGAGCCCTGTGGGAGGTTGTCCCTGGGGCCAAAGAGGGGGAGAGCTTGCCAGAGAAGGCAAAAATTGCCATGCGTGCCCATCTGTGTGCTTAAAGACATCACATGAGCTGGCTGTCCCAAACATCATATGAGATTACGTGATATATAGGTCTGATGGCAAACAGGGCTGTGCTTGCCTCTCAGTTATTTCTACCATCAGCGCATGGTACATGTGTAACCATGGGGGCACTTGTGTCTGGCACTCTACCAGCTAATTGAAAGCGCAAAGGAACTGGAGCTGCAAACGATGGTCTTGCCGTGTACTCAGCCTGTGTCCTAGGCTGTGACTGCAGTCTTAATTCCTGCGTGATAAAAAAGTGTTGCTAGTCAGAAATATTTTAATTTTGTGTTGTTAGTAAGTCCAGGAGACAGCGTACTACCTTCTTTTTTTTTTTTTTTTTCAACAAAGAAATAAATGGCAACAGAATAAATAAATAAAGCCAGCCCCTGAAAAGGTCACGTTTTTCTACAGTCACAGTTTTTTATGCTAAGTTTGGGACAGTGAAAAGCCTGACTCTCTGGACCTGCTGCCTGATGATTGCTAGAGAGGGTAGCTCAGGCTGGTCAACACAGGTATGTTAAAGCATCAGAAGAGACAAGATGCACTGGGAAGGCCAGGAGAGGATGCTCCATAAGGGAATGTGAAATTAGAGGAAAATGGAAGGAAAATGAAATGAATTAAGCCTGAAATCCCTCCAGGTATTCCGAAGGCTTCAGTCATCATGTGCTGTGGGTGGCACTGTGCCACAGCCCCTTGCAGGTTCCTTGCAAATGTGGAAGATCTCTCTGAATGAAGTATGTTAAAATTATCTGTTCTCAGAGATGATAAAGGAGCAAAGAAATCTTGCAGTGAAAATAGGAAAAACTCTGAGAGAAAATGGCTGCAGACAAAGAATTTGGGGCATAATGATGACATTGATGATGTTGTATTCCGTAGGAATTACAACACGAGAGAATAAATCTGACTTTGGGTTTTAAGGAGCAGAGGGAGAAGTTTTCAGCAGGCCACTTTGCTAGTTCTATTGTGGGTATCTGAAACACAGCCAACCAACTGGCATTTAGAGACTGCCTTGGATTTTCAAGAGAGACACAAGTAGCATTTTAATCTGCCTTTTCCTTTCCAGTCACAGAGATTTCATGAAGAGACACATGCTAATTGCCTAAAACAGTGTGCTGCCCCAAAGACCTTATAATCTGTCCCTGAGTGACGTGGTCATACACAATAAAAAAAGATGACTTACCTCCATCCAACATCCCCACGCCCTACAGAGGTGCAGGCAGAGTGAACTGCGACCTGCAAATATTTTGTCTCTCTCATAATCACTTGTGCTTTCTCACTGGCAGAAGAAAGGGATTAAAAGCTGAAATGTTTTATTGAACAATTTTGAAATGATTTTGCAGGGAAGTGATGTGCCCAGGGCCTGGAGGTGCTTATGAAGGCTTCTGGATTAGGAAGATTTGTGGGATGGGGAGCAGAACGGTCCACTCTTCTGGCTAGTGCTCGTGCAGGCACCCTGAGTGCTTCTCACTGAGTGCTCACTGTGCTTGGCAAGTGTTGGAGGGAGGTCTCCCTTCCTGAGGGAGGACAGGTGCCACCAGTCATGACTGTGTGTTGCTTCTCTAGTGGTTGGTGTACTGGCACAGTCCTCAGACACCGAGCAGCTCCCAGAGCCCTGCTGTCACGGAGTATGGAAACCTCTGTGGTACACTGGAATATAATTGTACTAATTAGTTAGAAGAAATGTAACCAGGAATGGAAGACATTGCCGTTCTACAAATCTCTTGCCAATTTTGTGATACAGACATATAAAAATGACGACAGCTCAAGAACCAGTAAATAATTCGATACATTGTGGGGAAGAAATACCTGCATGCAGGGGATGAAGTCTTCCCTGGTCCCACAGTGTGCTATTCTGGAGGCTCAAGCTGCACTGCAGAAGCATATATGCCTTCTGCTAGTGCTCTGTGTTTGCTCTCACCAACCACTGTCAGAATTACACAGGGGCCAAACTCTGTGATTAGTTTCCATAACATGCCTGAAAGCTTTCCATCAGTTGCCCTTGGACCTGGTTTGAAAGTGTGTCTTCTACTGACAGGCACTTGCAAGCACAAACCAACTGAAAATTCATTCAATGGGACCTTTTGTCTGGGTTGTGCTTTTTTTTTTAAAGAACAACAAAAGCAGTACAATTTTGCAAAATCTGTTGCCCAAGGTATGTAGACTCTGACACACAAGCCAGCTGGAGAGGTTTTACTCTGAATATTGAGTTTCTAGGTGATGAAAACAGGGTTGTTGCCAAACACTATGTAAAAATCATCTAGAAAACAGAAAATGGTGGTTTGTTGGAGGGGGAAATGGATGAAAACAGCTCTGAAAAGTGAAGGACATATATTTATTTAGAAAATTAATTACAGATATAGTCAAATGGGTAAACTTTACTTTAGGGTAAAGCTGCATGCTTTAGTAATCAGTCCCAGTTAGCAAAGCTTTGCTCTCCAGTCACAGTGAGACACTTCTTGTTAACTTGCTGCATGATATTCCCATGCTTCGGTCTTAGGTCCAGAATATTTTACAGTTTCCCAGAGTGTTTTTATTATAGATGTGTCCTCTCTGCATTTTGAGTGCCACCTGCAGCCTCCCCCAGAGACAGATCCAGTGTCCAGGCAGACAGTAAGCTTGAGAGCGGCCAGAGCTCGCCTTCCCCAAGAGGGGTGTGCCAGGGCAAAGTCACAGCTGATGGCCTGAAACACCCCTACCACCCTCTGCCAGTCTGCCTAGTGGTCCCTTAGGCACCAAAGTTTTTCTGCTGGAGTGGGAACCAGACAGTGGGGTGACTGCTAATTCCCAAACAGTCCCGGGTAACACAGTAGGCACTAGCAAGTGCTATTCTTGTTCCTGAACTTAATTAATAAATTAATATCCTTTTATTTATGCTGTCCCATTACAATGTTAAAATATGTGGTTTGAATATAAATGTATCTCTCATGTGTGGAAGTGGAAGCTTTCAGTATCTTCAGAATCTGTGTTCCCTGAAATCACTACAGACAGAAACATAAGAGCTACTCGAGTTTATGCCAGAAAAAGGATGAATCTTTTATAAGTATTATTTCTCAAAATGTAATATAAAAGTGCATCACATCCCTAAGGAATAAAGTTTACTTTATGTGAGAAATATGTGAAATTCCTGCCCTCTGTCCAACAAAAGATATTTCCCTATTGACTTTTGTAATATCAGTTCTTCAGATTTAGGGGGTGAATTTATTTCTTGGGACAGATATCTGTGGTAGGAATATCAGCTGGTATGTACTATCCAGTCAAGTGTGTTGGTGAGGAATCATCACAGAGTCAGTGGCTGGCTATTACTGCTGGCAGAATGGGAGGCAGAACATGGGATGATGCAGGAGCAGGGGGACCAGGCATGGCTGCTGAGCACTCCGGGTTCCCCGGCTACGATATCACTTGTGTGCAGTTGGAGAAGTAGTGGACTGCTTCTTCAGTGCTCAGACTGCCTGGAGAGCATATTTTAATGGGAAAGTGGGAAAGTTTATTCCAAAGTGGGCACATTAGCCCCGGTGATTTCATGTGGTACATATAATTCGACAAGGAAGGAAGAATGGAAGTTTTATCTAATATTTTGGACTCAAGGAAGGTGGGGAATGATGGCAATTGTAAGTAGGACAGGGACTGTCTCTGTGTTAAAAGCATACTTACTTGACAAAGTAACTGAGGATAGCAGTATGTAAGCCATAATGAGACACCTAGAGTAGCACAGGAAGCAATAAAAACCAGCACAAAACATCCAGACCACCTCAAGCTGTTCGTTATGTCAATTTTCTCTTTTACAATACAAAGTTTGCTCATATTTCTTATTAAACTGAATCTGAGGAAGGCAGGAAGTTTTTCAACTTACTTCAGTTTCTGTGCTAGTGATTCTATCTGTTAATTCCAGATGATTTCAGGGACCATCTCAGGTTGTCTCCCTGGAGCCTTCTCTTCTCCAGGCTGAACTCTCTCAGCCTGTCTCCATAGGAGAGGTGCCCCAGCCCTCTGATCATCTTTGTGGCCCTCCTCTGGACTCTCCCCAACAGCTACATGTCCTCATGTTGGGCCCCAGAGCTGGATGCAGCATGCCAGGTGGGGTGACACAAGAGCAAGTGTAGAGGTGCAGAATGTCCGCCCTTGACCTGCTGGTCACACTGCTTTTGATGCAGGCCAGGATATAATTGTGACCACGCGTTGCCAGCTCGTGCTGACTTTCTTGTCAACCAATACCTTCAAGTCCTTCTTCTCAGGGCTGCTCTCAATCCAGCTGTTGACTGCACCACATAGCTGGGTGTCACTGGAGAACTTGATGAGGGTGTTCTCAATCCCACTGTGCATGCCACCAACAAAGATGTTAAACAGTGCCCGTCTCAATACCTACCCCTGAGAAACTCCACTCGCCAACAGCTCCACTCGGACATGGAGCTGTTGACTGCGACTTTTTGAGTTCAACTGTCCAGCTAATTCCTTATACACTGAGTAGTCCATCCATCACATCTAAGCCTCTCAAGTTTAGTGACAAGGATGTCATGTGGGATAGCGTCAAATGCGTTACACAAGTGCAAGTGATTAAAGCATTTGGCTTCTGCATAAGGCAGAGAAGATCAGAAAGAAACTAACTGCATTCAAAAGAGAGGTTTGTGCTTTCCCTGCTGGTCTGAAAGTTGTAGATAAATAAGATATTGCTTTATGTGCTTGTATTTCAGAAAGGTTAGCTTAACTGCATAAAGTCCCTGGTAACAAAGCTAAAGGCAGGAGAGACTTCTGGAAAGCAATCTATAATGGAAAGCAAAGTGTGTGATCAGAAACCAGGGTGCCTCAACTAGCAATGGGTTGGCTGAACGTGTGAAACCGGGCCTGCTACAATACAAAGCCCAATTTAAATTTAATTGCTGGCTCAGAATCCCAGCCTCAGTTTTATGGGCTGAACATTCGTGTATTTTCAGAAAGATTTGTTCCAGTGTCATATAATCAAGTACTTAACGACAGACGTACTGTGCATCTTCAAATCTCCAGCACTTGGGATTTGAGCTGGGGAAACTGAAGCTGGAGAGTCTTGGTGTGGAAAATCACATCTGTTAGTTCAGGGAGAAAAGAATGATGTGCTCTGCATTACAGTCCTCCCAGTCACTGGAAAAGTCACTTGGTCCTGACTGCAGATGGCTGGAGGCAGGGTAGCAGAGAAGCAAGTGGAGGGCAATTGCAGCCTGGAAAGGCAGCAGCTCTCCACTGCGCCTTCCTACATCCAAAGGGATGCTGGTGAGGGATGCAGAGTCTCATGAGACACTTAAGCAGGAGTATAATGGCTTGGAGAGGCAGTGGGGGAGAGGACCTACCTCCTTCTGAAACTTTGCAGCCTGTCAGCACCAATGAGAGAAAGTTCAGGTGAGGTAGGGAATGTAAGGAGGTGAAGTGGAGGCAGGCTGATAGGAAGACCTTGGCAAACAGAGCTTGAAAGTCTGCAGGAGTAGCTACTTGTGTAATAAATACCAAACTTATAATCCTCAGCCCTCAGTCTGAGGTCTCCATCCCACCTCTCCAAGGTCACAGTAGGAGTTTTATACAGCTCCTGAACTGCTCCCCCAGCAGTCCACTTCATTTTACCACCCTCAGGATTTGAGGACAGGGGATTTTAGAGGGTATTTTTAGCAAAATGAAATAGCACCTCTGCATACACAGATGCTGAGGCAGGAGGTATAAGGATAGTGAGGGGAGGAATCCAAGTTCTTTGCTGGGACTTTGTCTTGCAAGTGATAAACTACAGTCTGAGGCAAAGTTCTGCAAGAGGAACACCACCCTCTCCTGCAGCTCGGTGAAGTGGGAAACTAAGTCCAGGTGTGTTTTCCTTGTTTGTCTTCAATATCAGAAGTGTGGATACTAGCTCCACATAAGAGAGAGCGAAGGAAGGAATTGCCTTTGCTTTCTCCTTTTTTTTTGTGCACATTTGGCATGCCCACCTCAGCAGAGTGACCCTTGACCCTCACGTGGCCTTGTTGCATCAATTTTTCACATCTTTCCTTTGGTGCTCTGCCTGTGCTCACTCACTCTCCATAAAGTTTCATCCCTCGATTCCCCGCTACAGGCTACTCATCTGCAACAAAAATGTCAGGCCAAATGAAGAAAGGTAAGATCAGGAGGCGAGGCTGGCCTCGGCTGCTCCTGGGGGTCCCATTCTCACCAGGGTTTTCAAGTTCTTCTGGCTCATTAAGCAAACTCGAGTGAGAGAGGGCACACAGATACTGCTCCACCTGCTGTCACCAGGGTGCTATCCTTCAAAAGAATGTCTCCTCAAGGACAGCAGTGTCACTGCTGCTGAATTTAACTTAAAAAAATAATCAGGCTGTAAGAAGACACAAGGAACCATTTTTTCTTTCTTTTGCTCTTAGTAACAAGAAAAGGTGCAGACACCATCAATACTTTTTGTCTGGATTTTGAAGAATCCTGTGGGTTTTTTCCTACTAGCTCCCTGCCTCTTCATTATGCCACCCAGATGGTGAGGGAGAGAAGAGGGTAGGGTACAGCTCTGGACACTGCTCAGTCCTTTCCCACTCCAGCACAACAACTGAAAATGCCACTCACATTCGGTAGGACCTGCTCTCAGCAGTGGAAGAGCAAGCCTGCTGCAGGACTCCTTCTGCCACTTGCAAGCCTGGGGCAGCCAGCAAAGCACCTATGGCAGAGGTGTTGCTGTGTTTTGCTGCACTGAGACATGTTTGCCAGAGTAAAAAAAATGCTTTCTTGCTTGAAGTCAGTTTGATTTGGATCCCGTGACAAATAATAAAGCACTACACAATTGCCATTTTACTGTAACATTCAGGGCATGCTGTAGGTGGAGACATGCAGGTAAAAAGGACTGCAACGAGAAATGTGCCATTTTCTGAGAGGTAAATAGCCAAGCAGCAGTGTGACACCCATGCCCAGACTGGCTGCTGAAGCTCTTTCAGTTCCCATGAGGGCACAAAGTCAAGCACAGCAATTAAAAGAACAGCCCCAGGTAGTTTCCTGAGCAGAGGAAAGAAGGATGATTGGTTTTCTACAAATTGGTGACCTGTAACTGCCTGATTCTGGTGTCTGAGAGGGTGTCAGGTCAGGGCTTTCTCAGCATGGAAGCTTTCATATTGTGTGTTCTGCTTTCATTGTCTCGTAAGAGCACAACTGGCGTCTCACAGCTCTGTCTTTTACACATTTCCACTACACCTGCACACCTTTGTACCTCTCGTCTTTGTGCCCCACCAGGTCTGTTTGAAACAAGTCAACAAGTCCAAAAATGAGGAGGGAAGGAGATCATGAGTTTGTGAATACATGAACTCCTTCTTTGCAGGAGAGTAGACTAAAAAACTAAATCAACTTTTTTCCATGCTTATCTCAGGCACAAAATTATGTCACTGAAGAAAGACTTGCCCATCCAGCCCTCTCTGGTGCTGCCATCTCCCACAGCGTCACCGGCTGACATGATGGCTCCAGGGCAAGACGTGAAGTCTACGCGGTGATGGATGTCCGTATACGTTGTTTTGGATGCTGCTACTACTTTCAGTTCTATCAAGGAGAGTTAGATTTTTTTCTGGAGGGAGAATCATGATATAGGGCTACCACATCTAACAAGAGATTACAGCTCATTCGAAACCCACCTTTTTACAGCCCAGTCAAACCCCCCACATTCATCCCTATTGTACCTGTTTACAGGCTTCACTGTAGCGCTCCTCTGCGTACAGGAAACTCACAAATACTTTTTTTGAATACCTAAGGCTCAGTCTTCTTGGGAGTGGCTTCTAGCAGAAGAAAAAGTGTTTTTATTTTCTCCAGCCTTTTCTAAACTGTTTGTGAGAATGCTTAAAACATAAGGTAGCTGACAAAAATAAACTACTCTAGGAACTATGAGGGGAAACATATAAATTTATCGATAATCTGATAATTTATCGATAATACTGAATGTATTGAAATAGGAATGTACTGAAATATTTTGCCCACTTTTTCTTGAGAAACAAGAAGTGGCAGTGGATGGAGCACAGGTGATGAGAGGGTGAGGAGCTTGGAACCTGCTGCAAGGAGCTGGTCTTTTCCAAGGCAAGTTGTTTTGCAGTTTTAGTTGTCTTCCAGTCCCTTCCAGTTCCTAACTTGGAGCCTGACAAGGAGGCTGAGACAAACCCAGGAATCTCATATTTCTTACCTGTGAAACTTGAGTTTTCACTTACAAAAAGATAATTCTTTCTTCTGCAGTGCAAGGTACTATTAACTAGAAATATCCTGAACATGGGGTAAGACAGAATTTGCGACTGCCATGTAGGCATGAGAGACCAAGGGTGGGATTCACGTGAGCATTTCAGATGCTATAGAGCATCTAGATAAGAGGGGTTTTTTCTGTATTCATTTTCTAAACAGAAGAAGCATGTACACAGGACATGATGAGCTTCATCCTAACGTTGGGTATAAAATAGACAAGTCAAACACAACTTTTAGAAATTATATTAGTTCTGGTTTAAGACAACTAAACACAGGTGTCTACAAGGAAGTGACAAATTGCACCTGATCAGTGCACCCTGGAGCCACTGAAGCCACTACAAACTACATTTATGTCTGACTCCACACCTCCAACCATACTGGCTGTATCTCCACTCATTCTGTGGGAAGTCAGACATCCAGCACACACAGAGACACCTCTGTTTAAGAGTTTGAATGTAGGCATTTAGGTGTCTTCATCTATTACTGAATTACTCCTTATAGCTAAGTCTGGTTGTCTAAAATAGTCATCTAGTACCACCTTAGATGACCTGAAGCACCTAAGATATTTTGGCAGCTGTGACACAGGGTATGAGAGAGATCACAGCTAAAATGACCCGAGGCACCTATACTTAGGTGATGGTGAACTGGGGTTTTAAATTAGGTGGACTGGATCCCATTTTTTGTTTCCACAGCTAGCACAGATATTTGCGTTGGTTTTTTTCTTTAATGATTGGTTTGGGAAAAGAGATCTTTCTACTTTTATCCCGTTGGCTGGAAAGTCTCGAAGGTTTTATGTAGAAATACCCTTCCTAAGGTCAAAATGGACAAGAGAGTCCTTCAGAGAAGCAGCTTCTCATTTCAATCCCCAAAGCAACAGGCAAGAAAAGAGCTTTGCAAATTGCTGTAGAAGAACTTCATGTCATAGATGAAAATTATTCTGACCTTTCTTTGAGCAATGGTGAGATGGGTGTTCACCATGCAAGGTCATTAGGCAATCACATTCAGACATGCAGAGAATATTGGTTCACTGCTTTTATTAGCAAAAATTCCTACTGTCTGCTTCACTAAACACTTATCTTTCATGCACTATACAGTGCTGCTTTGGTATTCACGATGAAGAGATATGTAATGCCTCATGTCCCTGAATAATAAATATATAGATGTATAAAGACAGAACTATAAAGGTATAAAAAAAGACCCAACACCAGTATACAGGTATAAAGCTTGGCTTTCAGATCTGACAATGCTTCTCGTTTTGCTCACCTACTCTGCCGACCATCACCTCTGAGTGGCCACAGTCAAAGGGCTGCCCTGCTGTGCAGAAAGAAAGAGGGGAAAATAGTCATGTTACTGGCTGGAAAGTATCCACTCCTTCTCATTTAATAACGTGATATTTCCCCACGAGTGTGCTTTCCTGAGCAACAGCTGAAGGAAAGACGCACAAGATCACAAGAAGTTTATCATTTTTCCACATTCAGCTGTTGGGTGTGCAGATCTGTGAGACACGAAGCTCTTCAGGAGTCAAGAGTTGGAGGCAGGGCTTCAAATGCTGGCAGGGACTCCTAGGTCAGAGTCCTTTGGTAGCTGGGAACAATGGCTGTGATGGGAGGGAAGGGCATCCTCCTTCAGCTGCTGTGAAATGGGCAAATTTTCTACCTAACTGAACTCCTCCACCTTCCTTTGGCTTACAGCACAAAAATTGCTTGTTCCTTCCCTATGTGTCACCCTAGTGCCAGTCCAGGCACAGGTTTGCATGAGACCTGGTATAAATCAAGTTTAAATGATCATCCTCTGGAATTACTGATATAAAATTTAATGCGGTATTTTTTCCTTCAGCCCTTGCAGTTACTGGAATGCAGGTTAAAAGCTGCATTTATTGCAGACATTTATTTTTATTAAGAACGGATCTTCGCAGTCCATCAAAAACACTCAGCTTGTGAGAAAATGCACTGTAGCTCTCAGCTGTAGTTGCCAGTAGCTGTATTGCTAATCATACAGCGTGTATACCAACACGTGGTGCAAAGAGCAGATGGTGCAAAGCATGGGCTGTTGGAAACATCCTACAGGTCACTACTGCTGGCCTAGGACATGTTTTCTCTGTGCACCTGGTATCCAGCTGGGACAGACTGCTGTGCACAGGGTGCTCCTCAGGATTCTCTGAAGTCACAGAAAAACCTCTGCTGGCAGAGGGGATGAGACTTCATCCTTCTTGCAGTGCTTGCACAAGTGGTGTGGTGAGGAGAGGTGTTTTCCTCCTGCCTGCTGTCTGGGATCTGGTGGGGCAATGTGGAGTTGGAAATTAAATTTCCAGATGACAGTGCTCGGGAGACAAGTAAAGAGAGGTTACCCTGTGTCTAGCTCTGCAGTAAGTAATGAGAAATCATAGATGCAAAGCAGTTTCCTGCTGTTATTTTTAAACTAAGAACACGAAGTGGTAGACCCAGGTCAGAATGAAACTCCACCATCCTCGGCAATCCAAAGCTAATGCCTTTGGAAAAGTACAAGGACAGGGCAAACGTATACTGTGTTCCCGCCCAAAATGCTCTCCTGGGCTATTTGTACTACAGTGATTTCCTGAACTGAGGCGGTGCCTTTTTTAGTAGCCTGTAATTTGCTTCCTCGAATTTGCCCATAAATTGCATCGAACTCTCGTAACTTGCCATGAAGCCATCAAGCTTTGCAGCACTGAGCTGTGGGTCAAGCCCAGGCTGCGGCAGCAGTCAGAGCTGCCCTAGGAAAGTCATTCCCAGGTTACACCCTGACTTTGTTGTGGGACTGTCAGACACGCCCTTGTGTCCCTCTGGCCTCTCTGGCCATCCTGCAGTCTGACTGCGTGTTTTTCCAGCCTGCCCAAGAGCTTCCTGCTGGCTGTCACAAGAGGTTGTACTGTCATCTCCCACTGTCAGGCAGAGGCAGTTCTTGAGTGTCTGCTGTCCACCCCTGCTGCTGGGGAACACCCCTGCCTTTCAGGATCTGCAGCAACACGACAGTAAATGCCACCAAAGGCGCTTACATTTCCCTTAGCAAACAAGAAAGGAGAATCAAGTCACAGTTGGGCTTGTAATTAAGGGTAATAACAACATTTTGTGTACTGAAGTTGACTTAAAAGGCTTTGCTGCATTAATTCCAGTATGTTACACAGAGATCTTCTGTGCACAGTTCAGTTGGGTCTTGCGTGTCAGCACACAGGGCGAGGAGCTATAAGAGGTGGTGTCAAGAGCAGGACAAAAAGAACTGTGATTGCTAACATTTAGTGTATTTCCTGACCATCACATATTTAATAGTCCACCGTTGCAAAAGAAAGCAACGTTTCAGTCAAAGAAGTACAGTAGGTCCATAGCTTTTTTGGTTTGGGAGCTGATAACTCTCAAGAGTTTCTGAGGTACCACCAGCTACCTTTACCATCAAAGGAGAATCTGATACCGGCCATGCAGCTTGGTGTTCAGTACCGGTCCGTAGCCTCTGTCTCACAGCCTTGTGGCCACCAGCAGCCCACTCTTCAGGAATCACTCCCTTCCCCTAGCAGGGAGCAAACCTGGGCTGGACTTGTCTTCTGCAGCCTCTGCCAAGTTCCTCCACGAAAGGTTTATCTTGCCAGGCTTTGTTTAAAGCAGACTGAAAAGCAGAACCTGAAGCGCTGGGCTTTCACAGTGGGTTATGGTGCCAAATCCAGCGTAATTGTTGCATTTCCTTTCCCTGTCGAAATGCCTCCTTGCAGACAGCCTGTAATGTAACTTCCTGGGAATGTTTTGTTTTGGGAGATCGAAGAGACACCGAGGGTGTCCCTCAGAAGCACTACAGGAAGGAAAATGCACACTGCTAAAGACAGAAGGATGTTCAGGATAGACAGAGCCTTTCCATTTGACTCCTGCTGTGTCAAGCCTGATGCTTTTAACCCTGAAAGGATACTCCCTGCAGTCACACAAGGCTTTTATTTGGTAGAAACCAGGGCCACATAGCAGGCTTTCAGGGGGTTCCCGAGCTGGCTGAGCATGCCTGGAGAGTGAGAGCAATCATAGCAACACTGGACAATACGGTAAAGCAGGTGCTGCAGGTTTGCTCTGATCTGATGTTTGACATTCAGTATTTGCATGAGAGTAAACACATGAGGTGATGTTGAGGACTGGAAATTTTATAGTCCAATCTGTAAGTCCCACCATATGGAATGGATCTATCTGAACAGAACAGATACCCCTAGTGTTATTAAAACCACACACTTTTTAATATATTGCAAATAAATGCATTTACTGGAGGGTATGGCTGGGAGTCCTCTATTTTTTTATCCTACAGCACATTGAGTAAACTGAGGGGATAAGACCAGCAAAGTGAGTTGCTTTTCAGTCAGTCACGCTTGCAAGGTTTTAACTAGGCACAACATATTTGCCTTTGAAATAAAGAAGGTCCTAGCTGCAGATACTTGTCACTAGACCCCCTGTCCAGTGCTACCCTCCCCACTATGTGGGTAAGCAAACCCAATTTCATTCCCAGAAATGTCAGCTCCAATCAGTCCAATCACACTGGATTCTGAAATTGTGAGATTTGAAGTGTAGTGAAAAATTTGTAGATTTTATTTTTGATAGATTTTCTAAAAAATTGTAGTTGTAGGTAGTAATAAACAAACCTTTACTTGCTTTGTGGGTTTTTTGAGCTTAGAAGATGCTCCTGGACCACATCTTTAAGCTTTTCTCTGTAGCTGAGAGGGCTATGAGTCTGCTCTGTAAAAGTGGAAAGCAAGGAGTCTTCCATTATTACTGGCCTGAGGGAGCATGAAATTGAAAATGTTTGCCATCACAAGGCTTATGATAAAAGCATGAGGATTGCTCAGACCCTTATATCCGGTGAGGTATGCAGGCAGGACTGGGACTAGTATTCTGCCCACATGCAGGAAATCAAATGCCTGGACAAATCAACATTTGAAAACATATTTTAGCAGCTGTTTTTTTTTTTAATTGACCTTTGTTAGTATGTGACCCTTACTAGAAGCTGTGAGGAATGCCATATATTCCCTTGGTAGTCTGCGAATGGTCGTATATTTGTTTTCTTTATTAAAATCTGGACAGAGGAAAATGGACCAGATTGCACTCTTGTCACCTCTGCTCAACTCCAGCAGCTGCATGGAGTGGTGGTGAAGTAACTGCTTTAATGGAGTACATCCAAAAGCCCACTAATGACATGCATGGTAACAGATGTTATAAAAGTACAGAGAGTAAATATTTGGCAATTCTCCTCTAACATGGCTGCCTTGTGCCAGCAACCTCAAGGTCCAGTACAGCCTTTCCTCCCAAGAGTGCTGCATATGGAGATGAGGGAAGTCCATTTTGGCATTGGTAGTTCTTCTGAGGTGAGGCAGGATTTGCAGAACCACAGAATCTGGGGAAAAATATCAGGTTGGCAGGGACCTCAGGGGGTCATCTACTCCAAACCCCTTTGAAAGCAGGCACTGACTGATGGCTGCAAGTTCATGCCTTCATCATGCTTATCTGCAGGATGCAGGGTCACAGTGCTTGTTGTGGGGTTTACCTCTTGGACATCTACAATAGGTGCCTCAGCACCTGAGCAAGCTTCCTCTACTGTACTGATGGTCAGCAGAGACAAAACAGGAACCATAAGGGGTTTGTCTCGCTTTGGAGAAGCTGAGCCAGCTGTAGTCAGGTGAATCCCACTTAGGAACACACATCTGTGGTGTATTTCTTGCTCCTTTTTGAAAAATGGTGACAGAGAAAATAGTGGGATTGAGAAAACTGCCTTTGGATGAAAAACCTAAAATGAAAACTAAACAAAAACCACTTTTTTTTTTTTTCCTTTTTTTTCTCTCCCTGGGGCAGATGAGCCACCTGCCATGCCTGGACCCCAGCCTGGCCACTGAGGAGATGCAGTCCCCCAGAATGGTGGGGAGGAAGAGAGGGCGGCCCCCGCTCCAATCAGCGCCCATCAAAATGGCTGTTCACAACCTCTTCTCAGCACCGGCTGGGGCTTTGCCCATCGTGAAGATCCCAAAGAAGAGAGGGAGAAAACCTGGACACAAGGTAGACACGTGATTTTCACCACCTCCTTCTGGTTTTAATATATTTTCTCCCAGAATTTCAGTTGAAATGCAGGAACGGAGGCAAAGTTGTGCAAGCATGGGGCAGAGCAATGCAACATAAAGCAAGAGAAGAAAAGATGGTTTCTCTTCTACCTGAGCTGGCAAAAAATAGAGGGAATCTATTTTTCCAAAGTCTAAAGTTATCTTAGTTTGGGTTGTTTGAAAATAAGTTGTCTTGCACATAAGTCTCCCAATAAGTGTTGTGTGAGATGGCTGCATGCCTCCAGGGAAGTGTTTCTCTCTCATTTGAGGCTTTCATCTTCTCTCTCACCAACAGTGATTAGAAATTGAACAAAATGAATGAAAAAGGAAAGAAATACAATAGAGTGGAAATGAAACGAGGAAAAAAAAAGCTGATTTTCAAAGCAAAAAATAAAATAGGGACATTTTAGAAAATAAAGAGATTTCACTGATTATTTGTTTTTTTCACTTTATGGGATAATCATGCCCAGCTGTCAATGCAACCCCAGTGTGAAGGCAGAGCTAAAGAAAAACAGAAACCCTGAGCACCTTAAGCCCTTTTGATGCTGCCAGTGAGCTGGGTCTTACCTGCAAGTGGGCTCAGCACCAGTGGGACCAGCGCCACAGTTATGCCTCAGACCAGGCGAAAACGGGACCGTGATGCTGAGGGGAGCAGAATTTATCCTGGGGAGTGAAACGTAGCTGCATTGGGGTCAGTGAGGGGCCTTGTGGTCAGCAGATTGCACACTTACACAAGGAGGGCAAATTGCTGACTGTCAGAAAATAATAGCTGCTTAAGTACCTGATGTCAAGACAGAAAAGCGAATAGAACAATCATGGCATGCACGAGGCTGACCCAGCCTTTCCTGGAGAAGGTCTTGGCCTTGGGTGTTGCTTTGTCCTTTCTTGGGTCTCTCCTGTCCTGGGAGGCAACAAGGTCCCATGCATGGTGATGCTGGCTGAACTCCTTGCGTTTGGGCTTTTTCTCGAGCAGGCTACCCTCATCCTAGTCTTTCCCTTTTCATCTCCTGCCAGACCTTCTTCCTCCTATCCTCTAACCTCCATCCAGCCTCTTCTCTTCTTTCGAGGCTAACCCTCTTCACAGCTGCTCTGCATCCTGTTTCCAGCATCCCCTAATCCTTGGCATCCCCCTTTGCAACACCTACAACAGCCATCAGTACCTCAATCCTTAATGTCTTCTCCTCATCCTCTGCCTTCTCCCGTGCCTTTCCATGCTCTCCCAACTTTATCCACACTCCTCTCTGATACGGGGACACATTTTGAAGTGTGTTTCAGTGTGTGCTGAGACGTGACTAAGAAACAGTTCCAGCTGCAGTTTCACATTTGAAAAGCTTTCACTTTGATAATGTGAATGGTGTAACAGCAGCAGCCAAGCAGAGCCAACCTGGTCAGGTGCCCTTTTTGGGAGTACCATGGAATTTTATAGCAGTAATCTAAAATAGAGCTGCATGTCCAAGGAAAGACTGGGGCAAATTCTCTAGTGTTTTGTAAAATGTGGAATATGGAAATACTTCCTGTTTTTCACTTCTGTATTAGGATAAAACTCCAGGACAAAAACATCTGAATTGCTTTACTTGGGGTATGGGTTATTACAAGTTTCTTATTTAATATATTTATTTACTTTATAAATTTCAAGTAATTTAATTATTATCAGTAAAGCTGCATGATTTGTAGGCTCTTTACATCAAAATCATCCAGGTCTGGGCTAATAATACTTTAGAGATGTGGCAAAATTGAGCCTTTGAGGTGATTAAGTGATTTGCCAAATAACACAATGAAACTTTGTATGCAGAGTTTCATCAAACCCGATCCCTTCTGCCCCCGCTTGCCCTGCTGACCCCAATTTCTTACTCCTGCATTTACATTTGATTTGTAATTCAAAAAAAAAATAATGCTGAAGAGTATGTTCTCTTCCACCCAAAATGTGCCCATCCACATGTGAAAAAGTCATTCGCCAACCACCACATATCTGTAAATGGGAGAAGTGGGAGACTTACATTCCCTGAAATGCTGCAGTAATGATGTGCTTTGGACCTACATGGTCAAGCACTTGATTGCTGTGTCCCCCTCTTCCTCTGAAGGGAAGCTTTTCCCCCGGCTGGGTACCACACACTCCTCCTCCCTGTCCCCAGGCCCTTAGAAAGGAGGCAACAGCATTCCTCCTTCAGCAGGGGATCTGGGATGATGCTGTTTCTTGGTGAGTGATGGCAAGTAAAGAGGCTTCCTCCTATAACCAATAGCTTAGGCTGAAGGAGCTGACACCCATGAGCTGCAGTATCCGTGGCATCTGGCCTGGTGCTGTTTATTTGCTCTACAGCATTCGAACACCGAAGTGATGTTTTCCGTGAGGCGCCTTTGTACGCTGTGTGCTCAGCTGAAGTGAGCCCCTCCCTGTCAGAAACACTTCCCCAGCGTGAGTCAAAGATTACATTTTTTTTGATGGGGAACTCTAGCTTGATTTAATTAGCTTGATAATTGTGTGGCTTTCAGATACCATGAGACTTAAATGCATTTTAAAAAATGACTCCCTGCCCAAATGGCAGGCGACCAAATTCTTTATAGCAACCAGATAGCTGAATTATTACAGAACAGATGGAAAAATACTTCTGAATTTTTAGGAAACCAGGAATTTACAGCCTAGATTTAAAATTATTTTGACTGAGATGTGAATAACAGACATTTTTCATCACATGCTTTTTATATACAGGTGATCCATTGCCTGTTTTCATTGATATTAAAGCAAATATCTGAGTCTTCCTAAAATGACACTTCATCACACTTCACCACCAAGAAAAGCCCTTTTCCTTGCTATCCTGTTTATTTTTCCACAGCTTTGGCTGTAACATTTCATCAGCTGGTTTTCCAAAAACTATTTTGTACCTCACGTAGAGCTGTTTGTCATAAAATGTTGCATTTCCCCAAAATACAAAATTCTTTCTGATTGTCCGAATGTCTTGGAAAAAGCTTATTCTGGCAGCTGGATGGGGGTGGGGGGTTAGTAAATGGGTGGGATTTACTTCTCTGGCTGTGAGAGAAGCCCTGAAGAGCTGCCTAGAAAGCCTGTACGAGGGAAGGGTTTGTTGGCATCGTGCAGGGATTCACAGTGTTAGAGGACATCGGAGGGACACGTGCGCGGGACAGCACTGCAGCAAAGACCACAACATCCCTCCCAGAGGGCAGCAAAGTGGTGGTCCCGTACAAGCAGCTCAACAGCAGGTTTTCCTTCTGTGCAACTGAAGCAGCTCCAGCCTGAGGAGGCGGCCCCAGCCCAGATCAGCCAGGATCTTGCAAGCCCCTGCCAAGCGAGGTGGGCAGCAAAAGCCGCATATGAGGAGTGACAATTTCTGTTACGGGGCATAGATTTCCCCGCTGCCCTAGAAGTCACTACTAATGATGACAAATAAGCAGTCGGGATTTGGATACACTGGGAATGAGATTGCACAGACAATCTTAAAAGTGCCCTGATTCACCTGTCCTTGGATTTCAAGGTTGTATGTGTTCCCGTTAAGGTTACCTGCCTCATTCACTGCAAAACGCTTAGGGGATGTAGGATTGTGTAGGATGTGTGCAGACTTGCTTGCATTATTTGCTGTGCGAGAATAAAGGTATCGCATGACACAAGAAGAAAAGGTGGGAAAGACCTTGGACTGTGTTTTGCCTTTGTTGGGGTAGCACTGATCTCTCTGCCCCAGTGACTGAGCTTGTCCTATGCTCCTCACTCACCAGCAAATGCACAGAGACTGCATGGTCTAGGCACGGACCCCAAGACGTACTCGGAAGCTCTGCTTTGCAGGAGCAGGTTTAATGGTGATCTTCTGTCCAGCCATCAGAAGTCCACATGACAGGACTAGGCTGACTCAAGCGCTCACCTTAGTGCTCATCTCCGTGCACATTTGCAGGGGTTGGAGGTGGTTTTCTCTCCAGCAATAATAGCAATTGTGGCCAGGAAGTTGCCTCTGCCCTCCTGTCAGGAAGAACATGGGCCCATAGGGGTGAGATGAATTCCAGCCTTTTCTAGCAAATGTTTTTCCAGGACAAGGGACAACTGGTGTAGAACAACTAGGAGCCGTAAAGATGAGAACCTGTGATCTAAGGGGTTTAAGAAATCTGCAAGGAAGTTTGTATTGTTCGTTGCGTTTCTTTCCCACGTATTTTGTTATACAACTTGGCAGAGAACTTGTTCAGAAGAAAAAAAAGTTGCCTGGGAAATGTTCTTCACCCTCTCACTTTTTTTGGTGTGGGATGACAGAAATACTAGCTAGATGAATCCTGACTGCTCTGTGTGCAGATTGTAACAAAACCTCCAGGACTCAACAGGGTCTTCCTCATCTACAGCCACTGCATAATTGAACAAGCTTGCTGGCAGCATGGATGACACAAAAGCCCACACGCTCTCTGCATGTAAAGCATAGTGACCTTAGTGAAGTAGACACACTAATTTCCTACCATAAATCCCTGATCAGCTTCCTCTGATCTCTTTTCCGTGGTAGTGAGTCCATAACAGTGGGCTGTGGCTGTGGTTGGTTGTAGATCTTGTTTTAAAGCAACCATTGCTTTTACATCTCATGCTGTGCATATTAAAATTTATGACATTTGATATTCAAAAGCTCATTCAAATGCCTTACCAAGAGGGTTTCCTGAAGTGCTCTGACAGATTTCCTCTGTCTCCTTTTCTCTCTCTTTCTCTCTCTCCCTTTTTCACTGCTTTTTTCACTTTCATGCATATGTGCTCTCTACTGCCAAGCACTCAGTCAGTCAGCTGGTTGGGTGGGTTGGTTTTTTGATAGTGAAGGATCAATCCAAGAAAAGACATTTTTAAATGCAATACTTGGAAATTTACACATCATGATATTCAAGGACTACTTACAGTTTCACTGGCCAGGAGGTAGCTAAGCAATGTTTTCTAGTGTACTGTACCTTGCAATAATCAGGCATTGTTTTATTTTGATCTAATGAAGGCACCTTCTCTGCTACCCCCAGTTAAATGGCATTTGTCTGTACCCAGAGCCTCTAGATCACCTCCTGTTGCAATTAAGTTTGCAGTAAACTGTTCACTAAAACGGGAAACTGCCAAGAAGGGGCTTCCATGCTTAAGAGTTTACACAAGTCTTGCCCTCTGTTCATTTGCTCCTGAACATAAGCCTGCCTAGGCCTGCAAGAGCCAGGTGGAAAAAGAGGTCTGCTGGACACTGTTCCACCTCCTCCAGGCCGATGGTGTTGGTGAGGCAGAATACAGGGTTGGTGGATCAGCACGCGCTCACACTGCTCAAGGGCTTGAGAGGGGATTTGTGCACCTCTGTTTGGGACTATAGGACTGTGAGCCATTAAGGGTATTGAGGAGCCAACATGCAAGTCAAACAGAAGTGATCAGGTGTGTTGTCTCCAGAATAGTATCTATATATATAAATGCATGTGTGAGAGCATATAGGAGTTACTGGAGCGTGTCCAGAGAAGGACAACAAAGCTGGTAAAGGGTGTAGAGCACAAGTCTTACGAGACATGGCTGAGGGAGCTGGGGTTGTTTAGCCTGGAGGCAAGGAGGCTCAGGGGCGACCTTATTGCTCTATATAGTACCTGAAAGGAGGCTGGAGGGGTGGTCTCTTTTCCCAGGCAACAAGTACAGGAAAAGAAGAAATGGCATCAAGCTGTGTGAGGGGAGGTTTAGGTTGAGTGTTGGGAAAAACTTCTTCACTGAAAGGGTGATCAAACATTAGAACAAGGGAAGTGCTGGAATCACCGTCACTGGAAGTGTTCAGAAAACATGGACATATGGTATTTAGGGATGTGGTTTAGTGGTATGTAAGGACTTTAAGAGCACAGTTACCTGTCTCAAGCATTGTTAGGGACACAGAAGGACTTTGCCATGAGATAATCACAGAGTGGTGTAACAGGATGGTGTTAACTGCAGGCCTGGAGAGGGCAAGGTCTGCTTAGCACATCCTGGATAATGCATCCAGACAAAAATCCCACAGTGGTAAGCTGTGCAACTGCTTGTATGCATATCAACAGTCAAACAAGGATCACCACAAGTTATGGGGCAGATGGCATCTCTGATCATCAAAGCTCCTCCCTGAATAAGCCTCTGTGGATACCTGGAACCTGAACTGTAAGTTAAGCCAGTATGATGGAAACTAAAGTGCTACTATTGTCTGGAGGTTATCTCAGACGTAGGGGGAGGTTAAGAAAGCTGGGAGAGAAGAAGATAATGCAGAATTTGTGGGCCATAAGGAAAGTCAGCTCAGGAACTGTGCTGAAATCAGCTCCGACTGGGCAAAAGGTAATTCCAGCAGAGACAGATTGCAACCACCGACCACAACCCACCAAGTCAAGAAACTCACGGACTCAAAAAAAGAGAAAGACTGAGCATGCAGACTTATTAGCATCAGAAGCGAGGTAATCATTTAACCAATAGAATAAGAGAGGTTTCTTGAGTTCAATAAGCATTAATTCCTTTGTGTGCAAAAATGTATAAATAGCGAAAAGTTTTGAATGACCTCAGGACCCCACACCACTAAGAAGCCCAAGGTGAAGAAGGACCAGTGGGATACCATCTGGATCTACAGGTGGTGACTGTCCTCTGCTTAATATCTCTCTCTCTCCTCTTTTCTATTTCTTTTTATCTCTCTTCCTCACATTTTATTGTTAAATAAAATCCTTACTATTGATTTTGGTGTACGGTCTTGTTTGCACCTTAGTTTCGGCAGAGGCATCTCTCACTAATTTGAATCTTAACAGGATGGTCTTAGCAGTGTGGGGTTAATGGTTGGACTCGATGATCTTAGAGGTCTTTTCCAACTTGAATGATTCTGTGATTCTATATATACAAGTATATATGTACATCTCTGTATAAAATAGATATACTTTTATATATGTATATAGTGAGTACAACTGCACATATGCATATATGCATTTATTGTATATGCATATACGTGTATGTTCAAAAACGAGCCTGTCAGAAAAATAGCCCCTGTGTCAGGCTTCTGAAACCCAAAGTTTCATGTTGCTAGCCCACTTTTCCACAGAAAAGTGAGTAATCAACATTTTGCTATAGAAAATAATAAATCATGCTGCCTCTTACCTTCTCACATGGAACAAATCCCAAACTGGATGGAGACCTTGATTTTTGAAACTCTGTTCCCCTCCCATTTATTTTAATTGCACGGAAAACAAACTGACAGCACTTTGTTGCAGGTCATTCCTTATCCCAATCTGAAGGCAAGACAATCCTACAAAAACAGGGCAACGCAGGCAGGCAAGAACTGACACTAGACAAGGGCCAGCTCAGAGTCCCTCATACTCTACAACTGCCATACAGCAGAAGGGTGAATCCATAGTTTATCATAGGTTCACTTATTGAACATTTTCTCCCTTGTTCAGTCTGAAAACAAAGGGGTTTAGCCTGTCCCCGGGTAGGCGGTGGTAAAAACTCACTTGAATGTCAGTAAGTCCAACAGTCTTCCCTCTCCTTTCCCCAGCTTGCTGCTTTTTTACCATTATACTGAAACAATGAGCATTATTTTAGACAGTTGTGCTCAAAATCAGGGACAACATGAATCTTCATCCGAAATGGCTTCTAGTCTCCACCAAGGATTGCTCAAGGTTTGTTTTGTAGGCAGTGGTCTGACTTAATTTCTACTTCAAATATACTTTGTACATTATACCAAGCTTGTGTATAAGCTCTGAGAGAAGCTCTTCAAATTCAATAGGGCTAAAAATTCCTTTTCCTTCTTACTCTTGTCACTTATAGCATTTTCAGCTTTGTCCACTGGAAAACAACAGAAGCAAAAAAATCACCTCAGCTCAGTGCAGTATATGTAAATATGTAAACATGCATGGCTCTCTGCTTTCCCCCTGCTTCCCCTCTTAGCAAAAGAAAAGGCAAGAGTGGTACCTTCAGGCCACATCCATCACATCAGTCCTTTTTAAATATGAGGACCTGATCATTGCTTGACTGGTGAGATGTTGCCAGGTACTAGCAGTGTAAAGACATAAGGATATTGCACCGTAAATTTCCATCATGTTTCACTTCTCCAAGCAGGGCTGCAGGTCACAAAGATCACTGGATGCAACAGTGCAGCAGTTTGTATTTACTGCCTGATAATAACATGCTGTGGACCATGGTCTGAGCTTATTTACATGGATGTCAGCCCAGAGTAGCTGCTTGGTGCCACAAGATTTACACCTGTGCAACTAAGAGCAGAATTTGGCCCTAAATTATGATGTAGTTAAATACCCCATGTTTCTGAGTTGCAGAGCATTATTTACACCCACATGAAATGGGTTGTAAAATGCCATTGCGTTGATTTGTTGGAGTGTTAGACTCAATTTGCTCAGGTGTAAATAACTACCCGGTGGGTGGCATAATATTTGCATCCTGTAGCTTAAGGCGTTGCTGTCTGCTGCAAATCAGTCAGGCTTCAGGCTCCAGTATCCTCCTGAGAGCAGAACGGATGCTCCTGGCCTGGAGAAAGTGGTGCAGTAGCAGATTGCTAATGAGTGGGAGTTCATGGGGCGTGACATACACAGAATACATAGAATAAAACTGGAATATCTTGTGTATACTTTCATTATTTTTTGCAGCTGAAGTCTCGTGTCCTGATGACTCCCTTAGCGATCTCTCCACCAAGAAGCACGCCGGAACCAGATATTAGTTCAATCCCTCAGGATGCAGCTACCATACCCAATTCGGACACCCCACAGTCTCTCACAGGTACTCAGCCTCAAGTGGTCCTTGATCAAGGGGTGACCAGGAATCACAGGCTGACAGCCAGATGCTGTGCTTCCCGGAACAGGTGGAGCTCATGAAAACGGGATGTTTGCAGATTAGTCTGGTGACCAGTGACAGGGAGCAGAGATGTCCTGCAAGACTATATTTTGACTGCCATGTGTCAAATTTAGTGGAGATGTCGGTTCCATTCCTCTTGAAATGAGAACATCAAAAACTCATTAATACTCCATTTTATACCCAACACTTACCTCATCAAATATGTTGCAATGACCAGAGTAAATCCCTGTATGAACATGAAGCATCTGTTACAGCTGTGGGGAGAAGAACAGAGGAGCCATGGTCTGACTGTAGGCAGGGTTACCAGCATGTAAACCTCAATGCCTTAACACAGCAGCAGACGTGGTCATTTCTGAATGTAGTCGGAAAACACAGCCTTATTCTTTTTATTTGTTTGTGTTATCAGAAGTGACATAGGTCAATGCTTTTAATCTGATGTAAATGAGAAGAAAATCAACAAGGCAGTTGATTTAGCCTGAGATTTCAGCACAGAAATGGATTAGATAACATTAGAATGTAAACACAACACATAAATCCCATTATTTCTCAACTGGGATGCACAGAGGAGAAGTTTTCCATCTGCTCTGGCGGCAGAATGATACTAAACATAGCGACAATGACGATAATAATATATTTTATTCTCATTTATCCCTTCACATGCCAAGTCTGCAAAGCACTTGGCAAACATCGACTGAGTCGTGTTTCGCAGCACTGCCCTGAGAGGTGTGCCTGGGACTGCTTCTGAAGGGGGATAGGGAGACACAGTTCACCAGTCCTCCCAGATCACCAGGCTGGCTGCACAGGCAGAGGCTCCATGAGTAATTTCAGGCTCTGTGGCTGCAGTGCCCCACACCTCTGTCTGCCCATCCTCATGGGCACCTTTTCTCCCAGCACCGTCCCAATGGTGCATGCAGCCTTCCACCAGAGCAGGGTTTTTAGGGGATACAGAGAAGCTCAAGCTGGCTTTTGCCTCCCTACCTGCACCAAAAGGACCATAGGGACCCCTGATCCCCAGTGAGGGACTCAGCGCACTGCCTGCAGGCTGCAGAGTCTCTCCCACAGCCACAGCTGACCCCTAACAAAACCAGTCAGGGTCACAGCAGAAACCACATTCTGCAGATGTGTTGAGGTGTGGCACACTGGGAAAGCTGCACTCTGCATGCTGCTGCTGTATTTCAGTGCACTATTCCTTTGTTTGTTTGGCACTTGGAAGGTGTAAAGTGGTATGTAATGATAAGTATGATTACCACTATCATCCTGTTTACCCAGGATATACTGCTTGAGCCCCTTCTGCTGTTCCCTGCGAGATGGGGTAGCAGAGTGCACTGTGACAATCGCACTAGATTTTCATTACAGTGATGCAAACTATAAATTATTTCCAACTTTACACAGCTGTCATCATGTCCTGCCCTCTGCTTGATGGGTTTTTTTTGTCACATATCTGATTTCTGTCAGAGGGTAATGTTATATTGTTAGAGAGATGACAGCTCGAGCACACTCAGCCAGCTATTATAATATGTCTCACTTTAGCCTGGCTTAAGGCTGTGTCTTAGTCGCCCTTAGTTATTGCAGCGTTATCTCCGCTTCCTCCAAGATGCAGTTAGCCTCAGCCAAGCTTAAAATAAGTTCATGGTAGTGAGGAGAACACCGATCTTTTGGGTATTGATGGCAGGCTTGATGGCATGTAGAAAAACCGCCTTTGCAGGCAATGGCTTATGAGAGGAGGCATGCAGGGCTTGGCTGTGGAGAGGCTGGTGCAGACCCCCTCACAGATCCCCTGTGCAGCACAGTCTCACTGCTGTGGTTCCTAATGGGGATATAGCACTGCGTGCCACGTATAGTTTCCTTTGATACAATACAGTTTGTAGAGTGCTGGGTTGGACATGGAACCTCAGGAAGCTCCCAAAGACCAGAGTCTCTGCTGTGGTATTGTGCAGCTCAGCACCGCATAACCCTCCAGAAATTACAGCTGCATTAGGGTCAGAAGAAGCAAGGATTCAAATGCTTTCCAAAACTCATCTCAAAGCAGTGCTTCTCAGAGTGGCTCTCAATCAACCAGTCCAAGTATACATAGAGAAAATAAAATAAACAACCCCAAAATACACCTTGGGCTGGTGTTCACGTCTTGTTGTGAAGTCTCCCTTGCAAGTCACTGTCCTGCACTCCAAGCGCATTTTTCTGGTCACAAGCTGCATGGGCAAGACAGACTTAAGACCCTAGGCTTACACAGGAGCTTCTTTAGATGCATGTAGCTTATCCTAAGCTATGACACTGAGCTAGACCTAAACCCAGCTTGCTTTGCTTTGACAATGAGTGACCAGTGTGAGGAAGTCTGGCTCTGCCATCACAGATGGCAACACTTCACCAGTGAATGCAAGAACTTCTAAAATAAACAGAAATGTATAACTGGTATTTCCTAGGATGGTCTCAGGACTGTTTTGTAATAACCTTGTTTGGGATTTTATGTCTACAGTCTGCATTTATGTCAACAAACAAGCGAATCTGGGGCCCTACCTTGACAGAAAAAAGGTGCAGCAGCTGCCGGAGCGCTTTGGCCCAGAGCGGCCATCGGAGGCCCTGCAGCACGCAGTGCAAGCCTGCATCGACTGTGCGCTCCAGCAAAAGGTGGTCTTCTCCCTCATCAGGCAGGGCTATGGAGGCGAGATGGTGTCAGGTAAAGCATCTTTGTAAGGGGTCTGTGGCCAGCAGGGAAGTGCTTGAGTTCTTCACCTGATCCCCAATCCTGACTGCCCTGGCTGTCCCGTTCACATCAGTGGGCTGGTAACCAGCTTTGAACATCACTTACACCTTTGTAAAATGAGCTGCCGCAGGAGCTGCCTTGGCATCAGGTGAAAGAATATCAGTAAAGTGTGTTGCAGTGGTGATTCAGGAGAGGAACAGGTGCTTCAGAGTCCGGCATTTACCGCTCTTTGAAACAGTTCTGGGGCCTGGGCTGTGAGCTGAGGATTTCATGCAGCTGTACAAGACTGAGCATCAATGCCAGCCCACTCCATGACATACGTTGTCCCCACAAGTACACATGTATGCCTCATGCAATGAGGCTGGTAAAACACTGGAACAGGTTGCCTGGAGAGGTAATGGATGCCCCGTCCTTGAAAGTGTTCAAGGCCAGGTTGGATCGGCCTTGAAGCAATCTGATCTAGCTGAAGATTTCTCTGCTTACTGCAGGAGGGTTGGACTAAGTGACGTTTAAAGGTCCCTTACAGATGAAACATTCTATGTTGCTCTAAAAGACAATTTTTATGTAGTTCAGCTGCTGGTGCATCCTGTGCCTGCAGTTCATGAGCCAAATCTGTTCTCAGGTGCAGAAATTGCAAAAGTTCCATGGAAATTCCCTGTGCAGCAGGACTACACAAATATATCAGAGAAAATCAGAGTTTAAAGGGAACTTCCTAGGAGTCCCTCATCTTCCCACATTGGCACTTCAGGCTGTGTCCTGATGAGTCTCCTGTGTCCCACAGTAACTCCCTTGCCCTGGCTCTCAGACTGAACACTGTTTTGGCATGGGTATGCTATGTGAATGAAACAATGATGGAATTACAGAACAGAACTCTCCAATAAGGTGCTGCAGATGAGTAAAGCATGAACCTGAAGCCAAGGACTACAAGTCCAGTTTCACAGGGACTCCAGCTGCTCAGCTGTGCCATTGGGACCTTCTTGTGTGGGAGCCTAAGCGCTGGCCCTCTGTGCAGGATATAAATCCTGTTTCTTCCCTCTCCTCTAGTTCTCTCTCATCACAGGTGTGCCTTCCCTATGGGACATCAGAAAGAGTCTGAGAATGATCCAGACTTGTTCACAGAAACATGAAACCGAAACAATTTAGAACAAATCTTCATTTTTGCCTAGTTCTGTGCTGTGTATATGATTTTCATTACAACCAGGAGAGTCACATTATGCACCAAGCCTGCCAAACTCCTTAGTTGCAGTTCCTCTGAGCTGACTCAGCTTCAACCTCACCTGAGCTAAAAGCACCTGGGCAGCATTGCTCCCAACTTCATGCTTCTTCTAATTATTAAGGAGAGGTGATGGCCTCCTAGTCACGGCATGGCTCTGCAATTGCACCTCACTCCCAGCCCAACAGCAGCACAGACAATTTTTGTCAGGGGCTTTCCAATGTTCCCATGGCTTGGCTCACAGATGTTCAACTGGCTGTGGAGCACAATCCCTCACAGTAACTCAGGCCAACAGGAAATCTCTGAAGTTATCCCCAAAATTATAAGTCTAACATTACAATTTGTACTTGTTAGCAGTGATGGGAGGCTGTAGGATTGGGAAAAAACCTCCAGGGTGGAGGAGTCCAGGCAGCCATATCACGTAGTCCTTTCTACAGACCTGTTGACGCTGTATGTCTCCTGCTACAACTGATCCGAGTGGGTTTGTTGTGACCCCTCCACCTCTCCCAGGTTTCTGGCTAAACATATCCCCTGACAGCTTTGCCCAGGAATTTTAATTTCTCTATTCTCACCCCTGGATTCAATTTTAGATGTATCTGTAGAGAGCTGCTCTCATCCTGCTAGGCTGAAACACACAGTTTCTTTCAGGTGAGGAAGATCTCTGGGTTAGTGAAAGGAGTGCAAGCGCCTGCCACAGTCCCACATAGGAGCATGGTGATGGCTGCAGTGCCACAGAGGAAATTTCTGTCCCCTGAATATTGCTGTGATGGGCCTGTGCACTTCTGCAAGTGTGAATTCACCCTTCTTGAGCCTGGATGACCAGAATGGTTCCCATCAGTCCACCTCAGGTTTCACCAGGATTTTATATAGTAGCATTAACACTCCCTTTTCTCTCCTGAAGATGCTTTTTTCTGCATCTCCTTGAAATGTTATCTGACTTTTTTATCACTGTGTTGCCTTGTTGACTTATGGTCATCTGGTGAGCTTGTTTCATCATTTCTTCTCTCATCAGGTTGTACTCAGTCTCCTCAAAAAGTTATGAATTGCTGTGTGTACTCTAGATTTTTTTCTACTAATTTTTGCTATAACAGGACTCAAAATTAGTCAATCCTTTCTGTGCAGTTTTCCAGTTTTGTTTTCCACTGATAATGCCTTCTAGCTTACAGAATCCACAAAATCTTTTTGTGCCAGCACAGACTACCACTGCTTCCTCTCCAGGACTTGGAGTATCCTGACAGCAAACCCTGTTGTAATTTCCTGACACACCTTTCATATGCAATGATTTCCAGTTTAATGAAAGTTTCCTCACACTTTACTGAATTCTGGATAGAACAGAACTGCCAACCTTCTCTTGCCTATAAATGCAATTAACTCAGTGAGTACAGATCCACAATGAAGCTGTTTCCTCTCTCTTCAGCACAACCTTGTTACGTTTTATTCATTCACAGCCATGTCTTTAATTCTTATCTCCCCATTATCTTTTAAAACCTTAGGTATTGTTGAAGTCAGCCAAATAGCCCATCACTATTAGTGATCACTGCAGATCACTTTCTTTTCCCTTCCTTAGACCAGGGTGTCATAATTGCCTCCTTCCAATCACACAATACAGTTTTCAGATATTAGAAATCCGTGCACTGCTGGCCATGACAGCCAGCATCGTTCAGCACTCTAGGGGGAAGGTGATTTGGGTCACACAAACTCAGCTCCTTAAGCTCCTCCAGTTTGTTGTGTGCTTCAGGTAGGGTAATTATGCAAAATATTTTAAGACATACAAACACTTGAGTAAAATAACTTCCCTTGCTCTCATTCTTCCTCCTGCCATGCATCCCCAGGTATTGAATTGCTCCTGTTTGCTTTCCAGTTTCAGCTTCTTTTGAGGGGAAGCAGCATCTCCAGAGCCTGCTGGTAGTGAACAGCATTGGATATGTCCTGCGCTTCCTGAAGAAGCTGTGTCGCAGCCTCCTGTGTGACAACCTCTTCAGCAACCAGCCTTTCCAGCAGTACAACGCCATGATGGAGAGCCCAGAGGGATATGAAAACAGACGAGTGGAGGCAGGTAGGCTGATTGATCAGCTTGGGCTCAAGATTTAATAGAGATGAAGAAATTACTGTCTTTTGGGGAGGGGGGGCTGTACTGTATATAATAGAGAACTGCAGGCTTCTGTGGGACCTTTCCAGAGGTAGGCAGCAGGCTGACTGGCAGTATTTTTCCCAGTAGCTATAGAGGAGTCTTTCAGCTGAGAACCACTGTGTTGAGAAGCAATAGGGGTAAGGATAATTTTAAAATTATTTGATAATTCCATGTTTCTTTTATTTCTTTTCCTAAGGAAACAAGAATTGTATGCTATCATTGTCTTTGTTTCTGTCAGTTTTCTCCTGTAACTTGTGGCCTCCTCAAGCATACTCGACTCTCAGGTAGAAGCCTCAAAGTGATTAAGTTCCTTCAAGTTTCAGGCAGGCAGGAAGGTAGAGGAGAAATTTTCCTTTCTTCATAGGATTCAACCACCCTATTTGTCCCGGTTATGGGAGAGGGTAAGAATCCAAGACCAGCCCGTCCTTTTCCTGAGTTGCAGCTCCACGTGTTTAGTCCCAGAGGAACAAGACACAGACACAACGTGCAGGGTGAAGGT
>JAWMRA010000113.1:71002835-71076404 GCA_035584735.1 Pseudotriccus pelzelni
GATTCAAGGAGGATGTCTTTGGTTTCCTTCCACTCTCTGAATTCTTCTGCAGTCCTGAGCCTATCCCCAACACCTATTAGATGCTAAAGTATCCCCACTGACTACCAAGCCCTCTCTGCTTACAGCCCCTCTGCACAACGATGCCTGTCCCCGCTTCTCATACCCCTCTGCTCATGCGCTGCCCTGGCTCACTGGCTACAGGGGAAGTGGGAGGGTGGGTGAGTCTGTGGATCCCAGTCCACACTTTGGTGTCATCATGGCGTGCCATAATGGGTATTCTCTGACCTTGCACTGCTCCAGCGCCCGTGTGCTTCCCAGCTTGCACGCAGCTGTTTTTAAGGATCACCTGCAAAGCAGGACAGTCTGGCTTCTCTCGAGCGGGCCTCGTACTGGGTGAGGGGAGGGAGCCACCCGCAGCAGTGCAGTTCTGGGTCAGTTTTTTGGTCATTTATGCAGTGCAGTTTTGGGTCAGTTTTTTGGTCATTTATGCCAGCACAAACCTAAGGCACACGTTATTAGCAGTAGCACGTTCAGACTGAATCCTGATCTGTCACCTCCATCTGTGAGTGTAAACCTAAATGAGTTGTGACTGCTAAGTGGTTTGCTTTGCTACTTTCAGGAATGTTTCTCCTTCGAAAATCTCTCGGTACCAGCAAGTTCCTTGCCTTGGTGCTAGACCATATGGGACAAAGCCTGAAGGGGCTGTGGTGTGGGGCAGATGCACCCAAGGATGGTGGTGGTCTGGAGAGCTGCCTGCCTAGAGCAACGCTGGGCTCCCAGACGCGTGGGACCTGAGCTTCCTTCTTGCTCACACCACAGCATGCTGGGATGGGGTGCTGGCCCCAGGCAGCCCCCATGGAGCTGGGACATGCCTACAGCCTCCATCTGCAGTCAGTGGCTAGAAGGCTGCCCTGGGGCCCTCTATGGACTTTGCTAAAGCTAGTTTAGAAAAAAGGAAAGATGCAGATTATGGGCATGAGCCTTTGTTTCACCTGCAGGCTTCCTCCTGACTTAAATTATTTTTCCTTTTCTTTCATTAACAATACCGTAGGTGCTTCTCTCATGCAGTCAGTTTAATGGCAGATACACACTGGCTGAAAGAAAGGTGTTTTAGTGTCCACAATTATGGTCTACGATTCATTTGTTTGCCAGGAAGACCCTAAGTGTGCGGATTGCACACCAAAGCTAGAGAGGGCTGTGCACACAGTGCAGAAATATTCTCTTTGTGAAAATAAATCCAGCTGCCACTCTTTGACATAGGGGAGGAAATGCAGGAGCCCAGACTGAAAAGCAGTATTTTTCTTTGCTCTCGACTACGACATTTGCAGCAAGCTGAATGTTTCTGAGAGGTCAAGGGATTTCTGTAGCACTGAGCAAGTGCAGCCCAGGAGGCCTGGCATTTGCGTTTGCATTTTAATTTGCATGTACATTTGCATTTGCTTTTGCACAGCATGTGATAGAAGGCAGCTCCACAACTGGAGTTTTCACAGTTGCTGTTACGCTCCAAGCATCTCCCTCCCTACAAAATTTCGCTGCAGATGTCCCTGGCAGCATTCCCACTGGATCTCCCCAGACACTGAGGAAGGGGCAAAATATTATTTTTCCCTCAGACTAGACAGGAGACATAAGTGTAGGCAAGGCTTCTCTTTCCTGGATCTCCTACTAGGTCTGTGGGGCAGACAGTTAATAGCTTCGCAGAAGCAGCATGGGCTGGGAGTCTGGGCTAGCCACAGAGATTTAGATTAGATATCAGGGAGAAATTTACTGTGAGAGTGGTGAGGGACTGAAACAGGTTGCTCAGAGATGCTGCTTGGATGCTCCATCCCTGAAAGTGTTCAAGTGTTCAAGATTGGTTGGGGCCCTGGGCAAACTGATCTAGTGGGTGGCATCCCTGCCCATGTCAGGTGTGAGAAGTTGGAACTAGATAATCTTTAAGGTGCCTTCCAACCCAAAGCACTCTATGAGCCACCTGGTCCTAAAGTGAGAGGGGCTGTGATAAGCAGTGTGCTTTCCAGAGCATTTGGGTGCTCAAGTGGTTGTTTGAGCTGACAGCCCCAATAACGGATGCTCCTTCCAGCAAAGATTAACAGGAAAATGGTGAGACAGGATTTGAGGACAGTTTCAGTTGGGTTGCTCTGCTGAAGCCTGTCCCATGGCCTGTGGGGGTGGCGGGGGGAGAGTTCAGCAGCTTTGCCATCTAACCCATGGCATGCCTGTGGGCCCGAAGATGCAAGCTGGAAAGATGGGGGCTGGTTTCAGTGCAGCCAGGTAGTCGACTGGAAAATCCAGTTACCAGATTATTTCTCAGTCCCAGAGCACACATGAAGGCATGGAAGGAGAAATTAACTCTGCCACATAAAGCACTTAAAATGGGGAATTTTGGAGAGCAGAAAGGCTGCCTTTTCCCCTGGGCAACTCGTGCCCAGATGTTTGTCTATGTCTGTGTGGTAGAGGAACTGGAGTGATGGCCTCTCACCCTTTATGTTGTGCTCAGATGGAGCCAGGCAGGTACACAGTATTCCCGTTCATCGTGTCAGTCTGCATTCAACAGCTCCACTGTCAGCACTGGAGTAACTCCAGTTCGAGGCACTGAGTCTATGTTTAATGCTTTATTGCCTAAATCTCCTTCCATCTCCACAGGAGTTAGCATTTCTCTGAAAGAAGGTCAGTACAGGGGGGTCCTCTGCTACACAGGACAGAGACAGGGTCTCCCCATAGTGGCAATAAGGAGGACAGTAGGAGCTCTGCTGGCAGACAGGTCTGTCAGATGCCTGTTGGGATAAACCTTGTATGGAAGAAGCAGAGCCATAATAAAACACCACAGGAACCCATGCAAAGCAGTCACATTTTTCATTGTTTATGTTCTCCAGCTTGTAATCAAGATGTTTTCTTTTAAAATCACATGCTTTTCAGCCCCTGTGTACCAATGAATCTAATACATCCATTGACTTTGGTGCATTTACTCTTGATTTACACTGTCAGAAGTGAGAGAAGCCAGCATCATATCCAGTCATATTAATCCACTTACGCCATACAGGAGTCACCTTTTAACCTTGCCCCAAACCACATGCCCCTAAGCCTTTATTCACCTGTGCTCACAACAAACTGCCAGATGCTAATGGCTGTGTACAGGCCAGGTGGGATTTGTTGATATATGCATATATCACTTACAACCATGTTTTACATGTCTAAGAAGTACACACTCACCAGGCTGTAGCTAGCGCTGGCCTCTGCAATGAGCCTCGCTGGCTGTGCATTACCCTCCCTGCACCTGAGCCCCAGCTCTGCCTGCCCTGCCAACACCTTTCACACCAGCACCCCATGGGCCCACGTGTGGGGCGAGGGCTCCTCTCCAGCCCTCTCCCCTCCCTTCACTGCCTCGTCTTCGCACATCTGGGGATATTCCTATATCTCTTTCTTGGGAGTCCTTTGAAGGGACTTTCTGGCTCACTAGAGGAATTTGTGGGCAGCAGTTGTGGGATGTTCTCAGGACTTCATCTGGGAAATCCTGGCTTCAGGTCTGCATTACAGCAAATCTTGAGATGTTGCCTGTCCCCAGAGCACCTGGGTTCAAGCCCCTCTGGACCTGCACCCCAGAATCTTCCATGAGAGCAGCAGTGTAGCTTGAGCTGAAATGGTGGCAAGCTCTGGGTGACCTGTGCAGAAAATGCTGTAGAGTGTGCCAGGAACTACATGATGGAAAGCCACCAGAGATCCTGTGAAGTGTTTCCATACACACACTCCATGTTCAGCTTCCATTATTTCTCTCTGTGCTGGTTTAAAAGTAAAACCAGCAGAAGAAATGAGCCCAAAGAGAAATTACAAGTCAGAGTAACAATTTACTAAAAAAGACTACAATAAATGCAGTGATACAGAGAGAAACTGGTTTTAACCATCGAAAAACAGATTTATAACCCAGCACACTGGGACAAGAACAGAACAGTGCTTGTCGGCCCCTGTGCTGAGCACCACGTGGCCCCCCTGAGTGCAAAGTAAAGGGAAAGCAAAACCATGCTCTCCAGCCTGGGTGCCTATGAGGCTATCCTTGAAATGGGACCCATTGTCAGACTCAATTCTCTCTGGGGTGCTCTGCCACCACAACACTTGCTTTTCAAGGCTCAGGATGGTATTCCGGGCAGTGGCATGCAGTGCTGGGTATGTCCCCAGCTTTGCTCTTCTCCCCATGGCCAAATAGAATTTGTATGCTTAGATACTATATGGAGTTCCCTACCACTGTGCACAGGAGAGCAGCATCTCTTCCTGTGGCACTTCCTGGAGTTAGGGATCTATATGGAGCACGTGGATGTATATGGATCTATATGGAGCAGAAGCACAGCAGCAGGCAGAGGTACCCTATTAGCGCCGACGTCTATAGGAAGGTGGGCTCTTCCTATCCACAAGCGCTTGAAAACCTGGTATGAGAGGCGCTACAGCAATGCACAATAAGAGAGGGACTAGTAGGTGAGACACTAGCCTGGGAGCTGGATTTTTATAAGACTTTCCCATTGACCGTGTGGGCAAGTCAGCCTTCCATGCTGTGCATTTTTCGAAGGAGGACAATAATTCTTGTTGCTGTGTGCAAAGGCCCTCTGAAACAGCCAGGAAAAAAAGAATAATGTGATAGAAAAGCACATATTATTACAATCAATATTTTCAGTCCCAAGCACCAAATAAACAGCAGCTCAGAAATTTCAAGCCCTGAGAGGGCAAGAAAAATGTTGTCTTTCTCCTTTCTAGTACTGTGGCTTGTTTAATCTTGTCTTGTTGCACACTATGAGGAAGAGTGCTCCTGGTTCTCAGCACACTCAGAATAAATGGCTTTTATGGCTATCAATAGCTTCGGCACTCCTCAGCATTTAATTACCTGCAAAGGCCATTTATTGCCTCATATATTCCTCTACCATGATCATTATCCTTTAAACAATAAATAAAATATTAAGGTCACTCTTAAAGAGGGAGCGAGCCATCCAGCCACAACAAAGTATAATATAAAAAGTTCATCTGCTCTTTGTGGCATTTGGATTGATGACAGAGTCTGCAGTAAAGCCAACAAAGGCTTCCTGGCTTCCTTGCTTGCTTTCTTGCTTCCTTCCTTCCTTTCTTCTTCCCTTCCTTCTTGCAGCTGAAACATCATCCCTAGGACTGGCTTCCCGAAACGAGGTATCTGAATTGGTAACTCTGTGACAGAGCAGAAGGAGAGGCAACTGCAGCTGGAGCTGCATGTTGTAGTCCAGAAACATGGCAGAGAGGACAGGAACAGTTTAGGATGGTCCAAAAGGTAGGAAGTTAAAGGCAGGAGGGTGAAAGAAAAGAGAGAGTCAGTCAATGCTCCTTTGGAGGGGTTTCATGAGGGTGGCAGCAGAGGCTTTAGCATTCAGATCCTTTAAACCTAGATAAGAAGAAACTAATAAAAAATACAAAAAAGGGCAAATCCTGGCAGGAAGAAAAATAAGAGATGGACGGGAGAGAGAAAATTCATTCGTGATGTAATTTTTCTGGACTCTACGGAATTGTCAGAATTGGATAAATTGAACTTTCTGAATTGAACAACTTTAAGTTGTGTGATTACTGTTCGCTAACTCCCAAATGAAGAAAGACTCCCTTTCTGTTCCTGTAAGTTTATGAAATTGTATCTCCTTGTGGATGCTAAATACTGAAGCTATAAGCAGAGAACTCTTCAGCAGCCAGCCCAAGAGAAATCCTCCTTCTCACATTCTGCTGTGCTGTTTTACCTTCACTGACTTGAAGGGGCACAAGAATATCCATCCCTTCTGAGAAGTTATCCCTAAGGGGTTAGGCACTCTTCTCCCAGTGGTGAATAAGGAAAAGCCCAAAAGCTTTTTTGTCTTCAGCCCAAGATGTGCTCAGTGCCATGGCACAGACACCAACAGTGCTGGAGATTGCCTAGGCTGCAGCCATGGAGGTTAGATAAGAAAGCGAATGTACGAAATGGAGTTTAAAGATGCTTTATTTTTCCATATGAAAAGGTACACGCAAGGAAAGTGGATGAAATGATGGGCATAAATGCATGAAGCATGATGGACAAGATCATATTCAGTATAGAAAAGAATACCCCTGGGTATATGCATTTCATTCAAGCTTTACAAGCATAGTCATGTGAAGGAAGCACGGACACTTTTAGACCCCCAGTCAGGTAAATCAGCTCTGAGCTCCAGGTTAAGCTTTAACTTTGTTTTAGCTGGTTAAGACTTTTCCCTGGAACTATGTGATTCCTTTAGGAGATATCTAGAGTTAGGAGTCCAGGCATTTATTTTAAATAGCTTAAATTAAAGTGGAATTTCCATTCCTAAACTTTTAATATATTGATACAAATACCTGTGATCCAATATACCAGTATTTCAGGCAGTCGGATGAGCAGGCCACAAGCCAGAGGCGATGACAAAAAATCTATCCAAGTGCTGCAAGCATTAGCTAATGTGACCCACCTGTTTTTTTAAAGATACGAGTCGGAAAAAAAGATGATCCTTGGGATCCTTACTTTGTGCCAATTCAGGCCACGTGAAATAACATTACTTGGGAGTCAGATATGGTGTGTTAATGTAGATTCTGATAGCCCATGGGCCATTAGATGTGCTGCTTCTTACTGCTGGGTTGCTATTGCAGCCAGGGTAATAGAAATATTTGCTGTGGCAGTGAAGGGGGATATGAGAGTTAAAGCAAAAGATAAAACTAGAAAGGTTTTAGAAGAGAGACCGATGCTTGTGTTTTGTGAATCTGAATGAGAGGGCCCTTGCGTAAGGACTGCCTGGTACGTGGTGCCTATGGCAGGGCCTGGGCTTGCACCTCCACGGGAGGCAGCAGAGCCGGCTGAGACGGGGGAAAGAGAGTCTGGTGTTTAAGCTGTTTCAATTTGGCCGGTTCCAAAGCAGATTCAGAATTTTTTCATGGGACATTAATGATTTTTGCTTGGATGTTCTTCAGTTTTTTGGCTCAGTTTTTCGGCTCAGTTTTTCACCGCACCCATGTTGCTCTCTTTTTTAGGCTTTTAGCATTATTCTTCTTTGTCTTTATCTACCTTCTGTTTCTCTCTATCCGTTTCCAGTTCACTACAAAACAAACGGAACCCCCCACACAATGGCACTTCTATTTTAATGGAAATAAAACATTCACTTTTTTCTTGAAAAGCCTTGGCCACTGTTTAATCAACAGTACTCCCCAGTTCCTTAGGATGTATTTGTGTGCAGTAATTATACGGAGTACATCAAAATGACTTTCTGAAGCATCTGCTGGAAGAACATTAATCTGTTGGCAAAATGAGTGCAAAGCAGGGGATTAAAGCAATTAAGAGAGTAGCAGAAGCAAACTGTTGGCGGTGACTGTGCAGTTTGGTGCTCATGCTGGGATGGTGCTGGCCATGGGCAGCGACGAGCAAGGTAAGGGTGCAAGGCAAGGACATGCACCACCAGCAGCTGGGCAAGAGAAATGCTTCCCCGCCTCTGACTGAAATTAAGCTACAGATGGTGGTTTGGAGAATCAGGTATTTTGTGGTAAGAGATAAGGTTACAGAAGTGACTTAAACAATAAGGTGGCAGTGTCTTGCCAGTTTTCATCAGGGAAGCCGAATTTAAGGGAAGTGCAGTGAGGGTGGAGATAAATAGGGTCCCAGGGCAAGTCTAGCCCCCTGGCAGCACGGCACAGTGCAGCACAGGCATGTGAAGGGAAACGGGCTCTGTGGGATCATGAAAAGAGCAGGGGATAAAAAGACTCGACAAAGGGGAGTTGGTAATTTCCCAGCTGCTAGGATTGAGATCAACCAGGGATGTCAGAAGCAGCAGCAGAGAAGACAGGAAAAGAAAGGTTTTGTGAAGGGGAACTAAGGCTTTAGGGCCCATATATGTTGTATTTATATGACAGAAGAAATATCAGAAAGTTCAGCTGAGCTGCAGCAGTGGGCAGGGAAAAGTGAAGCAAACACTTTACGGAAGATCTTATACCTGCATACAAACACATGCACAGGCTCATGCTTTATATGTACTCTACCTAATTTCTGGATAAGATTATGATTAATTAGTAATGAGCAAGCACAGCTTGTTTTGCAGTTACTGCACTTTGCTCTAGACATCTCACTTCTTATGTCTCAAATTATTTGTTTTCCAAACAATAAAAAATTGCTGTTAAATATTTTAAGCAATATAATTTAGGGACATTCATCATGGTGATAGCAGAACAAAAATGCACTAAGTACTTAATCTGCAGAGAATCCCAGTATATAATACCTTGAAATTTTCAAATAACACAGTCATTTTCATCTAGTCGATTCTATATACAGCTTTTTGTGACTTCTAACAATGCTGATTTATAAGAATATGGGATACATTATAAACTACCTGGACAGAAAAGCCCTTCTAGCTACTGGTAGAAGCTGGAAACTGAAAAAATCGATCGCAGCCTCTCCTGACTCCCTCTGCCATTGCAGAACCACTGCTGTGCTGACACAGAACTATACAACCCTGATAAATCTTCTTTTCGTGATGTACACCTTGGTATAACATAAAGGCAAGGGAGAAAGGAAGAGAAAGGAGGAGCAGGTCTGAATCAGGTGGAAGAGACCAAGGGAAGCCTTTTTCTAAAGGCCTGATCCCTGTGTCATTGAAATCCCTTTCCCTTAGCTTGTGGGTGTGCCTAAACAATTAGCCTATGCTGTATCAAAGGACTAAAACCTCTCCATTACAATACAATACATTCACTCTATCATGCCAAGCACTTTAAAAATGGAAAAGATTGCTCAATGGGTTATTTATGCATACAAGCACCTTTTATTATTAAATCTAATATATTTGTCAGCAGCTAGCTTGTGAATTTACTCTACCTTTTTATTCGTTTTGGACAATAAAACCATGTTGATCTGTTCCCAGCTGGTTTCATTCTGTGGTTCTACTGCATTAAACACAATGTGGCTGCTGTCTGGGCTGCAAACACTCAAGGGAAATGGTTTAAATAATGAAAAAAAAAAAAAATTGCCTATGCTGAAGACCTTGTAATCAGGACAACATTGGATTTTGGAAAATTCTCTAAAAAATTTAGATTCTTGATGTTAACTGACTGGCAGCTTGTCCTTGGGGGATTCAGCATATCAGTTAACGCAAAATATGTTTTAGCAGCTAGGACACAGCTAGATGATACATGGTGCAGTAAAGCCCCAGACTAAACCCTGGAGAATTCATTGCAGGTTTTATCTCCACAGTGTGACCATGGTTTCAGTGTTCATAATATCCGCATTCACAAGTGAATGAGGCATATTTACATTTTTCTGTTCTGACTGACTAGTAACCCCCCTTTTTCTCCCCTGTGGATGCAACTGTGTTTTCCTATAACCCATGCAAAAGTTATCCTGTAGACTGAAAACCACAGGCGTGACAGTCCTGAACCGCTGTTGGCGGATGCCCTGGGCTGCCTGCTCTCTCACTGCCTCTCTGCAGCAGCCTCAGGGATGCTGTGACTCCCTGGGGATGTGTCTCCATGCCACACTGCCTTGCAAGCAGCTCAGCTCTGCTGTCACAAACCAGATGTCACTCCCTGTAACGTTTTCCTTGTCCAGCCAAACTGTGGCAGCCTCGGGTTGGTGTGGAAAAGGTCTGGTCCTTGCCCAGATGTACAGGGTGGAGATGCATGCACCAGAGAGTGGTGTTGACACGGTACAGAAATGCCTGCTAAGGGGTGACATCATATTTTCATTGTGCTGCATGTCTGGATGGGCAATGGAGCTAAAACGAATGGGTTGGTGCTGTAATCCCAGAGTAAATCACAGCAGGCAGAGCTGGAAAGTCTTAATCCATCGTGGGAGACCCTTATCTTTAGACAGATACATGCAGGCTCAAGCTACAGGGAAGATAAGGTCCATGTTCTGTTCCTGACTGAACAGAAATGTGTGAGGCTATTTGGAAGGCACAGAAAAAATTCTTTTATAATATAAGAGTTGATGTTAAAACAGAAGATAGCAGTTCAGAGCCAAGGCATATCTTTCGCAATTTTAAATACTGTTTACATCTTTCTGCTCTCTCCCTTTCTGGCTCACATTAGATTGAACTGATGGTTAAACTCATCTGAAGAATTTCCTTCCGCATTTCAGCTTTTGCTTTTCTGTATTTCCCCACTTCTGTTTTTGCTTTCATCAAGGCTGAGATGCAGGGTTTCTGAACAGCTGCTTAAAACTGTCCCCTCCAGCTCCTCCCAACCCCCACGCCTCCCAGACAGGATAAATGCCATCCTTGTGCAGGAAGCTGGAGCCAAACTCAGGAACTATAAAATACAGGCAAAGATGAAACCATACAAAGGAGTCTCTCAATAGGATTTTGACACTGAGGTTGGCTCCTCTCAAAATGACTGGGAGATGAAAAAAGGCTGGCCCTGGCTGGGAGAAAGGAGAGGTCTGAGGAAGCTATGATATCATGCTGCTTAAAATATGGAGTTCACATCTGGTCAACCCATTATAGGCAATATATGGTAGCACTTTAAAAGGTACAGGGAAGGGTCAGAGGGCAGAGCCCATCACTAAATGATATGAGAAACAGGAGATGACACAAAAAAGGAGGAGTATGGGCAGAGAAGGGAAAGACAGAAATAAATTTATATTGACTGTGAGGAAAAGAAATTAACGGGGAATTTAATTAAAGCAAACACAAATGATTGAACATTGCAGGTGGTGAAGTAAAAGGGTATGAAACTACATAAAAGTATTGTCCTAGAAGGAAGGGCAGATATCCCAGGAAGCTACTGGTGTGTGAAAGAAGACCTCTCTGGTTTGGGGATCACTGTCCAGCATGCTCACAGGTAGGGGTGCGGGTTTCCAGCAGTGCCTCATGCAGCCTTCATCCAGATGCAGCCACTCCATGGCTGTGCAGGACATGGCCTGTTAACTGGGAAAAGGATCTCTGGTTCCAGTTCATTTCCCTGACTTTGGGCTCTGCTGTTCAAGCAGCAATCTGGGTACAAACCCAGAGAAAGGCATAAGGATATCAGAAAAGGGAAAGCTGGATCAATACAAGTGTGAAATGGATGGAAGGGGAACAGCCTTGGGGGAGAAATGGCTATGCAGGTCTGCAGTATGGGAGGAAGGAAAATATAAAGGAGAGATAGGAAAATAACTGGCAAAATGGGAAGCGAGTGCGGAAGAGCTGCAGGTGTAGGAAAGCAGTGTTAGAGCAAGAGATGGTAGGAATACAGTGCAAGAAGCAGCAGAAAGAGATGATGGGGAAGAACAGGAGAGAAACTGGGCAGGGGTATGAGGGAAAGGAGCCTGAGGGAGGTAAAGGAAGAGGAATATAACACAGTCAGTGGTGTGGGAGCAGCAGCAGGTGAGGAAAGCGGAACAAGGCATGTTTGGCCTGGGAGAAGGCAGAATAGAGTGTCACTGGAATGTAGAAACACCTTTTACCTATAGGATAGATTTTAGCAGAATAAGTTTGGACTTTTTGTAAGATGTGGAAATTAAGATATTAGATCCGCTATTCCCAGATGCTGCAGTATGCATCCATGTGGTACTCCATAACGGCAAATGGATAGGACTGAGGCAAAGAACTTAACGTGTTCCAGAAGTAAGAGATAAAACAAGTATTTGTCCTCATCCTAATGGAGAACTGGGGTCCAGAGATGAGAGATAACCTTACCAAGATCACTCCAGAAGGCTGCAGCAGGGCTGGGATGATAGCTGCAGGTTCTCGGGCTGTTTTAACTCTCAGCTGCCTAATCTTCAGGAATCTGGCTAGAAACAATACAGGCTGTTATTTTAAAGAAACTCAGCTGAAGAAAGGTGCATTTTTAAATTGGAAAAGTAATTGTGGCTTTTCTCTCTTCTCTGTTGTTGCATTTTAAGGTGTTCTGGATGTAACAGCCTTGGGCATTTCAATCCAGTAACCTGTGCACCACTCAGGGAAAGGAAAACTATGCCAAAACGGCTTGAGCATCTCAGAGAGATGAACAGCTCTAATGGAGACTACTGTGCCTATAGCAAAAGCTTAAAGCAGTTTTCTCATAAATCATGCTTTAAAACATTGTGTACTAATTTCTCAATAGTATGTGACACTGACTACCTAGAAAATAAAATAAGGAGTGTGACAGAATGCAAAAGGGCTAAGCTACAGATTTACAAAACTGCTGCATTTTAAATCTCAATAGAGAGTCATATTTTCTTCTATTGTCTTAGAAAACATGTTTTTTCCTAATTGGCCGAAGTGGGATTAGAAGCTGTGAAAGCCATACACTTTACAAAGCCTTCTGGGAGCTTACAAAAGGCAGATATTTTCATGCACATCATCAGTGGAACCCCAACTCATGCAGCTTCTCTGTGGTACAAACTAACAAGGAGCTGGAGAAATATAAAAACAGAGCTTCCCCATTTTTTTTCAGTTTTTGGACAGTGGAGCTCATCCCTTCTGCTGCCTTCTGTGCCACAGTAGGGACACTCTGGACCTCTAACATGAGCCCATAATATGGTTCTCCCCCACTCTCTGTGACTGCTTCTTGGAGTGGAGAAAATGTCAGTCATAGGATCAGAGGACAATTCGTGTGGGAAGAGACCCCAGGAAGTCTCAGGTAAAACCTCTTGCCCAAAGCAGAGTTGGGTATGGGATATGGGACTCCACCAGGTTGCTCAGGGCTTTGTCCAGTAGGGTCTGGAAAAGCTGCAGTGCCAGAGTCTGCAGAGTCTCTCAGGGCAACCTCTGCCACCACCCCACTGTACTCACGGGTTAAAGGTTTCTCCTTATATGCAGTCTGAAGTTTTCATTTCAAGTTTTGCACATTGTCTCTTGTTCATCTGTCATGCAGCACGGTGAACAGCCTGGCTCTATCTTCTTAGCAACCTCCTTGTGGGTTCTGTGGGGCTGCTGCTAGGCTCACACCCCAAGCTGCCTCTCCCCAGGCAGAATAAGCCCTGTTCCCCCACCTCTCCTGAGCGGGGCAAGTGATTCAGGCCCCAGAGCTCTTGATGGCCCTCCACTGAACTCATTGATTTGTCCATGTCTATCTGATATTGCAGAGACCAAGTCTGGATGCCAGGTTAGATCCCCGTGCTTTGTACTGGCCTCCAGGCAATCTGTCAACTGCCACCCACTAAGCCTGACCATACGACCAGTTTCTCACTCATCCCAACCGTAATGGTCCAATGAAGACATTAATATGACTTTTCAAATTTCCAGAGCACCTTCCACTGGGGAATGTTTCATATAGTAATGCATGGAGGCTCCTGCTTGGTCTGTGGCAACAGGCATCGTTACTACAATCTTAGTAGCTCAAAGCAAAGACGTGGAATAAATCAATCTAGATCAAAAAAAGAGTCTTAGGCAAGGTTAGGAACAGAGCAGACAGCAATTGGTTCCTTGTCATGGTCCTGCACACAACTCCCTTGCACACAACTCATGGGTCTCCTTCGACAGGAAGATTTCATCTGCACACATCTCATTTCATGCAGACTACTGAGAGAGTCTGACACCAAAAAATCCCTGGTGTCTGCTCACAAATTTTGGGGTAATTTACATCCCTAGTAATAAAAGCTGTATGCTGTTTATTTAGCAGGGCTCTTTTAATGTGCTGTTTGTTGTTTTGATAGTCTATGTCTTCTTCATATTGTAATCATATTAAAAGGGCATTCTTTTCCTGGAATAAAGAGGTAATGATTCACAAGAGGCATAATTATTCCATGCAGTGCAGGCAGGATGCTGCAGAAAGAGCCATCTTCTTTATGCGTAAGAGGCTTTTATTGCAAGTGTTCTACACAGTAATTAAATTCCTTTGAATGAGGAGGCTTGATTGGATTTTCTTTGGTTTATTGGGAGGAGTCTGAAAAGCAAGGTATTTAGCTCAATCACTATATAATTTTGGCATCTGTTGGAGGTTAGGGAGAAAGGTTCAGGGTGTCTGATTCCCATTTCTCTTACGTGTTATGTTAGCTGAACTGCATTGAATTCAATTGAATTACGCCCTATCTGTATTTGTGTGAGAATCAAGCTCAGAACCCCCTGGCAGGAAGCAGCAGGAGACCTGAAAGAATGCTTTAAGAATCCAAATAATCTCAGGGAAAAAAGCCTTGCTAAAGGAAAGATGCTTGCAATTGCAAAGGCAAGTGTCCAAAAGTGAGGAAACTTTACATTTACAGCTTTCCCTCAAATCTGATGTTTGCCTTATGGTGAGTCCAGTCTTGGTCCAAAATAGGACAAAGTTTTGAAAGACAGCAGCAAGAAAATAAAAAGTCAGGCAATCATGTAACAAAAATCTGTTCTGTGGCTTAACACATAAGCCAGGATGCTGGCATGGCACAACTCTTGAGTGTTTGAGTTGTCGAACTAAATCATGTTTGTTTAACATCAGCTACTGCACACAGCTGCCAAGTAGGTTTTGGGTTTTCTTTTTTAAGGAAAAGAGTAAAAATGTAAATTGAAAGGAAAACTCTGCTATATACAGCCTCAACATCTATTAGCAATGTAATTCTGTCTTATGGCAGGAATTACAGCATAAATTCTTGTTATTCAATAAGGCTCTGTCAGGAGGAGAGTGTTGCTCAGGCAGGGAAGATGATGTTCGACACCATGGGGGTAATTTCACCCTGCTTAGATGTCTGTGGAGGGAGCATATGCATGATGAGGAAAGTGGCCTTTTCAACAGCTCAGAGAAACATCATGGGGCAATGGAAGGCACTTCCCTAATCTAGGGGCTCCCTGCCTGCCTGCCAGGTGTTAACCCCCAGTGAGAGTGGGAATCTCTGAAATGCAGGTTGCCGGTAGTGTTCTGTGAAGGTTGGGATCTTAGAGAGGTTTCCGGGGGCTCTGCACGTATCCCAGTAGTGGTGATAAACTGGGGGCTGGGAGAGAGGAGGGCTGGTTTTGCAGGGAGAACAGCAGTGGGAATGAGGAAGAAGAAGACTTTTGATAATCTTTTGTGAAGACAAAAAAAAAGGCAAATAGGAAGGAGCTTGAATACCGACGCCTGTTGGGAGGAGACTGGGGCTGGCCAGAGGAGAACAATTGACATGAACTTGGAGGTGACTGACCTGGACCTAGGTCTGAGGGGAACTGGCAGAAAGAAGTCTGTATACTGCAAAATCTCGGGGTAGACCTGCCTCATGCCTGTCCATTAGACCGCCAGCACCATAGAACAATGTAGGACGATAAAATAAGTCCTTAAGTGCAGAATTTGGTTTATTATGAGGAATCTGAAAAGCAAGGTATTTAGCTCCTACACGGTGAGAAAAGTACAATGCAGAGGAGAGGAATCATAGCAATGGTTTGCAATCACCTGTGATGTCAGCGTGCTTGTCTGAACCCAAGTCAGCTCCAAGCAACTTCCTTACACATACATGTCTGTGATAGACATTGGCTGTGCTCTTCAGACATCAAGCCTATATCCTTACGGGATGCCAGGCCTGATGGAGGTCTGCAGTTGAGGATACTTCTGATTCTTTTTTGTAATTGCAGCCAGAATGCTTTGGTTTATTACCTTCACTCCCTCCTACTGGCATGAACCCAACAAACTTACTCCGTTGTTCTCCTCTGCCTCCTTCCTCTCAATTCTCTCATCTTGGTGGTATTCAAGGAGCATCATGAGGCAAATGGGACCTGCCAGTCAGTGGCCAAGGACTTTACAGAGAATATGCTGTAAGCTGACATGGGTGATTCACATCAAGCCATAGTTTCCCTGTTGTGACACTACTGACCTCTGACTGGTTGTGCTTCCCTTCATTATTTATTAATTCTTAGCAAGGATCCCTCTTGGAGCCAGCTGTCTGTACAGAAAGTTGGAAATTTTTTGACCCATAAAAAGGGGAATTTTGAAAAAAAAAAAAAAAAACACAAGCTGAATTAAAATTGTTTTTCTTTCATTGATGTTTCTTTTGTGTCTGGACTTCCTGAGTAGAAACAGTTATACCTGAGGACTACCTGGTTGATCCTGCCAATGGGAAGCAGTACAGCCTGGATCCTGCCAATGCTGCCTGTGGTTGCACAGGCTCCATGTACACTGTGCATCAGAGTCCTGCAGATGGACATCCTGCTGGAGGTTCCTCTTCCTCCTGTAGCCATCATCCTGCTCAAATGTCTTCAGGGGGGTCCTCATCTACTGGCTTGCAGCATCAGACGTCCAGTCCAACAAGGAATGGTGCCTGTCTTGAAGGACATAGAAGTGGTAATTAAATATCTTCCATTTAGTAATGTGCTATGCTGGTGCTGTGCTGGAGTCTCAACTCATTCCCAAATTCCCAAGAGAATTAGTGAGGTAGTTCTGTGATAGAGTCCATCCAGATCACTCATGCTTCCACTTAGAAGGAGAAATAATAACCTAGGTAAACACAATATCAATCTATTCATCGTTAAGCAAGAAGGTGAATGTTTTCTAAAGCTGTTATCATGTAAAGATATGTATAATTGTGTGGCAATCACAACTCTTATTATCAACTTAGAGATATAAATATTAATATATAAAGCATGCCTCCTAATTGCTTGATACTGCCTACTGGCAGGTTATTTGTATGACACCAGCTGTGTACAAGATATGATGCAGAACAAACCCAAATATTAGTGCCTACCTTAAAGCACTTTAGCAAAAGGTTTTGCTTCCTAGCTGTGTGGCCCATCCTACCCCTTTAATCACATGCCAAGCCAAATTTTGCTTGAAAAAGACTCCTCAGCAAAACATACATTTTTTTTAATAATCCAGCTCACTGCTCAAGGCTCTTTTGTTCTTCAGGGAGCAAAGTCATAAGAAGTTTATCTGCAAATTCAAGGGATGCCATGGGAACCACTGCATTCAATGACCCTTCTTTTTCCCTTTCTTTGTATTTTTGTTCAGTTACCCCGCCAGGATTTATATTTACTGGATTAATTGCTCTGCCCATCAGCTATAGTTCCAATTAACCATGATTTTTTTTTCTCTAGAAATTATCCAAGTTCATCAAACGGGTTAGCTAATTCACTGAGCTTCCCTTAAATTTGTTTGCATTTTCCAAGTTCTCGATTAACAGGTCTTTATTAGTAGTGATTCCAATAGTGTCTTCACTCTTACTAATTATTCAAACTTCATTTGTGCATTTTTCATTTTGAAGATAGATCTAACAAAGGAGTTGAATGTCTCAGCCATTTTTAAGTCATTAATTTCTTTCCCTTCCTCATTTATTAATGGAGTCTACCGTCAAGCCAGTGCGGGTTTTTTTATATCTTTATATATTTGCAGAAGCCTTACTGGTTCCCCTAGTCCCTTTGTCTACCATTAGATGACTCCATTGTCTTTTTGCCCTTGCCTTTCCCGTGGAAACTTCAAGTGATTCTGCATATTCTTCCTTGGAAGCCGTTCCAGAGCCTCTTTTCAGTACCCTTTTCTTAATCTTTGCTTAATTCTTTCAGTACCCCTCACCTCCCCAACACCTGTATTATTTCTTGTTCCTGAACTTTTGCTATTTAACATTTTAGAACACTTTTCTTCCAAAATGTGTATTATAAGTATTTATCCTTGTATTCATTTGTTTATCTAAGTTTGCCTTCTTAAATGTTCAATACCTACCCAAAAACCACCATTCACTTTGCTATTATTTTCACACACTTGTTTCCCTGGTTTACCCCTGGTCTATTACAGAGACCACTGACAAGTGTTTGGTTCTCATAATTATTTTTTCCTTTACTTACAGAGTCAACTTTACTCAAAGCAAAGTGGATAGTATAGAAATGCACTACTGCAAACAACTGGTAAGAGGTTGTCACTAGGACAAGGTGGCCTCAGTTACAAAGAAAAGGAAATGAAAAGCCATTATCTTTCAGATCTTGTTCAGTGCCTCTCAGGCTGGCATAATCAGGTCCTGGAAGGACAAGAGGCTTAATGTGCCTCCTACCGCTTCCTTAGAGCCTCCTAGCAGAACTGGGACCCTTTCATCAGGCTTTATAGCTGTGAGAAGCCAAGACTGAACAATGTTGTTACTTACTTGCTTTAAAAATCTTTGTCATTCTGCTTGATACCACTCATAATCTCTTTGCAGTACATATGAAGAGCCAGGGCAGTTCAGAGCAAAGGTCTGTCTCTACCATGAAACAGCAGCGCACCCCAAGGAAAGGGGTAAATGCAGAGGTGGTGCACTACCCACTACCCTCTCTGCCTTCAGAAATTTGCGGCTCAAGGACTTCCTGAACCAGAGGTGGTGGATTCATTCTTAGTAACCCTCCATAGATTTTTCTTCCCTGAATCACTTAGTGGCTTATTGAATACTCTGTGCATTTCAGCATACAAAATATTTCCGTGCTTAAGAATGTGTTGTGTGCAGAAAAACTCATGATATCAGGGGATAGAAACTATGTTCAAGGGGCTGAAGCCTAAAATCAGAGCTTCTTAAACTTGTTCAGCTGAATTACTTTCCCTTCTTGTTTCTGATTCTGAATGTCACTCTTTCTCAGTCTCAGCCAATGTCTTGTGAAAGTTCCGCATGGTCCTGAGCAGAAAGCTAAGCTTCAGGAGACAGCTCCATCCCTCTTTTTGAGACTTCCCACAAAACCCACAGTCTACAAAATGAAAGGCTGAAATATGGCACACCTTTTTTCCAGAACTGAACCAACAAAGAAGTCATAGAGTGGTCATGCAATAGGCTTTGCAGGTTCCTGTATTTCTCTAGCTTAAAACTTACTAAAGCACTCTGAGGAGTAAAGAGGAAGAAATTGTGTTTGAACCAGGCATTCATGACATATGAATATCTCTAAAGCAGCTACAACTGACTTGAAGCTGTTACACATAATGCTTGGGATTAATAGGACTCATCCCAAAACACCTTAGTATTTTTTTTATGTAATAAGCATTTGACACTGCCATAGCCTAGATCCTCTGGGATCTCTGGGTCGTTTGGCCAGCTCAACAGTAAAGGCTTCCTAAAATCGAAAGGTATACACTGTACATAATTTAAATGGTTATGGATTCATTGATACCACTGGTTTTTTGTTTGTGTTTTTTTTTTTTTGGTTTTTTTTTTTGAATTTTTAACAATTTATTAGTCCTGGTATCACCCATGGTAGATTAGGATCTACCAATATAGAGATGGGCTTTCTGTCAAGGTCTCTAACAGAGAGAATAGCAATATCCTGTGCTTCACCCCTGTATGGCAGCACAAACAGTCAGTGCATATTTGTGCCACCACCATCCATCACATTTCCTCTGATCCATTCAGCCGCTTTCTGGAGACTCCAGCAGAGTCTCCTGTAGTCCACGGCAGAAGCTAGGTCCTCTGAGACAGAGGAGAGCCACTTGCTCTCAGACACACCAGACACTTTTCTGTGGCTGTAATGGGCAACCACGAAGTCAAGGTGCTCACACAGTCATTACGATATCACTTCCAGCATTAAGACACTGTGAAGTTTCCAGTCACAGCTTGGTTTCACCTCTTATTCCATTTGCCATAATGTCAGCTCTGTAACATTGCAATTCTCACCAGAATCCTACAAAGCATCAGCTTGTCCCACCTAAAATTAGAGACTGTATTTCTTCACAGCTATCATATTTCCACCCATCATGTTGCTTCCACTTCTACTGGCAACCGCAGACTTCTAAAATACACATCTTTCTGCAACTGCCTTAGTGCAGCTACACTGGAGTTTGATTACTGCCTTCACAAAGTCTCCCTTGCTAAGGTCTTTGGAATCTGTGCATGTGTTTTTCTTCTTTCTAGGCATAATTTATATGTTGCTGAATCATAAGTAAGCAAAGATGAGTAAGTGGTGCGTGCCAGTCTCTGTTCTTATCCTCTTCAGTTTGTATACTTACAAGGCAGGGATGGGCAGGACTCATTAAAAAGAGGAAGAATTTATCTCTGAAACCTCATAACTATCCATATTTTTTTATGGATTGTTATGAAAAATATCTTACCTTATTTATCATGGTGGGCAAATATAATGGAAAAAACCATAATCATAAAACATATCTCAGTGCATAGCAGAACATGTCTTTCAAGCGGAATGGATGAGATTAAACCTCAAAGCTCTCATTAATGCGATTGGAAGCTTGATGCCTAATTCTCCTTGATTATGCTAAAAAATTCAGAAAAAAAATTTTAAAAAATCTCATTTCAGAAAGCCAGTTGGGGCTGCTAACAGATAAACATGCACTTTCCTGTCATCATTTGCCAAACTGAAGCTTTTAAATCAGGGAAGGAACAGTCAAGGACATCATAAACCTTTCCAAGCCTGCTTACATAACAGACAAAGCCTTTATCGGAAGTATGAAGAATGTGTGTTCAACCACAATATAATAACCTTAACCTTGCCCTGTAGCTTGTTATTTTTATGTAGATTTTATTATCCAATATTAGCAGTTAATTATTATCACCTGAGGGTCTTTGTTAAGGAGGCAATTCTGCTTGTTAATGCACGTATTTCCTGAAAACATTTGGGGACCCAGGGTTAGAAATTTCTGTTTTTCCAGAATAATGCTGCAAGCACCTTGTGGGAGCTAGACCCATCACCTCCCCAAGGCGAAGGAGCTGCTGATAGCACTGTGAGCCTCACTGCTGGGTTCCACTTCTTCAGCAAACAGAGCTTGCCTGTTAATTTTTGAGGACATATACAGTCTGAAAGTTTAGGTGCTTTCAGTGAGCTACATTTTTTTTTTTCCCCCCTTACAAAAGAGAGGCAAAGTTAGAAAAGCCCAATTAAATATTTAACGCCCGTGACCGCATCTCGTGCAGCTGGATGCTGGGCTGCATCTGCAGCAGGCGGAGGAGCACCTGCAATGCTGCATCCCCACAAGGTGTGTGCCATGCTGTAACTGGGAGAAGCTGCTACTCCAGTGGGACAGGGACTCTTCTCTGATGCACTGCAAGGCTGAGGACACCAGCCAGGTGGTGCTTGACACGTCCTGCGAACGCCGGCCAGTGCAAACGTGTTAAACCCATCTTCTTTGCAGAGCTCTCTGCTGATCATGGCTCATCAACCCCCCCAATGCTCATAAATATCCTGTAATTGTGTTGTCCCAGATGCCTGCTTCTCTGATGCCTTCCCTCCTGCTTGGCGTGCCGTAGATTTTTAGAAAAGTGTCTTCTACAAAACCTTCTTTCTGTTATTTTTTATAGTCTGAGGTGGTTTGTTTTTAAAATAACCCCCATTTCTCTGCGCCTTTGAGGGTCTGCTACTTCTGCTTAGTTTTAGTAGATCTGCTGCTCCTTATTATCTGCTCCAGTGCAGTCAGAGAGAACCTTTTAAAATTTCATTCCCACCCCCTTCCCTTGAGGCAAAGAAATCATTTAGGCCTGCAGCAATATTAAAGTTCATCTGTCACTCCCTTTCCACTCTTATCTATCAATGACTGTACTCCCTCTGGGCTCTGTTTGTTTGCCAAGAACATATTTAGGGAGTCTGTTATTTGTCTTTCCTTCTTTTGCAGGTTTAACTCCATCTTAGCATTTTATTTCCTTGTCACACCTCTGCAGCCCTTTGCCTATTGGCTCTCTCTCCATTCTCCTTCTCAGGAAGGTCCTGAGGCGAGTGGCAGAGAAAAGCCTGTGTGGAGTGAAAACACAGACCAAGCCAGGCCATGTCTTTGTCTCAGCTTCACTTGGCTTTGGCCACTGACATGGTAATTCCAGCTGTTTCTGTGGAGGCAATGGTCTCAGCTGGGATGCCCAGAGACCTTCCCCTGCAGAGGAACCTCTTCACTGTTCTTCCCCAATATCCCTTGAGGCAGGAGGGAAAGTGCTTCCCTCTGATTACCTAAATTTCCATATCCCATTCCATTAATTTGACAAATTTTTGCCACCTGTCAAAAACAGGAAATTGGATTTGACCTAGATTATGATCTCTAAAAATAATTATTGGTCGCAAGCACTCCCATCTCTTTGTAATCTGAGTATTCATTATCATCTTGATTAATTCTGATGACAGGATGGCATAGGATACCCTGGAGACATGAGATTTCCTCATTTATCTAATTCTTAGGTTAAGTGTGAGCACCTTCAGATAAGAAAAAATGTATAGTACTTGCCCCACTGCCATCAAACACTTTCCTGCTTAATATAGTCTTTTAGCAAAGTGGTGGTATTGAAACAAACCCCGTGCCTTTGTGTAGACATGAAATGATCTATTTTCTATTGTAAATAGAGAAATTCCACTCAAACGGGTAAATTAAATGTTAAAAAGCCAAATAAATTAAAGCAGCAAAATAAATCCTAAAATATGTGGAAAACCAGATTGTTTCCAAACTCACCAGCTACAAAGTGATATTTGGCCGCACACTGGTGGTATCCCAGTTTTATTAATAACATTTAAAGGCAGCCCCTTTCGCACAATTAAAATAACACATCTGAATTCATGAGAAAGCAGCAGAGAACACAGGACTTGATACTAGGTAGGAAAATAAAGTAAAAAAAATTTGAAGAATTAATATCAACACTTAATTCTTGTTTTATTATTATTATGTTATACCTCAGGTAGGGATTTGAAAGGGTTATCTTCACCTGCTAAGGCCTGGAAGAGTTCTAGCTGTGTAGTCTCTGCAGAAAGGTCATTTATGTATTTGTCTTTAAGAAATCAGATTTATGCTATTGATTGCTAGATTGTGAAGGAATGAATAGATTCATCCTGTCATTTCAACCTTCTGTTCTCATTCCCCTTCCTTTCATTACAGATACTTCCAATACCTGTGAAGGCTCCCAGCTGCACTCGGGTCTCTCTGCTCCCCTTTGCCCTTTCCTGGTATATTGTATTTCTAGAAGGATCAGATTGCCAGCAAGAGTCACTGAGCTCCAGGCTGCTCTTTCTATGCCCAGTGTGAATCCCAGGCTAAGCACTCTGGGCTTTCCTTATATTTATATAAATTAAAGGGAAAATATGGGATACTCTGTAGTGGCACAACATCTTCCCTGACCATTTTATGCCAGTAGCATAGAAACTCCAGCAATCGTTTCCACACAACCAAACCTTTGTCTCCTCCCTCTGTTTTCCGCCTAGTTTGCGAAAGGCTATTTTCCTCCCTGACCTTTGGTTTGAGGTGCTGTAGTGCCCAATACCTTCACACATCAGCTGGCATCCAAACCACTGACAGATCACGAAGGGGAGAAATACTCTCCCCTCCATCTCCAAGACAGGTTTCAGTTCTCCCGCTTGTCCCTGACAAAGTTCCTCAATGTTACTGATGATCCAGGGGTTGGCCAAGATTACCCTGTTCATTTTACATTCTTTGTCTTCATTGTTTCATGCCAAAAGCTCCAGATGGTGTCTGTACCATTGTGTATTGCATTCATTTTGTGAGCAGAGCCCAGGGTCGCCTAAGTCCATATGAACACCAGTCCTCGCTGTCTAATTAAAAAGACCTGCGGCTATTCCTTGTCCTTTATATCCAGAACAGTGACTTAGCAAATGAGAGTGCAATTATCATGATATTTACATTCCATCCCATTATGAAGCCCATCAACCAGATTTGCAAATTCATAGCACTACTGCTTTCTGGAGTTCATCCTGAGTAACTGCAAAATATACCTCACTACATTATACTGTGAGATGAGCATGGTGGCAAGAAAAAAGGGCCAATATGCACATAAAACCATTATTGGGCATGTAAAGTATCAGCTAATTTAAGTCAGCAGAGCTCTACTGAAGTCAGTGAAACGACAACCTACATAAGCCACAAACCCAGCCCAGTACATTTGCTCACATGCATTAGGATCGTGTTTTGAGTCGTACATGGGGATTCTTACACATCTAGTCTGTCTCTATAAGCTCAGTATTTCTCTCAAGAGCCCACCCCTTCTCTCCTCAGCAGTTCTGATTGCCTCTTGTCTACCTAAGGCTTCTCCAGGCTCCAGTTTAGGTACCTGTAGTCTCCCTGTACACGCACTCTTCTGTTCTATTTCTAGTCTTCTGTAGTGTTTGCTTGTTTACCATTTGCACATCTCTCATTAAAAACTGGGCCTTGACAGAAGGAGATGGGCAGGTGTGGGCAAGTAACGTTCTATACATCTGTGTGCTGCTGCCTGTTAAGGCAAAGTTTGCTTGGTGTGGATATAAAAAACCAGAAAGAGCTTTCCTGCAACCTAGCACAGTATAGTTCTTGTCATAGTGAAGCAGCATAAGTGGGGGTACAAATTATATTGAGGTGGAGGTTGAGATTTATAATTCTGCAGTGATTAAGAATAAAAACATAAATGCACTTTCATTCTGATGTGCCTTTATTCACTTGATTTAAAGCTACAGCAAGATGAAATGACCTTAAATCATCCAGGGCTTATACCATTAAAAAGTCACATGTGCAATGTTCATCCTCACATGTTTTAGTAACTTTCCAAATCAACATTCACTGGAGACCATCAGCTTTGTGAGAAACTAAGATTAGGGGGATATGGACTGGAAACCTTCTTTCAAGCTCTAAGTCTGTATATCTGAATGCAAAGGCAAAAAAATCCTATTTGCTAAATCCTGATTTTATTCTCTAGCCTTTCGCATTCAATGGCAAACTCCTTTGTTTAGTGCTGAAGAACTTTCTCTCCAGGTGGGAGGGTAGCGTCTTCTTGAGCCAAGATTCCTGCTGCTTGAAGATCAGACAGCAGGGGCAGCTCAGTTTAAGAGCCTGGCAGCTGGCACATTTTTCCTTCCCCCGCAGGAACTTGAGGGTTTCATGTTTTTTAACGCAATTCGCCAGCTGGGATTGTGTCTTCCGATAAGCAGTTAGATTGGAAACCACTCCATGTCCCCTTTTCTCCCTACCCCACCATCTCAGGCTGATATTTGCACACTCAGATCCAACATCCAATGCTGCAGTGGGGCTGCCACACCCCTGCATACTCACAAACCAAGGAAACTTCTTTGTGCCGTAATAATCCGCTGCTGTGGGCTTTTTTGTACCAATAGCCTCGAGTCCTTCACCAGAACAACAAGATGCAGCTCGACCCTCAAGCAAGAATCCTTTGACCTGGACGGTGGATGATGTGGTTTGGTTTGTGAAGGATGCAGACCCCCACGCTTTAGGTCCTCACGTGGAGCTCTTCAGAAAACACGTATGTAGAAGACTGCCCTTAAAACTTCTGGCTAATTTAAGTCCCAAGAGATAGCCAATGCATGTCTCACATGTACTCTCAGCTGCCTTTGGCTGCTCCTGGAAGTGTTTGCGCTCCGTCAGGTTGAACACAGGGCCCTGCAAGGGTGGCTCTCTGGGGGACTCGTGCTGAGGAAAACTCACTTATCCCTTGAGAAGGTAGTCAAACACTGGAATGGGCTTCATGGAGAGGTGGCCAATGCCCCAAGCCTGTCAGTGTTAAAGAGGCTTTTGGAAAGTGCCCTTAATGACATGTAATGTGGTCAGCCCTGAATTGCTCAGGCAGTTGGACTAGATGATCACTGTAGGTGCCTTCCAGCTGAAACAGTCCTATTCTATGCTACTTTATTCATTTATCCCTAACAGTGTCTTTAGATCTAAAGTGTTCACTATTTGTTCCCAGCTACACCAGCATAAACTGTTTCTATGCCAAGCCTACAAAGAAAGAAAGCACTGAGGATCTGGTGCTTATTTTTCATTGTCAGATTGGCACAAAAAACCCCTCATCTCAATGACAATTTTTTCACAGGGTATCTACGATTCTTCTCTGAAGATCATTTTTTATGTGTCTCCAGATATTTAGCAAGAGAAACCTAAAACAGCCAAGCTTTTAATCTTTTTCCCCTCAGTATTATGTAACTACATAACCAAATTTAACAGACCTGCTGACTCACTGGAGGATATGGTAGTTGCTTCTGTGATACAATCTCCAGTGGTGGAAATTATATTATCCATAATTAGTGAAGGGGAAGACTGTAAACTTGTCTGATCTGGAATTTCTTGTTCTGCTGCTGCATATGAAGTTGGCACCAGTGTATCTGTTAGGATCTTTGGCCTTCTCCATCTCTCTTTGATCAGTTCAGTCTGGCTATGAGAAATGGATTTTATTGTGAAAATGACTTGTTTGTGTTCAGCTGGAAGTCATAACTTTGGATGTAAGTGCCTGGACCTGAGTCTAAATGAGAGTTGCTCCCCAGCCCAGAGTCCTGAACAGCACCCCAGGTGCTGCAAAGAGAACGAGAGGGCTTGGCGACTAGGTCTCACTCCTTGCCCATGTGTCAGCAGCAATAGGTAGGAATGTGGGGCTGCAGACAACACCTGAGGGAGATAAATTATGGACTTCCAGCTACACTTTGGATGCAGGGTTTCCAGATACTGAGGAGAGGAGGTGACTGAGGAGCAGATGAAAATGAAGATGAACAGAGGGCTTAGTGTCTGCTTACCCTAGGAAGGTAATGAGGTCATCTGCCATTCTGTAGACAGGCCTGTGGCATGAGAGCAACAGCAGGCACAGTGGTGCTGGGGCCAAATCTGCAAGTACAGGTCAGGTGCTGGCTGCCTTTTCCTGCTTTCTGCAGAGAAGTCGGATATGCCTTATAAGTTGATGAAGAAAACATGGCCTATTTTGGTCATGTGGGCAACCAAGCAGATAAACAAACCACTCTCAGATTTGAAGTAACTTGCTTTAGAATGAGTTTCTGAGAATACCAGAAGGGGCTGTGCATCAAGAGAAAACCTTCATGCAAGGCAGCAAGAACTGACACAATGTAAATCGCACATCCCAAAGGAAAAAAAAAATCAAACATTTAAAATTTGCCTTGTACATATGAAGAGTGCAAAAGCACTGGTTTTTTCTAGTTTCCACTTGTAGCAAAGTATGGCACAACATGCTTTTATGTAGCAGCAGGGCAGTGGCGCGCTACAGGCAGTCAGGGGCCAGCTGCACTGGAGCATGCCATGATACTGCAGCTGCTCTGTGACTGAAGAGATCAAGCTAAATTGCCACTAAAGACTGTCCCTGTCATCCTTTGCCACACACCCAGCACCCATAGGCTCTACTATTCATTGATTTCCTTGTAAAATATGCCACAGGTGTGAGAACCCGGGTATGATTGCCACACAACTCAATTCAATTACACCTTTGAGTTATATATGTCCCTGCAATTTTTCAGCCTTCAAACCTCATCTGGATTAGCACAAAGACCCCAGGGGTGAGAGACAAGTGATTAGTCCATTAACCTCAGCCATATCTTCCTGTATGTTCAATCTTTATGAGAAGAGGGTGCATAATTTACTTAGAAGCACTTACTGTCATTGACAAGGCCCAGCTATTGCCCGAAATAGTTGCATTGGCAATCAACTCATCTGAGTTATGACACTGGGAGGGGGAGGCTGATGGGACCAGCAGGAAGAAAAGGCTGGAGGGTGTATCCTGCATGCAGGCAGTGTGCTTTCCCACTGCTCTGTTAAGCCATTTGGTTGTCGACCTCAGTCCCTGGAGCCGGGGGTGGGCTCTGTCTCAGCTCTTTCCACCAGGAGCAGAAGCTTTTCTACTTGCCAAGACACCCAAGGAGCTCTATCACAGGTAACTCCTGTGAGTATCTACCAAAGACTGAGAAACATCCTACTAGCTGCCCTCCACTGTTCCCTGCCCCCTTGGCACATCTGTGCACCAAGGAGAGCCAAGCTCGTTGATGACAGAGCTTTTGGTCTCATGGAAAGGAGCCATCGGCCTGGCCAGGGACCTTGTAGGAGCACTGTGCCCCCTACACTGCTCTATCAGCAGGAGAGAGCTGATAGAAAGGTTAGGGGAAGGGAAATGGCAAGTGGGAAAGAGTTACACTGGGAATTACCAGGTAGAAAACTCAAGCTGGAAGGGATTGAAGGAATGTTATGGTTTGGCAGTTTAATTATGGCCAGTGACTGGCAAATGCATACATGAAGGGGACAAAAACTTTGGGTTTAACACATTCAAATAGCTACCTATCTCTGACAGTGTTAGACATTAGATTTATGAGCATGTGTCTTTCTCCAGACCTCAGTTTCGAGTGTCTGAGCACTGACCGCTGAGCTGCCACTTGGCTGCACTGCTGTTGCAGGTGGTGGCCTTACCAGGGCTGTTGTCTGTTCATGGCACTGTAAAATACCAAAAGGGGAGAGACGTGTCTATATCTATATCTCAAGTGTGATATAGATCCTGAAATCTTTGATTTTACTTTGATTTAAGTGCTTAAACACTCATAAAGATGGGTACTTTCATCTTACTAAAAGAGAAAGAGGTGTTCCTCAGTCTGGGGACATCCACCACTGGCTGCAGTTCTTGTTTGCACAGCACAGAGCTTGTTTAGGGGCTACTCTGCTTTTTGAACAATATCCTAAGACCAAGTGCTGTGAGAGACCAGCACAAACACAGTAATGCTCATTCATGCGGGAGGAAACTGTATGTTCATATCCACGCTATCATGATTCCACAGCTCATATGTTTTCTGTGTCCATCATCTTGCAGGAACATGATAATGATCTCCTGCAGCATTCTGACTTGCAGTGTTCCAGCTCTCAATGCATGTGAAACAAGCTAATTGCACTGACGGCACTGTATTTTACCAGCTCCTGACCTGGCTCAAGATCTTCTGGTGGGGCTATTGCAGATGTGGGGACCGTGCTATCAAATTCTTCTTTTTCAAATTATTTTTAAAAGGGCTGACACAGTAATATTGTAAAGAAGTCAAGCCAAGAATCTGCACAGAGATACGGCTAATATGGGATATTTAATTGGATGTGAATGCTCCCTCGGGCATACTATTGTCATGCAGTTTAATTTTGACCCCTACACAGTAATAATAATGGAAATAATAAAATGCTGAACTCAACATCTAGAAACAGCTGCCTCTGCATCTAAACCTTAACAGTGCTTTTACCCTATAGCACCACAGTTAGAGGAGATCTTTTTCTATTTCTTATGCAAATAGTAATTATACATAACACTTATTCTTACTTTACCTTAGCTTCCTTAAGATAATGGGAAGGAGAGGGGGAAGGTGAAGAGAGTTTCTATAATGGATGGAGTGGGGGTTGCAAAATGAAGACCATTAATTGATTGAGTTAATCAGAAAGTGACCTTAACTGCTCATCAGCTAAATCACCTACTGAATGGAATAATAATGATCAGGGCAAATTAGGATCCATCGTATTGCTTAATAAGTAGACAACAGATCACAGTGGAAAGATTTGACCATCAAAATCATAGAATACAATATATATAGCATTAGAGTGTGTGTATATGCATATGTATGCATGCATACATAGCACTTGTGTTTTTTACTCTGGTGGTCCAAGTACATAAGTGTGCTGGAAACCATGGGGAGGGCAAGTACTTTTTAGAAGATCCACTGATATAGTCAAGAAAAAACAGACAAGCTCTGGGTCCAAGGAAGGACAGTATAGCTGAAAGCTTCTGTGTTCTACAGCTCATAGTGAAAGAGAGTGTTCCTCTGTGCACTCCGGCTACCTTGTGCTCAGTACAGCGCCTTGTAATTTCACAAGGTTGTCAAGCCAACAGATCTGGGATAAACAACTGAACTTGGTGGCAATTTCATCCATTTACATGAGGGTTAAATTAAAATTTAACAAATTTTACTAATAAATGCTATGGAATAAGTGAGTTGCTGCTGTTTTCAATTTACAAAAAAGATCTATTATATATATATATATGAAATGGTGTGTATATATATATATATGGTATAGTGTATGTATATATGGTAGGTACATATATATACACGCCTCACTGTATAGAAGTGTACTGGAGATATGTGAAATGTGCAGATAGCAGAGGACAAAGCTGGAACTGAGATCCAGAGGTGTGCTATCAGCAGTTCATGTGGCCACATGCCTTTCCCTCCATCACTCACTCCTTTCTGTAAGAACTGGGCTTATAGCAACCCTGATTTTTTAAAAAAAATCTTCCTTTTAACAGCAAAATAATTGAAAACCTAAACAAATCTTAAAGTTCCTTAGAGAGTAAAAAGTAGTATTTAATTAAACTCTCCTTTACAGCTTCTTTCTATCATACTTCAGATTTCAATTTTTGAAATGAAATGCATGGCATTTCAGCTAGCCCTAAAAGGCATGCTGTTTCTAATTCACCTTATTTAATGTCAGGATGCAGTGGGGGAAATGGGGTTAACACATTTTGATTCTCTTTCTCTCTTTTGAAACCAGGAAATTGATGGCAATGCTTTGTTACTTCTGAAAAGCGACATGATCATGAAATACCTGGGGCTGAAACTGGGACCTGCGCTGAAACTGTGTTACCACATTGATAAGCTCAAGCAAGCCAAGTTCTAACAATTTCTTGAACAACAGAATCTAAGCTAAATCTAGATGGAAAACTAAAGGTAACATATTGCCTTACAGAAATGCATTCATTTGCAGGTTGCTTTTCCCTCTTTTTTAACAAAGACTTGGTCTTTTTTAACATTTGTGCATTGTCACCTTTTTTTAATCCAATGGGATCTTTTGTGCTGCTTTGTGTTAATAATATGCCAAAAAGTATATAATTACAATAATTATTTTGTATCATCAATATTATTATGATTATAGTAAGTCCTATTTTTGTAATCAGAAGTGGAAAATCAAAACCAAACACAGTTACAGCATATGCTGAGTACTGCCAAAAGACAAATGAAATGTTCCTCGCGTGCCACGGTTCCACGCCACAGGAGTAACCGCTGACCTGCATCGGCTGGGCACCAGCTACACCGTCCGTGCTCGAGGACTGAAAAAGCGCAGCATTTGGTCACCTATTGTCTGATGGGAACTGTCTTGCACTATCTGGAAAACTTGAATTATTCGCTTAAAAAAAATAAAATTTAAAAATCAAAAAAAAAAAGAAAGAAAGAAAAAAGGGGAAAAAGAGAGAGAAGAAAGTTTAAAAAAAAATAAGAAAGAAAGAAAGAAAGAAAGAAGACAGCGGGGAAAAGGGATTTTTTTCCCAGCTAAAGTACTTTTCCCCGCTAGAGGGAGCAGCCCTAGCAGACTTGTGGCTGGAGCTACGATGCCGCTCTGTCTGATGAGCTCTGACCACCATGACTCCCCAATCGAGCGCATCCGTAAGTACCGCCAAGGAGGAATCACAGACTCCCAGCACGATAAGCGCGTTACGATTTACAGATAATTAATTCAAGAGAAGCCCAAATGCAGAGAGCGCTTCTGACAGGATGTTTCCCGTTGCACCAAAGAGGGGGTGGCCGGCTCCCACGGTGTCTGGCGTGCACAGCTGTCAGCTCCCTTCCCTGAGCCGTTCCAGTCTGGCACACAGTTTGTGGCACTCTAAGAAAAAAAAAATTCTGGGCAGCTTTTCTGGGTTTTTGTTTGCACCGTGAAAAAGAGAGGGAGCTGGGTGGGAGCGTTCCTCATGAGGACCCGGGCACATCTCTGCACTTTGCAATGATGGTCAGGTCCAGGGCAGATGCTGTAGGATTGGTTTCTGATTGTACTGCGGTTTTCAGTACACGAGTAGATGTGCTGAACTTTATGTCTCAAGTGAATTAAAAACTCACTTCTGCCTCTTACACAAATCTAAAAGGTGCCCATCGATACTCCATGCAGTCGGGGGGGAGAACTTGTCTCAGGCTGAGAAAGCAATCTGTGGAATGGGTATGTTCTTGTTTTCTTCGGAAAGGAGGACTTAAAAGGGACACATCCATATAGTTTAAGCCCTTAGTGCATGACAAGGAGATGCAGCAAGTGTTTTTAAGTCATGCAGGTGATTTTAGAGCTAGTTGGCTCAGCTGACTTGAGAAATGGGGTCCTGATAATACACAAGACATCATGCTGTTTGACCCTATTTATGTAGAAAAGAATGTTACCAAAAATACCTCATGGAATAAAATTCGACTTGATGCACGTTGCTAGACTAGAACTCCTACCAAAAGATACCCATTCAAGGCTTAATCCTGAAAATCCTTAAAAATAGGAGAAAGCAAAAGCAAGACTTTCACTAAACTCTTGGGGACTACTCCCCCAAGTTAAAGAAGTTGTCATAAATTTGCAGGATTGGATCTTTACAGGACTGATCAGCTTTCAGCAAATCCTGTCTGCATGCCAAAACACTCTTAATAGGAATATTTGGACAACTGTGTTAAATGAAAAGTCATACAATGTTGAGTGATGTAATATATGGAACCCTAAATGTGCCAATGCTTGGAACACAGCACCCATCCAACATCACTTTGTGTTTGTGGTATAAAGAATGGAAATTCAGTCAGCTATCTGATTGAGGCAGAGGTGACTTTTCATTAATATCAAACTTGTACAGTTTTCACTCTTACTTCTTTTAAAAAAATTGGGGGTTTTCCCAAAAAGATTCACAAAATATGTAAAAATCTTGCTGTATTAGTAATATCACCTTCAGAGAGTCTTCAGACAATCTTTTTCTTTTTATTTCCCTGTAATTTTGAACTTGGTTAACCTCTGTGCTTTTTGAAAAGGTGATTTTAATTCCTCCACTTAAAACCCCACCTTGCTGTAATGTATCAGTAGTCAGAGCTGGTTAGACTATCAGATGGATTCAATGCTGGAAAATCCCACTTTGTCAAAATCAAAACTCTTCATAAAAGCATGTCACTTTCTAACATTAAATTCTATTTAACTGAAACTACAGCTTTCAGTAATGTCAAAACATCATTTTGACATTTTGGAAGTTGAACATTTGTGCTCCAAGAAGATTTTTGCATTTTATTGTCTTTTCCTGGAGAATCTGTAGCCTCACATTTTATTCTGGGAGTGGGGAAAGAAAAAGCCACCCTAGAACTAGGCTTCTGTGAATAAGAATCCTTCCCATCCTGCTCTGTGCCTCACCCCTTCCTTCCATCCCCCACCTGCCTCTGGACATCATGGCCAGCAGGGCTGATAATACCAATGCAGTATTAGTAGACTCTATGGTGGTAATGATGTTCATGCATATGATTTAATATGCTGAAATAGTTTTCATGTATGTATCTGATGTGTACAGTCAGTGGTGCTATCTCATTTGATATGACACTTGTGGGTACGTCAGGACTGCCCAGGCCGTGAGATTTAATGTTCTGTTTTTCACAGGGAGGCTGTAAGTAGATTCATTTTACATGTAAGTAATGCTTATAACAAAAATTCCTCATTGTACGGTGTTTTGGTTTGGTTTTTTTGGTTGGTTGGTGGTTTTTTTTCCACTGAGAGAGAATTAGGAGACAAACATTACTGCAGTAATATTGCAATTGTAAATAATTGTCTTTCAAGTCTTATTAGTGAAGGTAGTTATGCAGCTCTGCTGAGCTGAGGGTGTCAGGTCTTTCCTCAGAACAGGCACTAAAGAACCAGAACATGCATGTCAGCTGCTTCTCCATTGGCTGCTGTTCTAGATATCACTTGTACAAATTACTTTGTTTGCTATTCCTTTTCCAGCTCCTTCTTCAGACTGTAGCCAATCCAGTTGTTCCCAACAGGTGGGTAGACGTGTGATACCTTTAAAAGCAACACATGAGCCTCTTTTTTACTTCTAAGCTGGATCAAAAAGACCCTTTGGTTGCTTCAGGCAGTTTCAATTGTTTGTGAGCATTCACTTTTTTTTTAAAAAAAAAAAGAAGTAAGCAGGCAAAGTCCGAGGACTTGGGAACCACTTCTCCCTGCTCAAATGACAGTTACAAGGTGTTGGGAGCACAGAGACAGTACCCTCTGGCAGACCACCTTCTTGCATCTAGCATGGCCGACCAGCTCAGCATGAGCTGCCAACGCAGGCCAGCCACACTGCTTTCCCACCCACCTGACATCACAGTCTCTTCTCTTGCACCAGCAAACGCCTCCTTCCCTAGCCAGACCTAACTGAGTTTCAAGAAATGCCTCTGGGAATACCTCCACTTCTCATAGCCCACTGTCTTGCTTGGCAGGCTGAGGAGTGCAGCAGCCTTTGCAGCGTTAGCAGCTTCACACAATGTGATTAATGCAGGCAGGCACCCTTGGGACTGGCATGTAAAGCATCACCCTGGGCTGTTATTACCCTTAAATTGATTGCTGAATTTCTATAGGTTGTCAGCAGTCTTTATGAGTTACACTTCCTCCCTTCTTAAAGAATGGATGGCTGCAAGAGATTAAATAGAGCATTATTAGCAAAACCAGCAATAATTAGCAAAATAACAAGAAAATGGCTGATGAAGTTTTTGTGTTGGATCAGCAACAGGAGGACACACCATCCTCCAAAGCCCAGCCATGACTGCAACAGTTATGGATGGCCTTTCCTCTTGCCCTGGCACAGCAACCCCACGGTCCCTTCCTGCCCATGGGGTGCAGCACCCTCCCATCTCTGGCGCTGCAGTCTGGGGGCTGTGCAAGCTCAGGAAGGACTCTGTCATCTCTTACCTCCCCAAAACATACCCAAAACCTTCAGTTAATTACTTAGTGCCTTCTCTCTCTTTTCTTTTGAATGGCTTTTATTTGAAAAAAGACATCAAGAGGGGGATCCCTCAGGTCCTTCCAGGAACCTGTGAATGACCCCTCAGCTCACCAGGTGAAGGAGCATCGCCAGAGTCAGACATCCACCCAGGTGCAACTGGTCCTCTGTTGGCACAAGGGAGGGAGGCAAGAATGAAATGCCCCCTTTTTATTAATTAAAATAAAATGCTTTTCAGGCACTTCCCCTCTCTGAAATGCAGCCTCCCTCCCCAGAGCCAGTTGGTTGGCTCTTCCCCAAGCATCAAGGAGGGAGGCAGAGGAGGAGCCCAAAAGGACTGCCTTCTGCTGGTTCATTCCTGCAAGGCAGCAGGTATGGAAGGACAAAAACCAACTGCTACCCTGGTTTGAAACTGGTTTGGCTAGAGAGAGGTGTCGTGCCCTGGGATTTGGTCTGAGGGGTTTTGCTGTGCCAAATTCAAACACCTTTGTCAGAGAAAGCAGGCAAGTTGTTGCACATATTGCCTCTGATACCTTGCAGTATTTCCATGCTGTTCTCCAATCCATGCTCCCTTCATGGGCAATTGGAAATCGATTCCCCTGGAAATCTAGAATTTTTCTTGAAAAAAAATCACTTTTATTCACTGCCATGACTTAAATATTATGGAAACACGTCTGCTAACAATTTGCTTTGCGTAATTTGTACTAATGCTAACAAGCAACAGCTGCAACACTTCCTGTTGTAAATTCTTTTGTGGTTGCAGTGGAATTATCACATCTGTACTTCACAAATCTGATAGATTCGAGCACAGCTCTCTCATTCTGGCCCCAGCTCCAACAAATCCCTGTGCCTCAAAAGTACAGCTACGCAAACATGTATTTATAGTCTCTGTCTCCCTTCGCTCCCAAAATCTCCACTCCTCACAAGTACCTGCAGCAAGAGGGATTGGAGGAGTGGAAGGAAGGAAGATATGTGATAGCCTGGGGGTCAGCCAGTGCATATATGGTGTGGTTGAAGTGGATTGTTTTCAGCAGAGACATCACTGACCAGCCAGGTTTATTGCAGTTCAAGCAGACAGGTTTTGGTCAAAGGCTAAGTACAGGAGAAATGTGATTTATTAAAGAAAAAGAAAGAAATATGGGTGTGCAAAATACTGCCACCATAAGACTTAAGCTGAAACCCAAGAATCTTTCAACTGTAATCTAAAGAAAAATGTTTCCCTTACTCAAGATTCTAAATAAAGCATGTTAGGCCAAACCCAGGTCCCACTGAGGTCCACGTAAGTTATTCTATTGCATTCATAAGACTGGGCCTTGGCTCATAAACCAGGTCAAGCTTCAGCCATGTCCCACAGTAACTAGGGCCTAACAAGGTATTTCATCCTCCCTTACAAAGAGTGGAGACATTCTCCGCTGGCCAGCCCCCTCTCCCCTGCTCCCAGGAGAGCTGCTAGCTTCCTGGTAGAGAGTTCTTCCAGCTGCACCTCTACCTGATCCCAACACCTTCTCCAGTTAGCTTCGCGTTTTAGCTACGAGTTTCATAGAGAGTGGTTTGGGTTTTCCACTTTGGAGCAAACCAAAGCCTGTACCCTGAGGATTTCAGCCGTGCCACTAGGCAGAAACTCTCCCTGATTTGAATATGACTTCACTGGGAGATTTCCACACATTCCTGAGGCAAAGCCTGAGGTGGAATTTAAAAATAAAAGTTTTCAAAATGAGCCTCAATGACCCACAGTTTTTGGCTCCTTCAGCATCCATGGCACTTCATCATACTTCAAACAGTTGAGTCTCTTGGTAGTGCCATGATCTGACAGGAATAGCTCACAGGGCTTCAGGAGAGACTCCGTCTCTGACTACAGAGTCTCGTTCCTATTGGTCTATGGGCAGCTGCCAAAAGGCAGCGTTTGAGGCTGGACAGGAGATTGTGTAAGTGTATGTATGTTGCTCAGAGAGGCTTGTCTGGCTGCATAGACAGGCTGTGAAGTGAGTGAAATAATAGCAGGGTAAAGCAGCTTGGAAAGATGTGCTTCAAAAATGGAAAAGTCCCAGGCTTCACTGGAGTTCCCATGGAGTTTGTGCCCTGTCTCCAGGTCTGTATTGAACTTGATCTGCATAGCACGGTATGTGTATATTACCCAGAGTCTTCCCTATGTGCTATATAAAACTGGGATCATGCTGCCCTTTTTGAACATTAAATACATGCAACCAACTTCATATTGACAGATATCTGTAAAAGAGTGGGGAATGGGAAAAACCTATGTACAGAAATGAGGACATTTCAGACTGGAGCAGTTTCCCAGCTTTCAGCTTCTTTCAGCTAAAACACAGAAGGAGAGAAAAAGAACTTCTGAATTGCAGTGAATCCAAGCCAGTGAAAGAACAGTGATTAATTTTATCCCTCACTTTGATGGTTTCCTGATCTGTAATGTGTTTTATGGCCCTGTATTTGCTGTAGTGGCAGTATGGTGAATTGATCCATATGTACAGGTTCCACTGTCTCTAAAAACTATCTGTCTTCTTCATGGCTTTTCTAAAATGCTATAGCATTCAGAAAGCTCCTGATCAACTTGGTAAGAGTCAGTATTTGAAAAAACACATATTTTCATTTCTTTTATTTTTCTTTTCTCGTGACACAAAAACTTGAAAAAGCAGCTGTAGCCACAGCTGTGTAGCAGGTTAACATACACCAACTTTTCATTTTATGCCTCTCAGAAACCTCGTAGTAAAGAATCTGTTGCTTACCCACTCTATGGGCTTACAAGAAACCAACTTAAATTCCAGTCTTCCACTGACCCTGTAAATGGAAGTGTTAAATACAGTACAGTTATTTACTCTGTAGATTTAGTAGAGTTCTTCTGCTTTTTTACTAGTGTAAATGAGATCAGTATCTCATTTGGTAGATCTCTCCTCTGACAATTCTAGCAGTTTAAATGCAAGCTGCTTTGGCTGCTGTTATCAAGACTCACTACCAGTATTTGTGTCACAGTGACGTGTAGGGATTGGGTCTAGCGCTGTGCAGGCATACTATGAGATGCTCAGCCTGCCTTAGAGAGCTGACAGCTTCATAAGGGAAAAGAGACAACCCAAGGAGAAGTTTCCTAGAGGCAACTTTCCTTCCCTATTGCAGATAAATGCTGAAAATGGATAGAAGTCAATGGCATGAATTTTCCACAGTCATGTGAGTGAAAAATAGCAGAACACTGAGAAAAATTAAGGAAAACTTCCATGAAGGTGAAGAGTATTGCCGCCTTCTGTTAAACCTCCACTGTTAAACCTGACTATTGGTGAAGCCAGGAGACTGAACCAAGACCTTCTGGTCAAATCTAGTGCCTTACCCATAAGACCATCTGTTCTCCCTGTATTCCTGCTTTTCTCTGTGCTGGCCACATCTGACTTACTCCTCACACAGCCCTTACTCATGTCTTCCTTATGCACCTGAAAAATAGCACCCAAATGGGCCTTTTAAGGTCCTTCACCCTTCCCTCACTCTTCTCTATCTCAGTCTTCCTCTGCTATCTAGTCTTTTCCCTGGAACTTCCTACCCCTTTCCATTCCTATCCTCCCACTGTAGTTACTTCCATTTTTTGTACTCTGTTCCATTCTTGCAGCACTGCTTCTTTTCCTTCCTTTCCATCTTTCGGTAAACATGGACATGTCACCTTCACCCCTGCTGCAACTCCTTCTCTACCTTTTGCCTTTTCCCAGCTCTTCCATTTCCCCTCTCTCATTTTCTAGTTTTCTGCAACACTTTCTTTTCTTTCAATCAAGTGCCCTTCACAGGCAAGTCTTGTACCTGATCTGCTGTGACAAAGACTACCATTCACTAACATCATTAAATTAGGTTATCTGTATATTTTTGGCATACTTTTTATCTCACACAAAACCCCTTCTACTGCCTTCATTCACCAGCATGAAAGGCACTTTTTGAGGATGGTTTTTAACTAGTTCACTGGTTACTGTTTGCAATAAATACCTCATTAAAGGCTCAGCACTTTTATGCAGGGTAAGTGCAGTTTCCCCCCCTAGCTTCCATCTTTGCCTGAGCTGCCTATTGATATTCAAGCTGCTTAAATGCTCCTTGTTTTGAACAGTCTCAGTTACACTGCTCACTGGGATGAATCCTTGGCTCCCACCCTGTTGCTGATGGCCACATGGACCAGGTTTGGACCTGAGAATGGCACACCATTAGGCAGGTGTGAGCATCGATGTGTGCTGAGCACAGAGCCACCAGCATTGCTTCCTCAGGCCTGGAGAAGCTCCAGCCTGCTTTCAGCCAGCATCAGAAAGTTGGTTGGAAGGAAGAGGTGCCATCATGAATGATAAGAGCAACAGAAGGTAGGAAAGAGCCATTAGGCTGGAAGAAGAAGAGAAGTGGTGTTGGCCAGCTGGAAGGTGGTGGTGGGATAGACAAAAGCAGCCATGAGGGAAGGCCATTGTTGTAAACTTACATTAAGAATGTGAGAAAATCTGTGTGGCAACTGGCACTTCAATATTTGCAGCATCATCCTTCATACTGAAATACGTGCAATAACGCAGGGCAGATTCACACACGGATGCACAAGTGTGAGTTTAGAGTAATGACTGTAGCTTCTGTGGGGCTCCTGCATGCTTCTACCAGTGGGAATGAGATCAGATATTGGCTCTGGGTCTCTGTTTCCAAACAGTGCAAAGGATGACAGCAGAACAGTTTCTATCCAGCTGGAAAGTGGCAGCCTTAAATCAGGCCACAAAATAGATCAACTCCTGCTTACACTTTTTTTTTTTTTCAAATGCTGCACTGAGCTCTCTTCCAACTCCTCACCATTAGCTTCCAAGGCTAGTGAAGCATTTACAGGGCTTTTTTGATGTATGTGCAGCTATCAGGTTTTGTATTGCTAATTGGGCTCAAAGTGCGTTAGCTTTGATTTTTAATGTTCTGTAATTTGCTAGATAAGCCTCAGTTTCTGCAACAGCTATATAAGTAGGGCTGCTTTCATCACATCTTGGAGATATTTTACAACGTTGGACTTTTTATATATCTACTAACCTTGAAAGGTGAATGACATCTCTTTCTCAGTGCTGTACAAGCTTAGGAATAGATATTTTGTGACAGACATCAGATATCAAGTGACTATGTAACTATTTGAATTTTTTCAAGCACATACAAAATCTGCTAGAGAGAATAAAACCTGAATATACAAGCAATTTAGTTACAATCAAGATTCAAACTCACACTGTCTTGCATTCTGTCACTCCCAAATTTATTACAGCCTATACCACTTACTACTGATAGACATAACATCTCCACATCTCACATCATTAGAAAAACGTATTTGTGGCTGCTCTCATCCAAATCCCAAAGGAGATAACAGGACCCTGTCCAGCACATGGCACAGGCTTCTCCTCACTGACTGCACTCAAAACAGAGAAATCAATTCATGTACAGTAGCTCACCAGGCATCCTTCACCTGCCAGTGTGTACATTAAAAATAGAATGTAAATAATGAGATTCCCTATATAATAAAAATGTGCTGTCATGATAAGATTATGGGCTTGAAAGATGCTGACTTGACTCAATCAAACTATTCTATGATTCTGTTCTATGGTTCTATGACTTGATGTGATGCATAGGTAAGGCTGATGTCTTTTGAAAGTCCTTAGCTCAGACTCTCCCACCTCTTTTCATTGCTCAGTCTGGTTTTACTCCAGTTGGCACTGCCACACTGGTGTCACCAGGCCCCTACTCCATTCTTGATGGCGAAAGGTGGCAGAGTTTATTTATTTATATATACAAGCAGTATAACACCGTTAGCAGCAGCCCCTCGGATTGCGATGTAAGCGATGCTGCCTGAGTGCCTCCTTGGAAAGAAAAGACCGTGTCAACTCCCTCGGTGCACCCACCAATTCCCCCAAAAGGTGATGGTGCCCTATCCCCAGTGCACAGTACCACCCAGCTTTACAGGGTGTTTGATTGTGCCCTGCTGTGTAAAACGTTCCTCGGCTGCTTCTTTCCTGATGCTGATATAAATCTAGACCATCCCCACCAGCATCAGTGCGAGGCTTCCGATGTCACGCTCGCTGGTGAACAGTCAGGATTTCTGTATTCATCTTTTACACATCTTTTCCTTAGCACTGGTTCTTTGTTGTTGGTTTTTGTTTGTTGTTTTTTTGTTTCTTTCTTTCTTTCAATGAGAGAGGAACAAGAAACATCTTACCCTGTGAGCAGTTTCAAGGTCCCCATGCAGCAATGCAGTTCTGTGCCAGTCGATGCCAAGCCGGCACATTTGTATGACTGCCATGAGTCTTGAGCTTTGTCTCAAGCTGAATGCTCAACGTGCAGAATCTAGGTGATTTCTAATTCTGGTAAGCCCAACATTCATTCTGCTGCCCACTCAATTTACTTAGCACCATATTTTTGCATTAATTTTCTATGATTGTCAGGAGGTAATAAACAATTTGAGTTGCTTAGATGCCTACAAAGGTTTAGATGACTACAGCTTTTCTCCATTTTTGACCAAGAATTCTTACTAAAGATGACATACATGATATATTATTAATTATGCCAGGATTACCGTATGATGCTAACAATAACTGGGGAAGTGACATCTGCCCCTTAGTTCTACTTGTTGGAAAAGCAATGCAAATGCTTTCATACTTTGCTGTTTCTTAGCTATCAAAACCTCCCCTAATAAACCATCTCTAACAGTGAACATTGCGTTATATTGAATAGTTTCATATTCACTTTGCAAATATGCAAGCAAGGGAGAGCTGAGGTAAACTGAATGTGGAACTTACGGGTGGGAATAACATGTGAATAAAATGCCTGGAGTCCCAGGAGTGGCACAATTATGACAAACAGCATATTAGTATTGCTCTCCCCCTGCATCAAAAGGGTTTTATTGAAGTGATTTGTCTTCAGCTGTGGAGGTGTGTGCCTTTCTACGTTTATGTACTCACTGGTATGATGTATGTACACAGATACTCACCTGCCCACCATATGTACACCTCATACATATTCATGCATCCAAGCAAAATAATAACTGTCAATTTAGCATGTTCTATATGGGTGAGTCCAAAATATTCATACTTCATGTGTACAGTTTTTCAATACATATGCAACCATTTACCAAACATGGTGTCAAACTGCGATTCCTTTTTTATTTCTTCAGACACTGTTCTTTATTAACTGCAACTTATTCCTTCCAGTTGTTTCTGTCACTATTTAGAGGCATGTTCTAATGTATAGCTATATATTGCCTGTTGTGTGTGCTATATGCTACTGTTTGAGTCTTAATTAAGCTGAGTATTACTGGTCTAGATGTTCTTAATTTTGTACAACAGACTTTTGTTTGGGTTTCACAATTTGCTGCAGTGTGTTTAAGAATGTAGTATGGAAGGGGACCATCTGTGATAAAATAAAAAGGTCCCAAACCTTCAGATTTATGTTTCATAGAAAAAGCCAGTACTTTCTTTTACTATTGCAAAATTATTTCTGTATTTTTTAATAAAGGATTGGATTTATTTGGTTCTATGTATGTTTTATCTAATAAACCTTATTTTTTAAATAAGAACCTGGACTCGGTCTATACACATCTGCAGTGTTCATTGTGTTCAACACACAAAGCACTTTTACCTACCAAATTCCCTGTGGCTGAGCCTGCAGCTCTGCTAATGCCAGAACTACCTCCTATCCTGACTGGTGCAGAACTAATTTCACATTTTGATTCACATTTCTCTGCTATGCAAATAAGAGATGGATACCGAGGTGTCAGCCTGTTGATAAATCCCCACTGCGATACATTAGCATCAATGCTCATTTGCAGGGCAAGCAGTTTCTTTGGTTCTCCAGTGAATTAAGGCTGGGGTGTCAATTTGAAGAAAGGGTACAACACACAGGCAGACGCCTAATCCCTCGGGCTGCATCTGCATGGGCAGACCCTGCTCTCATTTGTGTTGATGTAAATCTGAGGTGGCTCAGCTGAAGTCATTACTGTTGTTCTGGATTTACACTGGGGAGAAAACAAGAGTAAAATTTTTCCCAAGACCAAAATATTTCAAGGTCGATCAGCCCACTTTACACACAGGCAGCTACTGGAATACTCTATCAATGTCTCAATAAAAAGCCTGAAAAAGAGCCAAAAAAATCTCAGCTCAGCTACCATTAAGAAACTTCCCCTAGAAAATAAGAAATGTTTTCTCTGTTATGTAGAGTCAGCTCTAGCTATCCAAGTAATACATTGCATTGAATGATTCCCTTCTTTTTTGCCCTTTAATTGCACTTTCCTCAATGATGTTATCAACAATACAGCATGATGAAGTTTCCCTTGAAGTCAATTTGCCATCCACATCAGCAAAAGCAAGGATAGGCCCTGGATAACTGTCTTTGGGTCCTATCTTCTTATTGGTCTCCAAACAGAAATAAGGCACAAACCCCAATATTACAGAAAACGGAGATTAATGTATCCAAGAGACTCTACTAAAGAAAAGTAGGTTTAGGACACCCCTTGATTTTGTTGATTCTGGCCCCTCTATGAATCCTACATTTAAGGTAGACTTCAAAACAATGTTTTAAAGCTGTTTCTTCTTATGCTATTCCTTTGCATGCTGAGACTAAAAATGAGGCTTGTGAGATATACAGCAGCCCAGCTACTGCTCATCTTGAGCTGTGGCTTGTTGCTGTGCTTTCATTCCAGTGGCAGGAGAAAGAGCAGGCAAGTACATATCCCAGTGCTGAGTAGCCAAAGGCCTTGGCAGAGTCAACACAGGGTTCTGGGTCAACTCCTGCTGACAGCCACGGGATCCTCTTCCCTGGTATGGGTGCTCACATTTCCAGTGGGTCATGGAATTAAGTCCCAGTTCATACAACAGGCCTGACCTAAGACATATACTCCCCTGTGCCCCTAAACAATCAAGTGCAGCATTTTGGCTCTTCTGGCAAGGAGAAATTTGCCTTTTTTTCTCTAGACACTTCTTTTATCTCCAGGCTTTAAAACCAGAAGAAAGTTTTCCTTCAGACTGAATATATTTAGAAGCTGTCTGAAGTCATTTGGAGCCTGGTTTCTGAGGTGAAGCAATTTAACTTCATCGCTGGTTTATGTGTCTGCAAAGTGCTCTGTCGCCTCGATTTGAAGCTCAGACACTGTCTGTAATAAATACTAGGGGGAGGGGATAAAGCTCCTTCCTTTGATTATAAAAAGTGTATAGAGTAGACTGGACTTCAGGAGGCCTGAATTGATCTTGAAGATCACTGAATAACATGGGCCATGAGGCACTTTTCATTTACTATTCTGTCTAAAGATCCCAGCTGGGCCTCACGTTCTGGCTCCACAAGGAATCACACAAGGGGAAATAAGACATCAGCATTCCTGCCTTGCACAGCCAAGAGACCAGGATTTAGATCTCAGGCAATGGATGAATATATATGTATATGTCTATATACATGTCTATATACATATATAGACATGCATATATAAACATATATACATGCATATATATATGGAGAGAGTAAAATGCATTTGTCAAAACTGCCAGCACAAAGCAAACAAAAGACCTGATGCATTCCATAGTTACTATGCAAATTGTTATGTATAGCAGACTTTTTCTCCCCCTAATTACCAGGTGTGATGGAAACAGTGGCCTGTTTGTCCTTCCCCATATAGGAACTCGCCCCATGTAAGACCACTCAGTTACTTGCTCTGTCTCTCACACATCTGTCAGGAACCTCTGGTCCAAGAGCTGTGATGTGGCAGCTGATGAAGTTTTATGCAGTCCCCTGCCTAGACTGTTTAGCTGGTATTACCAGGCAAAAGGGGAGTGTAATATGCCTGGGCTATTTCAGGTTTTTCAGATCTCTGCAAGGAAAACCTGTCCATCTTTGCCATGGTAATTTACAGTGAACACATCTGGGAAAGATTTTCATTTGCCAGTATTTTGAGGAAAAGTGCTGGATAAAAATTTTGTCCAGGCCAGATGAGTTACTAAGCTGGAAAAAGCAATTGGGAGACAGGAGTTGTTTCCCATGCCCTTGTCTCACTCTGCATATCCAGGAGAAGGATCAGAGAGCTCCAGTTCAGCAGAGATTTACTCTGGAGGTAATGTTGTGCACTTTTCCAACCCTGTAAATAATTTGAAGATCTGTGTCTGTGAGAGCTCTGGGGAAAAAAAAGCCAACCTCTGTTCATGCCCCGGCAATGAGACTCATTCCAGTGAACACATCTATTTGCCAGTGCCATCTTGATTCCACACATGCCACTAACGGCTGCACAGAACTTCCTTTCCCAGCTGAGTGCAGACCACTTTGACATCTGGAACAGAAGCAAAGAGGAAGAACATACATATCCTTCATAGGCTTACTCAGCGCCCCGTTAATGCCTAGAGAGCGTGAAGGAGAAAGACGCACCCTGAGCAGGGGCAAAGAGCTGGGTCTGAGAGACAAGATGGTAGGAGAATGGACAAAAGCCTGGAGATAAGTAAGAGCCTGGGAACTGGTGGTATTGCTTGTGACTGGGAGAAAATAGGAAAGATGGAAATCGTAAAGAAAAAGGGAAAATATGAAGCCAAAAAAATGTTTTAAAAAAAAGGAAAATGTGGATCAAGTTGGTGAAAGAATTACGAGTAAGAAGAAAGGAGACCATGATGGCCTGTAAGAGGACACGATGCTGGAGCTAGGATAAAGCACATTCTCTGAACCTGGGAATCACTGCAGGGACCTGCAGCGTGCATGAAGAACTGCAAGCAGCAGTGGCTGAATCTCCATAGGTTCCCCACTCTAGGACTTCAGGAGCAGCTGCAGCAGGGCTTGAAGTCCTGCCAGCCTGCATACTCACATTCCCCATGACACTGTGCTGGCCACCAAGAAGCATAGGTAACCCCCAGACATTGTGGTGAGCCTTCAGCCCCTCTCCCCACCCTGGCACCCCTCTCCTGGCCCCACTCAGAGCCCTGGCCCTTCCTTCTCAGTGCTGATTTTTCCATTTCTCTTTTGCATTCATTTTTAACCCTGTCTTTTTAAACCAATGGGAGCTCTTTGTTCAAAAATAAACCATCTTTTGAAATAGTGTTACTTCTCTCCTTGAACTTTTCCCTGTGAATGACTTGACATTAAGCTGATAGTTGCTCTTAACCAATTGTTAACCTATTAGTTGAGACCATAAAAATTACTGAAAGGCCAAGGCTAAAGCTGTTTAAATGAGAAATATTTCTACAGAACTCCCCTGAGATGAAATAAAAAAGCTCCTGCCGACAGAGCGGCTGCCAGTTTCAGACTAACGGGTTTGAAGATGATGTTTTGCTAACAGCAGTTAATCAGTAAATTCCCATTACTAATAAGGCCATCACTCTTGGCTGAAGCCACAAATTACATGTTATGTTTCTCACTGCTGAAGATAAAGTGTTCTTTAAATTTTGTGTCTGCAAATGTAATGTTTAGCACAAAACACCATCAGGAAAAACAAGAGGAAAATTGAAAAAATGTCACATACATTCAGCATCAATTTGCTTCTCTGTCACTAAAACTGAATATCTTTTTTGTTTTGGTATTTATTACCACCTTGAAATTTATATTCAGGAGGGAAATAGAAACCATGGGTACTGGGTTTTGATCTCAGACATGCTGCCACCTGACAAGCATCTTAAAGACAGACATAGCCTGATGTAAGTGAAATCAGAACAGGACCCTGTCACAAGACAAAATTGAAAAGGAAACAACCTCCAAAGTTTCATTATAATGTTGCATCTTGATTGTCATCCAGATCTTCTGCTCTCTTACAGAATTGCAAGTCTGGCTTCCTTCCACTAATGCAATCATCATTCCAAATTTCAAGTCTTACTAGAGAGTAGGATTTTCGCCATCAGTGTCCAAAGAAGAGTACAAAAATGTGGTTTATTTTGGTTAGAACGCTAGAGGTAGTCCTCGATTACCAGTCCCTTTTGTTCTGCTTTCCCTGTCCCAGACACAGCCAAATTCAGAACCTATCCCATTGCTTGGAAATGAAGGATGAAATGTGCCAATAGCTAACTCGACAGCAGGGCTTTTTTCCAGTATGAAATGTTCTTTACCTTCATTTCCAGAGACAGCCATACAAAAGTCAGATGCTTTAGGCAAAACTCCTCCCTCCAGTGCCAAATGATCTTTGCAGGGACACAGCAGCCTCACTTCTGCTGACCGCTTCACATGAAAATGTCTACATGCTTGGCATCCCGCCATGACCTTCAGCAGCAACTCCCAACTTACTGAGCTGTTGGTAAGAGCAGGATTTTGCCTTGCGCTCTTAATTCTGCACAGGAGTGGGTGCACACATCCAGGCAGACACATGCCAACCCCGCAGCACTGACCATGGGTACCACTCAGTGTTGGTCAGACCACGGAGCAGATTGTTCAGCCTCTGTGCTGGGGCGGGTGCAAGCAGGAGGCCCTCGTTGTTGGTGCTGGTGGGGGTGTCTCCCTATTCTCCTCTTGGTGCTATTACTATTGTGTTTGGAACTAACCTCCCCTTTTTTCCAATGCTGCAGGACAGCCCCTTTCTGGAGCACACACAGAGCCACTGGGGAAGGAGAGATTGGTGTAATGGTGTACAGGCTGCACACAGGAAATACTGTGCTTTGGTTCAAGGGAATTTTTTCCCTCACAGGGAAAAAATTGAAAGACAACAGTAGTTTCGAAGGAGAACCATACGTGGCCCCTGTTGTGCACTCCAACGTATCCTCGCTGCAGAGAGCGGTGCCTGTCAGAAGGCAAGAAGGGCTCAAGACCAGGGGGTCAGAGCCTGATACCAAAGTGCCTTTTGAGTCCCTGGTGCTGTGTTTTCTTGGCACTTAAAAACTCGCCTGTGAATTTCTCAGTCAAGATGATGCTGGCTGGTGGTGTCTGGTGTTTCTTCTTCACTTTCATTTTTGTTAACACATCTTCTGCTTTCTCTTAGAGCTAGTACAGCTTCCTTTTGGGTGAATTCTCTATTTTTTGGCCATGCTCTACTTTATACATTTTTTTCACATACTTTCCCACTTTTGCTTGCACCTCTGTATCCTTCCTTCACTTAACTGCTAACCTGGTATTAATCCTTGCTTCCCCATCCCTTGCTCTCCTTACTTAGAACAGCTTGGTTCTTCTTTTATGACTTTGTATTTTCCAGCAGAAAAATCCACTTCCAGCTGGATCCCTCCTTCGAGATCACTGTCTAGGAAACAAAATGTCAGGTAGGAGTTTTCTGTCTCGAACTGGGAAATGCTGACAGGCATGAAATTCATGTTCCAGGGAGCACATCTAGAAAGCTGGGAACTCATTTTCTGTATGTGGCTGTACGATATGAAGGCTGTAAGTGGCCTCAGAGTATGTCAGTGACCTCCACTGCAGTTCTTAGTTTTTCTCTTCCTGTTGCCAAGGAGGGTCAATGTTCCCTCGGTCAAGTTACCTGAGCTTTGCCTCAGTGCACCTGCCTGCACAGGGGAATTAATAACAATTCTTCTCTCAGTGAATAATGTTAGACGTTATTTCTCAGGTGCTAAAATTCTCTCACTTGAAGTCTCAGCTGCTAGAATCTTAAAATTAGACACAGTGAAATGGGACTAATTATTATAGACACCCCACACACACATATATAGATATGCATGTGCACACACACACACATATCTGCATCCTGTCCTTGATCAGTGATCACTCCATACAGCAAACTGCACATTCCAGAGATAGGAGATGAACCTGGTTTCTATTTGAAGCCTCTCCTGAGCATCCTAGAGGTGATTGATGAGGTGTTCAGCTTTCCCAAATTGCTGCATCCATGTTACACTGACAGAGCTTCAGCTGGACCCATGCCAGTGAAATTCTTTCCAGATTGTCTTCCTGAGGAAGGGATAGTGTCTCCCTGCCTATCTCCTTTTGACCTTTTCCCTCCTAGCCCTTTGGCCAGTTGGTATAACTCAGTCAGAGGGTAGAGGCTCAGGGATGCTGAGATCCTTCAAGTTTTACTCATGAAGTCCCCATGCTGACACAACACCCCTTCTGTGCGAGGGAGCCAGCCTTGCTGTTATTACAACTGATGTCTCCATTGCTGTGAACAGCTACTTCTACTTCAGGGACAAAGGTCTCAAACTGTGATCCTTAAAGCTGCTTTTTAATGGCTTCTCCAACAAAAAGTGACATAAGGACCTCAGCTTTCAGTAGGGAAGTTCCCTGGAGATCCTAACAGCTTAGTTTTGAGCATGGGCAGTGGTTTTTAAGGCTGAACTAGGATGAGAATCTCCACCTTACTCCTACTTGCAGGATACACAGAATAAACATCCCTCTGCCTTAATGTCATCTGGCAGGGGTTTTTTCTACTCTCTCTGGGAGATGCAGATTTTGGTCACCTCACTGGTAAGCACGCAAAGCAGGGAACTCCCCTCACTGGGGCTGAAAATTTTTTAAGACTTCAACAAGTCATCTATCCACCAACCTACCAAATAAAAGACCTGCCACCATGTCACCAGGTTGTCTTTTAGAAAGACTGAGCACTTCTGAGTTTCTGAACAAACAAGCTTTGGCCTCTGGTTCCTGGAGGTTTAGAGCTGTGAATCCTAATTGAAATAAAGCACCTCCTTCAGCAAATAGTTTGTCCACCCTGGGATGAAGGCATAAAATTTAAGATGAGTCTTTGTCTGTAATTCTTCTTCTCAACAAGCTTCATGAGATCTCAGCCTTCACAGACTCACAACGTAAGGGGCATCTTGAGCAGTGACTGGAACATAAAAGTCAGATCACAGAGTTTTGAGTGCTGTTATGAGACAGATGGTTTACAAATCTCCTCCTGGGTATTAAACAGAATCGGCTAAGCCCAGCTGAGTCAGCAGAAAGCCCCCATTTGAAAACAAAAATCTCACACTCCACTGCAGTGATGGAGGAGGCAGGAAGGGGGTAGTTTCTCTCTAAATTTCCAGATCTTGCTTTTCCATTTTGACATATGAAGCTGTCTGTCTCCTGTGTTTTAGTTATCCAGTTTGAAGTATTTCAACTTGGTCTTGATTTTATTGACTTGAGTATTTTTGTTGGCTCTACCATCCATCATCAGCAGGGACTGAGAATGGGTTCTTCACAGCCAAACTCATGTCCTATTACTGCCCATGAGCAAGAAGCATCACCAACAGCCACAGGCAGCAGTGGTCTTCTGCCTTCTCCAGAGAAAAATTTCCTGAAAGAGTATGCAAACCTCCAAGACTATCTGTTATATGAGAAGAAAAAAACACCTTCATTAGGAAAAAATATTACTTTGGGTTTCCTTTAGTGGTTGCTGGCAAAGCTAATGAGGTGACTGCTTGGTTCTTTTGCAGAGAACTGTGAGGTATGTGCTTTCAAATGTGAACTGGTTCATTTGAAGCCAACTTTACAATTCCATACACCAGCTGTAAAGACCTAGAGCTGCGACCCTTGTTTATCTCAGAACAATTTCAAATGAGCAATCTGGGTAAGAGACTCTCCAGTTTAAGAAATAAACTGAATTAGAAAGCATGATTAATTGCCAGAGCCTCATTTAGTTTCAGATTTCTCTGCTTTGCGTGCTTACCAGAGAAATCACAGCATTTACATTTGGTGCTAATAAAAACACTATTCATGCCAATTGATTTTTACATTGTAAATTTATTACCTAGAGTTTCATGCTACTTGGCCATGTTTAACATCCTCCAGCCCACCTCTGGCTCAGAATGGATACTTGCATTAAAGCTCCACAAACTGAGGATAAGGCAACTTCAAGACCCACCCCAACATAGTCCAGCACAACAGAGGTTTCCCAAATTCACCAGACCTATCCTCAGGTGATGAGCAAATGTGGACTGGGGGAAGAGCCCTGCTAGTCACAGGAACCATCCAGACCATGGTGCAAGGGGTTTGAGAGGATCTTCAGGTCACAGAGCCTGTGTCAAGCCTGGAACTGTGGATAGAGAGCAGAGGCAGCTGGAGGCTGAGCAGCACGAGGCACGCAGCACTGTCTGAAGATGCCCTGAGATAAAAGGGAAGAATGCAGCAAAAAGACCAAATAAAAATTAGTTGGATCACCTAATATAAAAAATATTGTTTGGAGATTCATCCAAAATTCAAAGGATCAGTCATTTCTGAGTGTGCAATAGCACTGTTAGCTTTTATTAAATTTTCTTCTCTTAAATTATGACCCCTGCCTGGATGCTGCCGTTTCAAAAAGAGCAGAACCATTTTTTCTTTCTCTTTTTAATTTTCTTCCAACTTTCCACAAAACCCTTCACCTCCAGCTAGAGAGGAGGCCTGGAAAATTTCAGCCTTCTAGGTGAAACTTTTGGATAGTTGCAAGCAAGTGAAAACAGGGAGATATAACATAATGGAAACACTTTGGCAGCCTTAGCTGTAGCTGTCACCAACGTTCCAGCCCTAATGAAAACTTTCCTGAAGCAAGGCTGGGGTAGACGCATTAACCCAAAAAGGGGCCTTTCCTGACCTCACTGTGGTTTGCAGGCAGGCTGAGATCCCTGAGACAGAGGGAGCTGCTCAAGCGGCCATGCTCCACATTGGAAGGGGATTGCACGTGTAAATCAGAATGTTATTTCTGCCCAGGGTTTATTGCCTTCACTTTGGGTGAGAGGCCATGATGACTTGCCAGGGACAAAAGGTTTCTGCATTCCTGGTTGGCAGAAAATCCTGTCTGGTATTCCCCGAGCACCAGCAGTACTGTTCTGGCCAGCTTCCCTGGACCTGCCATCCCACTGCTGTGGGATGACAGACATGTTGTGTGCTAATCTGCTGGACTCCCAGCAGACTCAAACAAACAGGCCTCAGCTTCTGGCTCAGCTTGCCTTGCAGGGCCGCCCTGCACCCTGCAAGGTCAGGAGCATGAGCGTCAGTGCAGTGCCCCAGCCAAGAGGGAAAAGGTGCACCAAGGCTCCTCCTACCATAGCTCTGTCCACAGCAGCCCCAGCCAAGGAAACAGAGCTCCAGCACATCCAGGGCAGCCCTGTCTAGTGCATGGAGTAGGCACTCTCAGCCCCAAAAATCTCTGCATTTGCTCTAAACCAGCTGGCATTTCTGAGAAAGGTTCATGGTGTGTTCTGCATTGTTGGCCGGTTTGCAACATGTAGACGCAAAATTTGCTTTAGATATTAGAATCTTAAAATACCCTGAGTTGGAAGGGACCCACAAGGATCATCAAAGTCCAACTCAGATTATACCCCACTGGCAATCCACACCAGCTGTGCGGTCTTGAAACATCACACCACTATCCCAGTGAGAGCAAAACCCAACCAGCACTTTACTCACCATCACTTGTGACTGTTACCTGAGTGTCTCATTCAGACAAAACCAAGATGTTGAACTACTATTTGTCATTTAAAATCATTAATTTTGGGCCCAGAATATGTGCTGCTCAACTTCAAAGATTCAAACAGAAGAGTTTTCCTCATTATTTGTAGGATCCTGCTACTGGGTTGGGGAAACTCCCAGTATCAATACAGATGGGGATGAAGAGATTGAGAGCAGCCATGCAGAGAAGGACTTGAGTGTTCTGGTGGATGAGAAGTGGGACATGAGCCAACAGTGTGTGCTCATAGCCCAGAAAGCCAATTGTATTCTGGGCTGCATCAAAAGAAGCATGACCATCAGATTGAGGGAGAGGATTCTGCCATCTACTCTGCCCCTGTGAATCCCCACCAGGGGATCCAACTCTCCACAGGAAGGACATAGAGGAGGATCACAAAAATGATCAGGGGACTGGAGCTCCTCTCCTATGAAGACTGGGGTTGCTCAGTCTGGAGAAGAATTTCTCCTCTCTCTACCATCAAAGCACGAAATAGTGTTCCAGTTTTCTGGGACAAAAGGGCCTCAGCACAGGCACAGAGCAGTCTGTAAACACATCACAGCCTTGGGGCAAACATCAAGGCCAAAGTAATTGCAGGTCTGTCTGGCAAACTAACACCTTGTCACTGGACTGATAACAATGTATGCATTCTCAGATCCTGCTAATAAAAGGCAGAGCAGAAGGAAATACTGTCCTTTTGGCCCTTGGGTAAAAAGTGGTGCTCCTGGGTATCACTGAGGTGTGTGGCTGTTTGGTTATGTTTTCATATGTGCATGTGCTGCACACTACGTGTATGTCCCTTCTATAAACAGATGAGTAGTGATCTGTATTGGTATTCATAGATTTTTTTGGTGTTCTATCAATCAGGAGTGAGTCAGACTTTTGGTAACAGCTTCTAATTTTGCTCTGTAAATGCAACTGATCATTGATTTGTAAGAAAGTAGTAAAAAAAAATTATGATAGTTTATGTGTAATTCCTCCTCTATGCTTAAAAGAGGGAGGTTTCTGGCCCCACAGCTAAAGGACTGCCAGACAAACACTTGATTTTGCATCCACTATAATCGAGGTATGGGAAAGAACGGGTAAACGATCCTCTAACAGCAAATCTACCATGGGTGGAGAAAGTTTCTGTTGTGTCAGATGCTGTTCGACACAAAGCCGCTGCCTCCCCCGCTTCACTGCTCATTCCTGCCTCAACTCCTCCTCTTCCAAATCCCTTCCTCCCCCAGGATGACCCAAACGGCAAGAGCGGTTTTTGCAGAGCTAATCCAAGTCAGGCTAAAAGCTTCCAGGAGGGGTTAGGAACGAATAGCTGAGGCTGCTGGCAGAGGCTAGAGGAAAATGTAAAATAATAATAAAAAGCAGCTATCATCTGTAAAAGGATGACTGGCTACTGTTTAACATCCTGTGACCAGGGTGATACTAGTATTAAAACCAGGAATATCAGTGATGGCAAGTGCCTGGAAAACATTACATTTAAGCACGAAGGCTCTTAAAGCATCAGTTCCCAACATCCCTCTGACATACAGCTATCAGGCCACTCAGAGTACCCAGATGTATGAAGCAATTGAAAGGACACATACTGTAATTACAGGGATATACAGATATGCACGTTTCAACCTTAACTTCAGAGCAATAAATCTTTGCTAGGTAGATAAATCTTCGGTTGGTAAGAGAGGATTCTTGCAGCCGGTTCCTGTAAAGTAAACGTGCTCTCACATTAATAAGCTTTTAAAGTGAATAGTTCCATTGATTTTGGTGGGGTTCCTTGCTAAGGTGAAGGTTGTAAGGTTTCTTAAGAAGAAATCTGACTGGGATGCATTTTTACAATGTATTTTAGGCACATTTGTAATAAAATTTACTAACTTTTCCAAACTGAGGGTTCAGTGTGTTTCTTCTTCGTTATTAAACCGGTGATCTACAACAGACAGCATTTTTCTACACTGTAGTCCTTGATACATTTACTGCCAGCAAGTAAGACATTATGGTTTTGCTAACAAAAACTTGCCAAAAACTGAGTGTATGTATCTTCAGAATTTACCACTGTATAGTCGAAGGATTGAATCGATCTGCTTTTTACTTGTGCAAGAGGTTGCCTTAGCCATAGCAGAATTGCTTAGAAGCTCCAAGTCCGTTCCAGACTGTAACATCTCTCTGACTGGCACTCGATGGGAGTGTCAGAAGAAGATATAAAGATCACAAATATACCCAGATGTTTTGCCAGCTACTGTCAGCTAACAGCTGGCTTGTGTTCTGGAAAACTTAACTCTGAATGTTTGTCCTTCTGTAAACGTGTTATCCTTTTAAAAATTCATCTGCCTTGAAAGTACTGTGGCAACAGTACCCTCAGGTTAATATGTAATGCAAAAAAATCCTTGTACAAACTTTTTCTTTCCATATTGTGAAGGGTAAGCACCAATATTTAACCTACCACTCCTCTGCCATTTTTCTGTGCTTCTCTCAGAAAAGACAGTCACATCTGCCACCTTTCCTTTGCATGGAAACCTTTCCACACTTCCAGCCATTTCTGTTACTCATCCCTGTTACACTTTTATTTCTCTCACAGTTATATTCAGGTAAGCAGGTCTAGCTCAACCATGGCTTGGACTATTTCCTAGTATTCCCCTGCCACTCTTTATGTAGGGGATAGCATTCATATTACCTCAATGCCAACAAGCTCTTTGGACTGCTTTTCCTACACTCTAGACAGTCCATGACGCTTAGAGGCTCAGTCACTGGTTGAGGCTATTTGGACAACACAAATAATTAACCCTTACCCAGCTGAATCCTCCAGGTCTAGCCAAACTCACCAAGGCTTAAGTTAAACTCAGTGCAGTTCAGGAAGCTCAGTGGCTTGCAGGATTGACTCTTTTTTTTCCTCTGAATTACTTTCCCAATTAAGCAGTAGTTCAGAACAGGCTGTGGGATTTGGATCGTTATAGGTGACAGTACCTGGGAGCTTTGAGGAAAGGGCCGCAGGGTATAGTCCCCTCTTTCACTTGAGCAATGAGGTGACTCCCCTAGAAATCATTTCTTTTAGTGCCCTATTAGTATTCTGACACACTGCTCATCCTATTCAAAATTACCTTGTCACTGGTGCCTTTACTAACTGTCATAAGCATGGATGGGGCATTAACAGGCAATTCATTAGCTCCATTCTGTCCCAACACTCTAATTTATCCAGAAGGAAGGGTTTTCTTCTGTATGGGATGCCCTAGAAACATAAAGATGCACGCACCTCTAACTGTGTGGCCTGGGGGCCACAGTATTATTTTCGCCAGTGTTGCCCCCAGAGCAAGATCAGGTGCATTTCTCCCCTGAGTCAGAAAAAGGTGGAGAAAGCAATGTAGATAAGAGGGCTCTCAAGGACACGGGCAGGACAGGGACAGAAAAGTCTTTTACTAATTTTATTAGAATTAGGGAAATAACTGATTTTTTCTGTTCGCTTTTACAATAATAACTGTTTGGGCATGAAGAAATACTCATTTTTAGGTGGTTTTTTTTTTTAATCTTACTTGCATTCTACATCTAGTCTAGATTAATTCTGATCCTAAAGTGAAATTTCTTCTATTTGTTTCTCTCTTTAAGGTTATGGTGCATGCACCACCTAACTCAAGGCCGTCCTGCAAGAAGGCTTATTTATACATCTTTCTTTCATTTTGTTTTTGTTTCTATGTAATATAATCTGCAGGAAATCTGCATATGCCTTTTTATTTGAGAAGAGGAAACTTCTTCTCTGAGGCATTCTCTGTGCTTAAATACTTCAGAGAACAGAGTATAAAAGCAGTTACATAGAAGCGCAATCCAGAGTAATCCTCTGCCAAAAACACCATCTCCGCTCTCTAGCTGTAACAGACCATACACGCGGGAAGCAGCCTTCACACTCTGCTCTACGAGCACAACTCAAAAAGAAAACCATGGAGAGATCATCTGGACATTATGTGGGATTGAGAGAGCTAGTCCAAGAAATCATCACATGTAAAGGATTCTTTGGATCAGATAAATTCTCAGATTGGGATCATTTTCTTTAAAATGTGCTCTGCTTTCATTTAAAGGGTCTGCATTTCTAGGCACAGACGGAGCATTTTCTGAGGCATCATTTAGCCATTTCCTAATGGTCCTGCAAAGGGGTAGCGGCAGGTTTACGCACAGTGGAGGTCAACATCCATCTGCAATGAACTCTAGAGTTCATAATGAAGAACAGTTGGGAAATCAGTTTCCTGCTCTTTACCTAGGGAACGAGGAACACTGTTTTGGGACCTGGCTCCTTACTAGACATCATAAATAACTACATACAAAAGCAGAAAAAATCTATTTCCATGAGTTAAGCACATACTTTAGGAATAAGTTAATCACTCTGTTGTTTCCTGTCTCCTACCAATAAAAGGGGACTTACTTTGAGTACAGTGCATACAAGTTTCCAACAGAGCCACTCAATTTTTACGAAGAACTGTTGGATCATGTTAGCAAAACCCACCAGCTCGCTGAGTCCAGGTTTGTTGGAGCTGCCAGATCCTGCAGGCTGGCTTCCCAGCAGGGAATCACGTCCTGGAGCACAGAAGCCTGCAAGACTACCCACAGGAACGAGAGGTATCCCATGGCAGGGACCTCAGCAAGGTCATTCCTTTGGAGATCGAGTGCGCTGTTAGAGCAGCCCTGCAGGAGATTCGCTTGCCTGCCGCGGGTGTAAAATACTGTAGCCCCACAAGCCTCGGTGTGGCCACATTGCAGGGCCAGTGGAGCCGCGCTGCCGCTCCAAACCACGGCAGTGCAAGTCCCAGGGATTTGCAGCGCCATTTCCGTCCCTAAATCACACGCGCTCTGCCAGCACTCGGGCGGGCCCCTAGTTTCTACTGAAGCGCTTAGCTCCCCCGAAACCTGTGTTAAAGATTTCGGTGCCTTCCACGCCAGTGGCTTCTTCGGCGGCCCGTGCGGTAGAAACGCCTTCAGCGCCGAGCTCTTGGCACGCACCGGCCCCCGCAAGGCCGCGGGCATCACCCACGGCCGGCACCCGGCGGCTCGCAAAACCGGCGGCAAGAGCCGTCTCTCCCCACCCATCGCTCCGGGGCGGGCTCCGGCCCCTCTGGTTGTCCCGGAGGAGCCGCCCCGAGGAGCCGCCGGCGGCGGGGCCTGGGCCCGGAGCGCGGCTGACACCTTGTGGCTGCGGGCCCGCACGGCCGCCCCGGGCCCGGCCAGGCAGCGCCGGCGGCGGCTCCTCGGGGACGGGCGGGGACACGGGAGGCGGCGGGATGGGCGTGGGGGCGTCCGGTGGGGCGCCCATCCCGGCCCGGGGCAGGTTCCCGGCGGGAGCCGGCGGTGCCGCCAGGCGGCGCCCGGAGCCGAGCGGTGCTGGAGGCGGGCGGGGGCGGCGGGCGCCTTAAGTCGGCTGGGCTCGGTTCCTCCGGGAGCATCCCTGCCGCTGCCCGCTCTGCCCAGCCCCGCCACCGCGCACACGGAAAGGCTCGGTGCTGCCTCAGGTCGTTCGGCGCCAAAAACGGGACGCGGGGAAACGCGCGTTGTGTCAGCAGGGGCCTCTCCCTGCCCTGGCAGTGCGTTCACAATGCTGCTGCTTTCCCCCCACACACACCTTTTCTTTGAACCACACCTTCCTGACGCTCCAGTGGCTGTCTGCACCGCGAGGCATCCTGGAGGGTGTTAACCACAAAGACCATTTGTGTCTGGCTTGTCAGGTTCAGAAAGCACAAAATGTGGCTTTTTCAGCAGAGAAATAGCACGTGCTTTGGACAAAAGAGCCTGGTTGAGAATGGGCTGTGCCATCCTCCAGCTCTTCGGTGTCCTGCTGAGAGCTGCTGGTTTTTCCTCATTACTTACCAGCAGCATCTGTAATTAGGAAAAAAAAAAAATCTTGGAGGTGTCACCATTATATTTCTCTGCTTCGCATTCAGAGTGCAGGAGCAGTGCAGACTGTGGTAATGAGGCTGGTTGGCTGTCCTGGCCCAGCTGGGGTGAGTGGCAGAGCCTGGCAGAGCTGGCTGGCACATTCTGGAGACATCATGAACTCAGGTGATTGCCAGACTCTGAGGTGAAGTTACAGAGGGGCCTCATCTGACTTCACTCATGCGGCGTTTCATTAAAGGACTTTGCACCAATCAAAATGATGGAGCATAGGCCAGCATGTTGGCTCTGCAGGCTAATTAGTCTCTCAGACCTTCTGCTCCTCTGGAAGTCCCAGCCCGGCTGGGCAGGACAGGGCTTTGTGTTGCTCGCGTCAAGTGGCCAGGTTCCACATCTGTGGTGCTGGTATTTCGCTGGTCTGCGGGGCTCTTATTTGGCCTATAAACCGCAAACATCTGCTGGGGTTATGGTCGGCTTGTTGGCTGATTTCAGCAGGGGTGGTGACCTGCTGTACTAGTCAATCAGTTCTGGAAGAGCAGACTGGATGCAATGCGTAGGAGTTTGAGAGAGCAGAAAAAGCACTCAGCCAGTCAAAACCAAAAACTAGGTAAAAAGAAAAATATCTGCAGAAATGGTAAAATGCTGCAGCTTAACAGACTAAGAAAAGCGCACACGTGTGCCCAGGTGTCCTTGGAGTTTTCCACACATTCTCTCCCTCGACAGCTAGATATTATTTTTTAATGCGTGTTGACAATCGAGCATGTTAGTGTATCAATGCACTAAGAAAGGCAAAAATCTAGAGTCACTTAAAAGGAAGTAAATTATGAGAAGAAAATGTACCTCATGCCTACACTGATAAAGTACTCTTAATTTAACTTAGTCAGGAAATAGTTTATTTTAAATTGATATAACAGAAATAAATTCACCGCAATAGCCCAGATCACAATGACATCTTCAGCTCTTAATGCAGATGTCATGTGCGTCTCAGAGAAATGTCATCATAGTTTGGCAGTCTGAGGGATGACGTATAAGAGACTAATTCTGTTCTCTATCATAGCAGTGTTGGCTGGAAGAATTTCACCGACCCTTCCCTCTACTTTCTTTGGATTGACACAGATGGAAACCAAGACAGGAACGGACTGTCAAAGCTCTCAGCATTCATCCTCCCTTCTTTAAAAAAAGAAGTCCCTGCCGCTGCTCTGATTCGTCTCTCTCCTGTGCCAGGGTAGATCAGGACTGATTCTGGAGGATTTGCACTAGCTGACAACAGACTTGTCCTTTCTTAAGTGAAACGTACGTAGTTCTTTGCATGTAAATTCAGTTTCAGATGCAGCAGTTTGGGTGCTGTTGAATTGACTTACCCCACCAGTTATTCCATAGTCTCCCTGAGCATTTATTTCCAGGGCAAGCAGGGTAGTACATGCCGAGAAGGCATGGATGGAACACAACTTTGTGTAAATAATATGTTAGGCCTGAACTGGATCGATTTCTGCTGGCAAAACAGACTCTTTGTTCAGGAACTTTGTCCAGTTGGGACTTCCAGCAAATGAAAGTATTTTATAGTGCAACCTTGCAAACTACTTAGGGATTTTGAAATTAAACAAATAAAAGCAAAGATACTGTTCCTGTTCCTCAATATTTGGTGATTTCCCATGAGCATGGATGGCCAGAGAAAGATCTCTTTTCTTGTGGTTACATACCCTGCTATTTCAAGGATGTCACTCGCTGGACTGCATTACAAAAAAACATTTAATGAATCTCCCCTTGGGTTTGCATTCCTGGAGAAAGCCACAGCAGCCCAGACTGCAACTCACAGCAACCTAACTGCTTCTTGAGGCCATGCTTACCCTGCTGGGCAACCTCCTCAAGTCTCCCCAAAATGCACATGAATGCTCGTACCCCTTAGGAGCCCTTAAAAAGCCCAGCCAGGGGATCTGTCAGCGTGTGTGCCTCTCAGAAGACAGGGGCTTGACAGGATCGATGTGAAGAGACTTCTGAAAAAAACGCTCTACAAACTTGTGAACTTCAAGCTCAGTGAAATATATGAATTTTTTTTTTAATCAACCATTGTAAGTATTAGAGTAGGGAATCAGATTCTATATGGTGGAAGAATTATCGGTTTCTATAGAATTCTCACAGATTTTCCTGTGGGAGCTAATGTGTCTCACTGATAGTGTGTGGCTATCAGACACGAGGAAAATGATCTAATTTATAGCCAGTATTGAGAAAGCTACCAGCAGCAGAATAAAATAGTTCTCCATATGGTACCATAAAGCTTCCAAAAACTATAGTTAAAGAAAACAACAATGCTCGTAGAGAAATTCTCCTTTCATATATCAAGGAAGGGATTACAGCAACAAGGCTGGTAAAGACCCACAAGAAGGAACAATGTCTTTGATTGTCTTAGATGAATTTATAGCTTTTATGTACAGGATTACAAGTATTAGATGCATCTTTATGCTAACAGGGCTCATGTTTTGAAGTACAAAAAAACTCTACAACTACATTCTGTGGAGGCTTCCACGGTTTGCCAAATGGAAAAACATTTGGAGGTTTGGAAAAATCTTGCACATAAATTACTAAAGGCACGAAGCGCCTGAAAGATGGATGAAATCAGAAGCCAAGGAAAAGCAGTGTGTGTGCCAAGGAACAAAAAAAAACATGTAATGATTTCTTTTAATGACTCTCCTGCAAAATGGAGAGCAAGCTTCCAGGGCATGTCGTATTCTCATAAAAGCAGCTTGCATGGGTGATGAGAAATACCCTGTAAGTGGTCAGACCAAGACCCAATTTTTCATCCTTTCTGCACGTAGCTCTCCATTGATTATGTTAAGTGCTACCCACTGGTTAAAAACACAGCAAGCTCATTGTCTCTGCCTGTGGCAAAGGGCAGCCACACACTTGCTAATTTCCTGATTTATGGCACCCTATAGAAGGAATTGAAAGTGGGCACAAGGCAGTCACACACACACACACACACACACACACAGACACACACACACACACGATTAGAACAGAGGGAGATCAGGAAGTTTGTGATAAAGGAAAGGCAGGCCCTGTCTGACATGTGATCTCTCTTTTGGCTTGAAGTAAACCTGCTCCTTCAAGGCTATGCCATCAACAGGGCCTGGCTCAAGTTTCACCACTAAATCTGAGTCAACAATCTCTAATCTGGACACTGGGTTCAGGATTCAGGCTCAAGTTGCAGTTGGAAGCAGACAACAGGGACATGGGGAGGTGGGGGCTGGGGGGAGTGAGGAGAAGAGGAAAAAGACAATCTTTGTTTTGCACTTGATTGTCCACATAAGGCTGAACTGAGACCATGTGTCTGTCTTTTTTCTTTTTTTTTGTCATCTCCAAGATAAAACTTCGCACCTCTCTGGCCTTGAAGTTGCCTTCCTGACACTTATAATAAGTACAGAAGATATATGTCTGAGAATAGGGGACATAAGTTTGTGGAGCAGCTCAGATTTGGAGTTCTTTTCATCTTTCTGACATGTGATACCGTGACATAAGCTGCCTGCAGTGGGGTTGCTATGCAGATATACAGTTTCTGAAAAGTTACACCAGGAAAACTAAACCTACCGATGGATTTAGCATTTCACAAAGAAGGGGGATAAAATGTGTGGCAGTTAGACTCAGAAGCTAAAAAAGGTGAATTAAACTTTCATGAAAACAATCTCCCTAAAAAAACCCCCAGGATCAATAAGTATAAAAGTATCTTGTTGCAGTCCTAGCCTTTGGGCTGCTGGCTTAATCCTGCTACTGTATATAATAAAGGAGACCCTGTGTGTTTAATGGCAAGGACAGAAAGAAGTGGGAAATACTTCAGTACTGTTCCTCCTAATTTCACCCTCTTCCCCCTCTTTGTTGCTGCCTTGCCATGATTTTATTTTGAAAAATAAAGACTAGAATAAAAAATATGTTGTCTGAGGCTTGCAGCCAAAAATGTGCCAGCACTTTCCCTTCCCACCGCCCACCCCCCTCAAACTCCTTAGGCCAAAAGCCTTAACAAAAGCTGTTTTCTGTTTGGAAGATCTCCGGGCCCGTCGCTCTCTTTCCTAACCCCTAACACAGGAAATTATTTTATAATTCACGTTATTAAGGAATTCAACTCATGCTCCCCCCTCTCTTTCCATCCTGTTCCCTGGATGTTAACCGACAGTAAGCCTGCGGGCTGGCACCCATCCTCTCTGACCTGCTTGTGTCAGCTCCTCTACCTGACCCTGCCCGTAAATCATCTTGCCGCACCTCTGGTGAGAGCGTGCGGGCGGCAGCCAGCTTTCCCCAGCATCCAACCCTGCTTCAGTGCCTGGGCGCCTGCTTAGTCTTACCCTTAGAAAGATACCTGTGAGCTACAGAGTGAGCTTCTCCCAAGTCCTCTGTGGGGGTGTGCACGTCCCCTAAACATTATGTTTCACGTAATGCCTGTCACGTCGAAGACCACGCTGGCAATTGGGATGCAATAAACCGATCTCCTTTGGGTACAGCTGGAAACCACGTCTCCTGAGGTACTCCAGAAGGAGAGGACAGGTAGTGTGAAGGGCCAGCATCGCACAGCACATGTGGGGCAGGCCAGCTGGTGCAATCCTGCCAGCCTGGCACACTCCCCTGCTGCAAAGCTGACTGGGGGATGCTGCCAGCTCTGCTGCCCCAGGGAGTTCTTTGGCTGCCTGCCCTGCTGTGCTGAGGGCCCGGGAAGTGTTAAGGAAGGTAGGGCTGCATCATGCCTCCATGAGGAAGACCCTGAGACCTGTCTTAGGGAAGGCTCCCTTTGCTTCAGAGATGGGCTCTGTGGGGGGGGTCAGTATTTACTGCAGCAACTCTAAAGCCCTTTGAGGAGGAGAAGCAGATGCCCTTGTTCCAGGAGAAAGCCTCAAGCCCTAACTGGAGGGCTTTGCTTCCTCTTCCCAGCACTGTGGGTATTGTATCCACGTCTCTTTCCTGAGAAGTGAAGAGAACCTCTCCTGCCTTTCTTGGCATAGCTCGTGTCCCAGTAGACAAGCTGGGAGGTTGTATCACACTGATGCTGGCCTGGGACATGGGAAGGGATAACAGCCTCTCTCAACAACGTCTTTTGCCCGTGCCTATGTGGGCTTGATTCCTTCAGCTGAAGAAGGAGACTGAAGCAGAGTCTCCCAGTCCCTCAGCAAACCCCCTGAGGACAACAATTTTCTGGAAAAGAAGGTAACATTACTTCTTCCTCAAGCCTTTTTCTTTTACTAAATAAGTACAGCAAGGTCTTTCAGAGAAAAAGCAGGCCTGTTGAGAGGTGGGAATCACAGCACCTCTCTGCTCTCAGCTATCTTATCAGATAATAATAACCAAGCTTTCCTCCCCAGCTGGGGCAGTGTCCCACCTGCAAGTATGGGCTGCCTGGATGCCAGAGAGCCCAATGCACAAGCAGCAGGTGAGGCTGCCCCTTCTCCTGTGACAGTCAAGTACCTGGGCTTGTGTGTGTGTAGGGACACACAACTTTTAGATGCTTGCATCATTTGTAAGGAAAGGTCCTGGTCAGTGCATCTGGCTGCTTCTCTGTTTCTTGCATATCCTTGGAAAACTTACTTCAGTAAGGCAGTGGGCGAAGTGGCTGGGAACTTACCTTTTCCAGCAGGTAGGTGATGCTTTAGAAATCAGAGAATAGCTTTGAGAAAAGAGGCTGTCAGTGGCATAAGTTACCCTTTTTTATTCCCCATGGCTGTGTCTGTTCCTCGCAGTGTCACAGAGGTTCAAGTCTCAACAAGTCTTGACAGGCTGAGGGGCAGCCCTGTATCAGATACCCTGTCTCCTTTGGAGGTGTTGCAGTGTCCTGCAGCCAGCATCCATTGCACCTTTGAGGGGCTGTGCTCCCACCACTGCTGGAAGCAAACAGCCAGGAGCAGCTGTTCAGCTGTGTTTTTCACAGCTCTGTGTTTTGCTGGTGTGTCCTATGTTTTCTGGAAAATGTCCCAGTATTGCTCAAGGTAGCAATGAATTTCTTTGCCCAGTACCACATAAAGGACAAATAAAATGTGTGCAAGCCTATGTAAAGATGTTCTACCCATTCCAAAACATTTCAGCAGTTATGATCAATATGAAGCAAATTCAAGTCGGTTCCTGACTCTCCCTCTGCTGCATGTATGGCTACTGCCTGAGCACCACCTTTCCCTGTTTACAGATCTCAAACATCAAGACAGCTTTGGGTGGGAGTGGAAGGCAAAGCAACTTAAGAGACTGCTTCTTTTCTGTGTTACACCTCTGTAAATCCAGAGCAATTCCAGCAGAATCCACCTGACCCAGCCTCAGCAAATTTGCTCTTAGTTTGAGCACGGAGTATTTGTCATAGTTGTTATTAAATGATGCCTTTACATATCCCAGGCCTATTTTTAAAACAAAGGCAATGAAGTTAGGGCATCCAGTTCTATATATGGACACTCCAAATGGCACTGAAATGCCTCATGCATGTGTTTGGCTGAGTGTTGATTTGGGTGTCCAAATATGGACCTCAGAATGGGATATCTCACTTGGATAAGCATCCTTGCAAATTTGGCTCGCAGTACTTATTTGAAAAAAGCAAATTTATTTCTATAATTTAGCATGGAAAAAGCGCAAATTGTTTTCATTTTGAGGGACATCCTTATTCATGGAATTGGGCCACTCAAAAACTGTCATGTGTAGTAGTTCTGAAAAAAAAATAAACCCCTCAAAATTATCTAAGACAACACAGCAAATTAATGCAGAGTGTTTGCAGCACACAGGCCCCCTCTTATCACAAGGGCAAAATTCATGCTGACAGCAAGAATTCATTGCTAGCAGAAGGACCCGTGCAGCTTGATCACAGCAAACTCCTCCTCTGTCCCAGCAGTGTGAAGGGATGGACACAGGGCCGGCTGCTTAGAGACCTGAGGCAAAGCTGCTTCTCTCTGCTCATGAAGCTGAGCTCTGCATCTCAAATCTGTACATGTACATGTGCAAGAGCTGGAGAGATGGCTGTTGCACGCAGGAACCTTCCCCTGTATCTCCCAGTGCATCAGGACTTTCTTTGTCTGGCTCCTTGGTAGCGAGTTCTCCAGGAAAGAGCTTGGCTTGACTATTAGGTCTTAGTAAGCAATAAATAACATCAGCAGTGAGCAAGCACTGCTCTGCAAGTTTGCTGGGTTCCCTCTAATTGCAAAGGACCTTTACATCTTTTGTGTAATTCCATTCATTTTGTTGGCATCGTACAAGGGATGGATTTGGCCTCAAAAATAAAGCAGGTTTCTCTTGCATAATGTATCATACCATTTGGTCTAAATTTTCCTCAAGGTTTACGTGTACTTGGATGTTTCTCCCCATATATGCAGCTGGAGATATTTTTAAAATAACAAACAATGAACTGATTCAGCTGTCCAAAGCAGTTGTTCACATTCTGAATTTTGGGATAAGTTGTTAAGAAGTGTAAAACGGGCAGATTTTCAGGAAAGCTAAGGTAAGTTTGTGATCATTGGAAACTCGTGAAGTCAGCTCCAGCCTAGATCACTTTCTCTACCTCTGCTGTCCTGATGATTTCTGACAAGCTGATTCCATTTCTGGGGGAAAAAAAAAAAATCCAACAAAATACAAAAACCAACAGTTCACCAGAGAGAAAGATTTCTCTAAAGAATCTGTTGTTTTTCAGAAAAGTGAAAATGTGTGCTAACAATTCTGGACCACTGACAAAAGCAAAATCAACACACACAGCCTTCGTTTTACAGCCAAGTTCATATGAATAAATAGAGATGCAGCAAGCTGTTTACAGGGAGACAAGCTTTGCTCTACATGCCCTTCCAAACAGGCATACTTAGGCTGTTGTTTGCCTTACATGGCTGGTTAATGAAACCGTCAAACAGTTCCAGAGCTCAACGGACATTTCCAACCCCTCCATCAGCAGCGCTGGCTGTGCTGGCCAAGAGCTGAGAACCAAACACTGTTGTATAAGATAGCTGTTGCAGCGGTCTGGGGGCACTTGGGAGGACTTTGGCGCTTTGAAGAACTTGTGACTTCAGGGGCAGTTCATACACGGAAAAGCCTCATCCTCACAAAAGGTAGGCAGAACACACTCTCTACACTGCCACAGGTGCAGCATGAGCAAACTGTGCTTGGATAGATCCCCTGGAAACGAATGAAGCTGCAGCCAGTGCATCAATCCACGGCTCTTCTCCAAGATCAGGACCTAACTCTGCACTGTGGTGAGTGCATGGTTTTTTCTCCCCATGCCTTAAACACTGCAGAAACACAGAACTGTCGAGGGAGGCATGAAGATGGAAGGGACATAGATATAGCTTTCAAGAACACTTACACATATTTTTCTGAGACTTCAGATTGAGAGGGTTTTTTTGTCTGTGACCAGGCAGGTAGAGGAATGAATAACCACATGCACAAAAAGGAAAAAAAATAAAATAAAATAAAACAACAGCACATTTAAGTGCATTTTTTTTCTTGGAGATTTATTTTGTTTTAATAAATCTGACGCCAGTCAGGGAGAGAGAAGAGAGTTGCAAGCCCAAAAGGAAAGCAGAGCACGCTGAGGGTGCTTCAGATTCTTGCTCTCTTGAAGATGTTTCGTCAGGATGTTTTTGAGCTCTCTCCCTAGACTCAGGAGTTGGATTCCCTCCCCACCCCCCTTTTTTTTGTTGGGTTTTTTTTTTGTTTGTTTTTTTTTTAAAAAGCGAGCTTACTCGCCCGGTGTGATTTCCAAGCTTTCACAGCTCTAATAAATAAGGAGCACCTGTAAAACAGTAGCTTGACTTAAGTGAAACTGTACAAAGGAAAATATAGAAATACAGTATATACATAGTGCTCATAGTGCACCATCACTACAAGGCTCTGGTTCAACTGACTCTGCTGCCCTGCTCCCAACACCACTGACACAGACACTGCTCCTGCAAACTGCTCCTCACTTCCCCGCAGCAGCCTTATAGAAAAGGTGTACTCTGAACACTCAAGAGTGAACAATTGCTTTATTCGAGTTAGTAAACAGTTACACTGAATCACAAGGTGATCTGAAATATTATTTTTTTTTAGTTTTTTTTTCTCTCTTTTTGATTTTTGTGGGATTTTTATGGGTTGCCTTTTTTTTTTTTTTTAGTTTTTTCTTTTTGGCTTTTTTTTTGCTTTTTTTTTTTTTGTGTGTTTGTCAGAATGGGATACTCCACGACTCTCTTACCAATTCAGTGCCAGTATAACATGCTCTAGTGTACTTTTGGACTCTTGGCTACAACTGTACAAGTGCACACAAGTAAATTCTACCCTGTTATCCTCCACCCACTGATTGAGGATCAAATTGCACATTTCTCTTAACCATGACAGGAGAAAGCAAACAGTGAAACAGAATCATGGGGGATCTTTCTCACTTTACCCTTGTTTTCATTGGTTTGTCCATACCATTCTAATTATCATGAAAGGGCTATGCATATGGAGAGATTGTCTCACTGCCTTCCTGGATCACTGAAAACCATCAGGGTTGAAATTTCATCCAAGTCTTTCGTGACGCCCAGCAAATATTCCCCTCAGATTATTTTACACCTTGAGGGAATTTTGGTCTTTAGTTCAACACTCTTGCTCTGTTCCCAAATGGGGCGCTATTTAGGGGAATTTAAAGAGAAAGCTGAGAAGAATAAACATTTACTGAGTTCTCTTGGCATTCAGTCTCTGAAAAACCACAGTATAAACTATTCATGCTGCTTCTTACATCTGTCAAATCAAAAATTAAAAGCCATAAAAGTGTAACACTGAAAATATGGCATTAGAAAGGATAAAGGTGGCCTTTGTAAAAATAACAAGGAAAGCATATTAGCCAATAAAATATTCTAACTCTTCATTTAAAAGTGCATCATGGGTAGGACAGAGATGACTCTGAAGTGTTGCTACTCCAGTATTACCCCTTTCCCCCATCAAAACTTGAATAGGTCCAAAACCATACAATGCAAATCACGATTCTTAGTGTAGCAGCAAAACCACAGCAGTTTTTCAAAGGAAAAAAACAATTAAAAAAAAAAATCCATATCATTGTCCAGTCTCAAATATCTGAACTTCGAAGTCAGTGAGGGAAAAGTACCTATGTTGGTCCATGTGGTTTTTGAAACCTGGGTGAAAAATCCCCCCCAGCAAGAAACCAAGAGGAAAAAGCGTTCCAAGAGGAGAAGAGGGGATGGTCGCAGGAATGCTGAGCACACTGTGTGGGGTCCATGATGTGCTGTCTTCTGGGTCAAAGGCACCCGTGGGACCGAGGCTTCCTCGGAGGGGCTTCATGACAGGAAGCTGCTTTCTTTGCTGGACTTTTAGCCAGAGGGGGTGGTGAGCGGACCAGCTGGTGTCATTCGGTGGAGTGACGTGGTTTGCTCTGCTCCCTTTCTCCATGCAAGGTACCCTGTCAGCAAGCGCTCCTGCAAAGCAGACAAGCAGAGGAGGTCAGGGCAAGCGGCAGGAGACTCGTTGCAGGCAGGCTGGGCACTGCCTGAGCTCACATGCCACAGAGCCTCACATCGGACAGGCAGCCAGGCTGAGGAAGAAGTCTACAGAGCTGTGAGGTACTGCTCTCCTCACAGCACAGACGGGAAACTGGAGTCAGAGAAGGGGAAGCAATTGAATGAGGATCCCACAGCACCTGGGATGGGGATAGGACAGGGGATGTGCCAGGGCTCCTCAGAGACACCCCACTGCCTGGGCTGGTGTGTGGCTCCACAGGGCTGATTGGTCTCATGAGGAAACTGGGACAGTACCCAGAGACAGCTCCATTGTTGTGTAAATACTCATATCCCACTAACAGAATTAAATCTGTAGGTACTATCTATGCTGTGCATGCAAAATGAAGATGCCCCTTTCGGCCTTTCCCCAAATCCATAGTCCTATAAAGGAGAGGTGTATGCTCAGCACAGCAAAACAAGCTGCTATGAGTGAGGTGAGGCTGAAGTATCCCACAACCTCCTCAGTCTTCCCTTGGGATGATCTGCAACTTGTACCACCTCCATAACAGCTACAGCACCATGGAGCCACAACCAGCAGAGCATGGTGACTAGCACTGCCTAGCATGACAAGCGGAATTAAAATAAAGGCATTTTAGGACCCAAAGCAGAAGTAGGCATTACTCTCACTAAGGTAAACAATTGCCAAGATCTGGTATTTTCAATGTTGAACATGTATATTTCCATGACCACATATGAGATGACAACAAAACCCTCAGATCCTGCTAGAGCAGATTACAGGATTAGTGAAAGGATTTAACCTTCCAGTTGTTCCCTTTTTGTATTCTGGTCCTCATTTCCAGGTCCATTTCTCTCCTGTTATTTGACATGGGGTTCTAACTGCTTCTGTTTTCTTTTCTCCTTTTTTTTAGGGCACAAAATAGATTAATTCCATAGGACCAATTGAGACAAACCTCTTCTGAAGCCCACCAATGCTCTGACTGAGCGAACAATAATGTAGTAAACACTGCTTAAATGATCTGAGGCCTTCAGAAAGCTGCAAGATACCTCCCCTAAAATAAGGTGAGCTTTGCCAGTGGTGAAGGCCAGGGTCACGAGAGTCTTTGGAATCATGTTCTTGAAAACCCAAATCACCTCATCAATTTAATGCAACTAGCGACACCCAGGTTGGTTATAAGCTCCTGATGCCTGGGAGCTACTGGGAGTTACACCACTGCCTTGTGTGCTTCTGCTTCCCTTGCCAGCTGACCATGTATAGGCTACCTGGCAGGGACTGTTCTTTCTCCCTGCACAGTGAGCTTTGGACTCTGTCTCCTTACATGGGATCTGCTGTCCTCTACAGATTTGGACTGAAACTCTGAAGCACTTATCGGCCTTAATTTTGGTGCTGGGACGCATTTTTCTTCTCAGTCTGCTCCACAATCTCTCCTGCACACTGGCTCCTCTGCAATCCCTCTCAACACTGTGCTTGTATCCCACTGCCAAACCTCCGCCCTTCTCCGAGCAGAGACTGGAAGGCACACCGAATATGTTGAACAGCATAAACTGCCAGGGCATGGAGACCACTGCATCTAGGTTAAGGAGTAACATTTGCACTTACAGGCAATGTGCCCAGCAAGATGAGCCCCTTTGTGTGTACAGAGAGCTGTGAACAAGAACTAGACTGAGAACTGGGATGTATCCACCTACTAAGTACTCCCCATAAAGTACCACAACTTCTTTCTGTCACTTCTTTGGCTTGAAATTTTACTGTAACAAGGGAAGCAGAGAAAATAAAACCTGTAATACCTGTATGAAGCCCCGCTTCGCGCTTCAGGTATTTTGCCTCCTCCTCTCTTTCCACACATTGACAGAAACGAATTTCCATCCCTCACTAACCAGTCTCAAATGGCATGGCACAGCACAGACCGGTAAGTGATTTTGGAGGGAGAGCATAAGGAAGTCCAGTGGTTCTTGATGCTTTCTGCCTGGAGCAGTCATCTATTCGTGTAAATTCTGCCTGTTTTCCCCTACTGCAGATAGACTCACTGTTACAGTGTGTGCAGACTGCTGAGAAGAACCTTCCCTGTTGGCTGGCTCATATGGCAGTAATTGCATTGACGAATGCATCTTTGTAGCGATCAAGGGACAGAATAAAAATCCATATCAGGCAAAGTTCTATGAAGAAATGAGAATGCACTCATTATCAATGCTTCAGAGTTTGTCCTGTGCAGCCTCTGGGACTGGTGGGAAGCTTGGCCCTGCTTGGTGGAGCCAAGTGCTGGAAGTGCTCCTTGCTTCACTCCCCCTCTGTGCTGAGGAGCTGGGTGGCTCAGCTGCAGGGGAATGTCCTTCTTCTGCTCCCTCACACCCAAGCACTGATCCCTATGTGTCTGCTCCTAACATTGCCCCAGGTGCCAAGCATGGCAGCATGCTCCTGCTGGCAGTGATGGCCACCAGAAATAGCTGTTTTTACACAGTGTCCTCCCCAGTCATGTCCTGCCCCCTCAGGGGGCCCAAGTCATTGACATGGCTTTGGACACAAGCACGCACCCACACACACAGACAGAGGTTTTTCCATGGTTGTTTCCCCCTCATTCTATGCTCCATTGAATATTTCTGTCTCCAGATTCACATCCTATTGTTCAGGAAAAATTAGAAACTGGGTGGAAAAGGCTGAGGCAACTGTTGATGTGGACTGGCATGGAGGAGTTTCCATAATTTAGCACAGCACTTAATTCACCCAGACAATGAATGCTGATGTGCTAAAAGGGGCCTAGTGCATCTGGGACATGCATGGCTCTAGAGTAAAGACACTGCAATTATTTTCTCAGGGAAACTGCTCTGAAGATAAACCACAAGAGTGCAGCTAAAGTCAGCATGGGAGCAAGCTCAGCCCTGGAAACACTCTGGAATCATCTGTTACTTGTAACAGTTCTGCAATATATTTTATTTATTTATTTATTTATTAGCAACTCTTAAAGCAGTTCAAGCTTCTTCATTAAAACCTTCCCCTTTGAATACTCTGTGATTTATCTTTCCATGAGCTGGCTGAAGGGATGCCACATTTCAAAAGTCAGGGGAGATGACTTTAGCATGAATGGGAAAAGCAGCAGAGTCCTCATGTACCAACTCTTGATTTCAAAGGTGGTGATTTCCTTCTGCTCTGACCTTGTATGCAAAGAATCCTCAACTTTGGGTCAGCTTTTACACTCAGGCTCTCCCATCTACTGAAACATGAGATGTAAACTAAGCTGACATTGTGACTTTAAAAGATGCATTGAGGAAGAGCCCTGGGATTTGCCGTCCTTTTATGCCTAGGTGGAAGAAGTAGTAAGGACACGCCCAGCTCTGTGATTGAATTGTTGCAGGGATCCACCATGTCTGCAATCGCATACAGTTGCCTTGTAGTCAGGGAAGGACCTTGAGGAAGAAACATGAACTGGAAAGCAAAAGGTCTGCTGACTCCTGCTTTACTGCATCAGTTCCTAGAAAAGCTTTTGGGGAAATTTCACCAGTTTACATCTACATTCCATTCCTTGCTGCTACAGTTAGGACCGTCTCTCAATAAACTTATTCAACGTATTTTAAATTGAACCCTGAAACTAGCTGGTGAAGTCAGGAACAGTGATGTATGTCACCATGACCTCTTTATGTAGCAAGGAAATGGTGGAAATACAGTTCCAGGCTCTCCTTCATGCTCCTGCATGGACCAAAGGAAAATCATCTCTCAAAAAGATGGACCAAAGGAATGATGACTGTGGAAGAGACTCACAAAGGAAATGTGGGGTCTGTGCTTCTGCATTTACCAGACAGCCAGTTCACTGAAGAGAAACAAGATAGAAGTTAAGCCTTCTCTGTCTCTTTCAAAAAAAGATGACCATCATTCAAACCCCAGGTATCTAACAGCAGTATCTGCTCTTGGCTGCTTTGTTCCAGCCCCAGGCTCCATGGTAGGGATACAGCATAAGGCAAAGGGAAAAGGAGTCTCTTTCCTCCATTATACATTTCCATAAAGACAAAATAGGACTACAGTCTAGGCCTTGGTAAGCATGCAGATCTTTTCATAACCAGTGGAAACAGAATTCCCTAAATTCAGCAGAGACCAGCCATATATTTGAGGAGAACGGCCTGAGTTGCTGTAAATCCTCCCTGTACCAGAAAGCAGCAGCACAACTTCACTATACCACTTGCTCTGCACAGACCCAAGGGACATGGAACCTCCTTTCCCCTTCAGGTTTGGATTCTCCTGAGCAGAATAGCTGCCACCAGGAGCCCATACCACAACACTTTAAATTTCCACTTCCTCATGTTCCCATCACTTCCAAGCTTTTTGGGAAAGCAGATCAACACCAAATCACTCTGCTTTCTCCTTTCCTCTCTATGCGTTACAGGTAGGACTTCAGGAATTTTAACGGGAGAGGGCCAGTGTCTTCATTCTCCTTTCCACAGCCAGGGGTGCTCCAGAGCAGGCACTGTGTTCAGTGCTCTGAAACACATCTGGTAAGAGTCTCTATATCCACCATCTTTGGAGGAAGGCAGAGGAGAGCAGTCTTGGTAGGCTAAGATGACCATTTGAGCTGTTACCCAGATTCCAGCATTAGTGTTGCTGTCTGGTTTCCCTGCTGTTGTCATCTTTCCTTCCCCTCTAAATAGTCTCTTCATATAATTTTTCACCATTTCAAAGAAGTTTCTCATGGTTTTACCTCTTGTAGAACAATTGCTCAGTGAGTTTATGAAAATCTCCTTCACTTTCAATATGAACTAAAGGCAAACCCAATGTCAGTCAGATCCTCCAGCCTAGTCTCATGGCACCGTCTTTCTCCAGGCTTTTACTGGCAGGAGGTCTCTGATTTATATTTTTGGGCATTTTGAGACAAGTACATGGGTCATGCAAAGTGGAAAATTCCACCATGGTTCTGGATTTCTGATCTCTACATTAGAAGTGTATCCTATAGCAAACCACTATAGTGGCCCCCAGAGTTTTTCAGGGCCAGTCCTGATTTATACTGTGATAATTGGGTATATCTCCACAACAACAAGGCAGCCCATGGCCCTCCAGTTAGTGCAGAATGCCCGTGTTTGGCAGCCCGGTAACTAGTTTGTTTTGCCCTGCTGATGTGCAGACGTGGCAGAATACATGATTTTCCTCTGAAAAAAACAAGCCAAATTTACAACAAATTTTCCCATTCTAAGCTTGGATAGAGTCGAAACTTTGCAATGATCTTTTAAAAAAATAAACCCCACCCCAAAACAACAACAACAAGCCCCCATCTAAACCCAAACCAAAACAAAATAGAACCCCAAAAAACCAAACAAAAACTCCCAACAATAAACAAAACCAAAACCAAACAACCCAACCCCAAAACATAAAAGCTCAAACAGAGGGCAAACCAAATCCAGAGAGTTTCTACTCTCCTTTCTTGAAAACAGGCAACCACTGTGATGTGATAACCCTTCTTTAAGCCTCCAATTTTGTCTGAATCCGAATAGAAACTTCAGCTTGAATTTCAGCAGCCTCCAGTGGGCCCAAACCACTAGGCTTTTGGCTATTCTAAGGTGCTTCTCAATTTTCTTATCCAAGCTGATCTCTCCAGTAAAACCAGCTAAATATCCAGAAAAAGGCAGATTAACTGTTGGTAGTGGTATGGAGGATGGTGAGGGTGGATGTCTTGCTGAGCCACAGCCTATACCTCCCTGTGAGAGTCCTCCCCCTCCCCTGGGTTATGCTTGGGCCTGCTTTTTTTTAACCTGAAATGCTATTGTGGGTCACAAAATTATAACAATCACAACAATAATAGTAACAATACTTTTTTTTTTTTTTTTTTTTTTTTTATAATCCAGAAGGC
>JAWMRA010000113.1:71076504-71090189 GCA_035584735.1 Pseudotriccus pelzelni
GCGCAGCAATCAGCAGCATTGGCTTGGTCCCCTCATTGCTTTACTAGTGCAGGTTTGAAGCAGATCTTGTTTATTTTTTTTTTTTTTTTTTTCAGAATCCGCATTTGCAGATTTTAGTATTCTGTATCAGGAAGCAATCAGCATTTTCCCATTAACAACCCCTCCATCCATAACCATCCAGGACTGAACGTCTGACACCATGTCTGTGGCATTTCTCCCCGCTTTTCACAGCCCCCATCCCGGTTCCTTTCAAGTCTGAACACGAGCAGATGCAGTCTCATCTGAAGGCAAGGGGGCATGCTCAGGTGGCCAAAATGTTGTGTAGATTATACTGTGGGGAAAGGAAGAGGAAACCCCCTCTCCTCAGAACACACAGGGAGCAAGTGGGTTGAGACCTGTCACAGACCTCAGTGCAGTGCTGAGCATCTTAGGGAATCCCCCTTATCACCAGCACTGCTTGATACTGAAAGACCTGCTCTGGACACAACCATTGCTTTAGATTTTCTCTATTTCCCACCTCAAGAAAACATGAACTATATTTTTTACCCCAAAGAATAACATTTCAACAATAATTGGTAAAGTGCTTCAAATAAAACTGAATTGGCATTTTAATTGATCTGTGAAATTTATGGTCAGAATTCAAATTTTCAATGACTTTGTCATGTATCTTTTCTTTTCTCATCATGTTCAAGCTTCTCTCTGTTGGAGAATTCCTGTGGGAAAGGGCTCTTTTTCTTCTCCTTTTGAATACACAACTTAGAAGTGGCAGCATAAGTGGTTCACAAAACCTTATAAATATTTGGAGCATAAGCAGGCAACACAAAGTTTTACATTTAACCACGTGGGCTCCAAATAAATAGCTGAAAAGTGCTCTAACCATAGGTTTCAATATCAGTCGCCTGATGATGGGATGCAGATCTTTCCAGAGAGGTTGGAACTCCATAGTTATTTCACTCAACACTATCCAACCCCTAAAACCCCTATTTTTTTAATTTTTTTTTTTTAATGTGTCCCTCCATGGAACTTGATTACATTACACAGCATGAGAGTCCAAAACTGGGACTGGAAGATGGAGCACGGCAGAGAGTATGGGTCTCCTCTCAGCAAACGCAGTCCAGCCTCTTTGCCCCTAGAAAATTTGTTGTTTAAGGTTGGCTTGAATTTAAGGCAGCAATGTTTCAGAAACACTTGGAAAAGCAAGCCAGCTGCAGGGTGGATATCATTACAAATTGAGACACATGTTGTACAGGAATACCATTCTTTCCAAATGCCAAAGTTGTGTCTGGGGAAGTAAAGCCATGCAAAGGAGTTGGAGGCAGGACCTTGATCTATAATGTTCCAAGGGCCTTCAACTTGCATTAAAGGCACTGAGCACTGAGTGCACACAGTACGGAACAGGATCAAGCCCAGATATTTAATCAGCTGTAATTTTCATTGTAGAAGCAAACATTAAATAGTTGAGGGTTCTGCAAAACATTAGAGGTTACTTTGATTCACGGCTCTCACGAGATGATCACACGCTTCCAAGCACAACCTCCGGTCTCGGGAGTACAATGCAGCTCATTATCAAAATAATATAAATAAGGTCATGATTAGTAGGTATCAGCCATGAGGCCTTGACTGATGGGGGCACCCAGGCACATGCTTAACTTGCCTGTTTTACCCTATGGGACCTACAAAAGATTAAGGAGAGACTCAGCAGGTAATGTGGAAAAAAGAATTGCTTCAGAAAGGCTTGCTTGCCATCATCTGATTTCCTCCTGACTTCTTGCTCAAAGAATTTCACTTCTGCTTTGCTTCAATCTTCCACTGGTTTTTGGTGGGGTTTTTTAACAAGAATATAATTTTCTTTTAAAATCTATGGCCCACTGCTTGAGTATGTCCAACTTTTTCACAACTGCAATCCTCAAAAGTGTTTTGTTCCTTTCTCTCCCACTTTCAGGCATTGCTCATAATACTGAGAAATACTTTATAAGCTTCCTACAGTTGTTCAGAGCTCACTGCACTGCACTGAAGTTGGCCATGATGTTTCAGGGTCAGGCTTCACAAAGGCTGTGAGGTGCTTAGCTCCTTATCAGATTTCAGTAGCAATCAGACACATCCTGTCCAGCATCTTGGCCTCTGCATGTAAAAGCAATTGTTGTCTAGATGATGTTTTTACAAGAGTGTCTGTCTGTTTTACTAGGGTCTTTGTTGCTAGGAACTCTGCAGTTAATTATGAGTTGTGGGTTTCCCCCCCCCCCATAAACTTTCCCTGGGCCACTGACTTCAGTAGCTAGATGGCAAAAGAACAGGCCAATGGGGGAGCTAGAGTCTCCCCATATGGCTGTTTCACAATTAAGACTTTTGAATACAGCCAAATCTGCCTTGAATCGACTTAAACAAGAGGAACATTAGACCTTATAGGTGTGAAAGTGCCTGATAAGTCTTTAAAGCCTAGCAAAGAATTATGAGTAACTCATTGTTTCAAATGAATGTGGGTTGTACCAGCTTACGGAATGGCATGGATTAGATGCTTAGTTCAATTCAAATAATTTTAATTTCATGAGACAATTAAAACTAGTCACAGCAAGTAAGCACCGAAATGATCTCTGAAGTCAGGGGTCTCAGGTCCTGGGAGTTGTCAGGCAGGCTACAGTCTCCAGGAGTCACAGGCAGATTTCTGTGGGTCTGTCAATCAAGCTATGACCATTATTGCTGTCTGAAGTTCTGGCCAGGTATTTTCTTTGCAAACAGCCCTAGATGCTCATTACCTTTACAGATCAGACCACGTGTAGTTCTTTTCTAAATTGGGGTCAAAAATCAGTTTTCATATTTGAAACATATGGCCTAGGAGATTTTATAGAAAAGCAGGAGGAGCCCATCAGAAGTCAGTACTTGCTCCTTTGATTCAAAGAGTGTGCAGTGATCTATGGCAGCGTACCACAAGCCTCCTATTTACTGCCACTGAGACGGAAGTTAGCACTCCCACACCCCGGCAGCAAGATGTGGGAGCTGAAAGCTACACTGGAAGTATGTCATTTTATACTTCACCATTTTGAGAATCTTTTTTTTCTTTCCTTTTTTTTTTTTTGTTATCCCTGGGAAATCCTTTTTCTGATTTAATATATCTGAGAAGGTGCACAGGCAGTTTTGAAATATAAGATCACACTTCTAGAGTGAGGCAGCTCTCAAGGGCAAAGCTTCAATTCCCAGCAAATGTGTTTAAGACTTTGTGGTGTTAGCAGTCTGTCCTCCCCCCCTTGGGATAAATGGAAAATTTCTGTAGGCTCATAAGAAGCCAGGTGAAGGAAAACTTCTGAAGCAGAAGAGTAGGTGTTATGTGTATGAGTCCAATTACTCTGTTGGTTTAGATTAGTTTAGCATCAGTGGAACCATATCCCGTTAAAATTAGCTAAAGCTCTGGCCCATAATACTGTGTCAATAAAGATGACTAGCATAGAAATGTGTTTAAATATAGAAAATCTGGTTTCAAGTATATCTTTAAGGTCAAATTCTGTCCTGTTCATAGCAAGCAGGGTAGGGTAAGATGTTGGTAGATGGATACAGTGACAGGGGAGAGATAAAGTCTCTTAGGGCAGAAAAGGAGGTTAATAGCTATGCCCCTTGTCTCAGGAATCCTGACCAGAGCAGGAAATCTTGTGCTGGACCATTATGGGCAGAGGAGCTCACAGTGGGATATAGATTACCTCTGCTCTGAACTGGAGTGGTTCTGCATGCTGTATATTTTTACAACTACAATGCATGGACTAGACAGATGAAGGTTTGGCCTATAACTTGGCAGACGCTGACCCCAGGACATACAGGTTGGCTCTGTAGGTGGCTACTATTTCCATTACTTCTGGAAGAACTTCTGCTGACACCAGCAGAAAAATTTCTTCTTTTTCTTACCCCTCTGTCCCCAAAGTAGGATTAGCCAACACACGTACACATACATGGAAGCTAGTTGTGAGTTTAGCATGTGCCACTTAATTTTCTAATTCAGTTTATCATAACTATCATGTCAAATACAAGCAGATGTCAGTGTTACCATCTATTTGCTCAACATCAAAGCTGGAGGGTTAAAACTGATCCTGCCAGGACATAAAGCATGTAGCAGGCAACACTAAGACTGCTAATTTTATAAACTCATGTAGCTCAAACTTGAAAAAATAACACTCAACAGAATATTCTCCCTAGCTTCATTCCTTTATCATAGTAGGACTTTGGCACCGAGACATCTTTTGCTAAATTCTTCAAATTGCATCAAGCTAGAACAGCTTGACAGTCCACATCTTGATGGAGAGACTAAATTTTAACATCAAGGATTATGTTGTTGATTAGCACTTCCAATAATCAAGTAATTGGTATATTAAATAATCCAGACTTTGTCAACTTGCCCAAAAAGGTCACGCTTGCATTGATTCCTTTTTAGAGAGTCCATGTTGCTATTATATGAATTCAATCTGTCTGTCCAGAATTATAGCATAAAAATATTTGGCTATTTTCCTTCTTGTCATACAATTTGATGGGAAATAAAATCCAGGAAAAGTTGCACATTAGGGCAATATGTTCAGATTTTCCAGTCAGGGTAGGCGAGAGGCAAGAGAGAAAAAGACAATTTGCTGGACTTTTTTTCTCCCAGGTTACTGTGGCCAGTGCAACCAATACAAACCCCCAAGGGTCCAAGCCAACACAATTATTGGTGCAGTTTCTGCCCTCCTTGTATTTTATCAGAATTTCCATGAGGTTGGGAGTCTCTCTTGAGAGATCCTTCCCACATCTGGACAGCCCGAGGATTGTACCAGGGTTGTAGCTCCATGCTTCCCTAGGCCTGGGCGGGAGGAACTAATCCATGGGCACAGCAGAGGTCAGGGCTGCAGTGCAAGAGGCTGCATCAATGTTCTCCTCCCCCAGCTTGCCCCCTCTGTATAGACACAGACAAGTCTGAGCCCTGTGCAGTTTTAGCAGGCAGGCAGGGAGGAAATCTAAGCAGCCCCTTTGCTCCTCCAGACTGGCTATGACCAGCAACAGTGAAAGGAGGGCTCTGCATGAAACCACAGAGTCCTCACCTCAAATCAGTCATCAGAACTGCATAAATCACTTGTGCGTGCTTGAGAGGCTCAAAACCGACCCACATTTCACTGTGATACCCACTGGAATGAGATGGTTACCATGCTGTTTATTTCTACAGAGTATTTGGGGTATCCTCTTTCCCTTGAAGCACTTAAGGACCTGGTCTCACATCTCTTCTGCTTAGAGACTACTTCTTTTCTTTTACTGGAGGAAGGAGGAGACAAACACAGACTAACTAACAGTCATCACCAGGCCATGCTATGCTATTGCACAAACCCCAGAGGTACGGCAGACGCCTAGGCTGGGCTTTTCAACTTTCAGTGTCTATGGGGATATCTATGTCTGTGCCAGTCACCCTGTTTCCTTCGCAGCACGGAGAAATAGGCACTCCTAGGGCACAATTTGTCTGAGCTGTCTTAGTTGGTGACTTCAGGATGAGCTCAGCTGTCTCTTGAAGTGCCTGCTTCTCTAGGTTGATTTTAAAGAGAGTTTAGACAATTAGCTCAGCTGTGTCTTTGTTCCAGATGTCTATATTGGGTCAGATTAATCTTGCCTGGCAACCTGAAAACTTTTCTGTAAGACAACCCTTGCACTGAGACAAAGGAATATGTAAAACTCTCGATGAATGGGAAAATGGTTATTTCTGAGGATAACCACAGTGGCAGTTATCAACATCTACAGAATACAAAGAGCTGAGGGCAGTAACTGAGTGATAAAGCATCCTTCTTGTCTTTTCAGTGCAGCTTGTTCAGTTTGCCCACTTTCTCTGTCAAATACTATCTGTGAAGTGATGCCACGTATAATCATGTCAACAGGCAAAAATATATAACTCAATGAAGCCAGAACTCTCTCTGAGGTTTTAAGCTCTGGCTCTGAATAACACTAAATTCCTCCTGGAATTGGGACCTCATCAGAATGGCATTGCTGCAGTCTGGATGGTCCAGGCAGGCAGAAATAGGTGCTAAGAACCAGCCTGTTTTGACTAGAGCATAAGCACATAAATGTGCAAGTGTCCTAGCACTGGCTTAAAACAGCTATGAGGAGCTTGAATAAGATGGGAAAGAAAGGGTTAATCATGGTTCTTCTAAAATTAAATAAAACGGATACTGCCAAATAAAGTCCTTCTCACCAGATCAAATCACTGCTCCTAGATAGAAGCATGTGTACATTTATGAAGAGAATCTTTCAAGCTCCAGAGGTAGCACTGAGGTTTGCAAAAAAGATCTCACTGCTGAGGGACATTTAGTCCATCCATACCTCAGGGTATGGGGGCAGGGGGAACCCCACTAGCAGGACCTAGGAATGTGTAACAATCTTAAATATTTATTTGACTACTGAGTTATTGTACACATTGGTTATTAGTCCAAGGATGTTAACTATAACTATGTCCTCTGTTCTTACTAATGTATCTTTCAAATGTGTCGGCACATGCTGACAGCAAAGAATAATGGTTGTGTTCCATCAAAGAATGTAAATAAATAGTTTGTGATCAAGGGAAGTAATGTTTCTGGCACTGCAACCAGCACAGGGAATGTGGTGTTAACAAATAAAAAGGGAGTCCTGACTGTGGTGCAAGTAGCCTGCACTGATGGAGCAGGGAGACACTGCAATGGCCCAGATTCCACTGCATGCTGCTGCTGTCTATGGCTGTAGGTGCCAAACACCACTGCAGTCACTATTTGTGCTACCAGGGACAGGAATTTACTGGAGGCTGCAGAATATTTCATGGATTGTAATGAAATCTGGCATGTCACCAAGCCACATCCGGCAAGCCATCAGTATTTTACCGCTGAACAGATTTCTTGCAACACCCACCATTTCCCCTTTTCCTGAAAGAAGCTCTCCGTGCTTGTGAATCTAACCAAATGCAATTACATTACGCCGATAAAGAATACATTCAGCGCAGGTAGCTCAGCGTGCAGCTGCAGCTCTGGAGGTCAGGAGCCCAAGCCCCAGGCAAGAGGCCATGAACTACCGACCCTTTGTGTAACAAAGACGTGAGGCCAAGCCGGGGCCTGGACACTCAGAGACACTGCAGGAGCCAATGACCCCCAGACTCTCCTGCGTTTAGACTGTAAGGGTATAAAATCCAGGGGTTCCTTTGTTCTGGGTCCCTCCTCGGAAGCGCCCAGCTAGAGCTGTTATTTTGTTATTTAGAAATTGCACCATGACTAAATTATTTTAAGGATCTGGATGTCTGAGACTGAGAAACCGAGCTGTTGTGGCATTGACCCATAAGGAAACCTGGTCTAACTGTGTGAGTGTGCGGTGTGCAGCTGCAAAGAGACTTTGATCCCATCTCAGGTGGTGTGAGAGTGACTGCAAGAGTGACTCCTGGATGGTCGGACAGGGAAGTTTCCTTAACAGCTTCTTGTTCACAGCTTTGAAGCATCAGATGTATACTGAAATATCTCTCCCTTGCTTCGCAGCCCTACCAGGAACCACACACACAAAGCAACCGCAGTGCTGGGGGAAACCTCAGCTGCTTTTTCTAAGGTAGGAGACCTGCACCCAAGGCAGAGGAAGGCAAGCACAGGGAGAGGGAGTTGGTTGCTGTTCAGAGAGAACAGCCCAGCAGAAAGCCAGGGTGTGCAGTCTGGAGGCAGATCAAAGTAAGATGGTTGGAGATGACCATTTGTTAAGTTCATTGGATCTGAGCTAGCGGGAAGCAGCTGCGTTGTCCTGCTCTATGCTATGCTGCAGGGCAATTTCAATCATCATCATGAAGGCTTGAGTTGCTGTGTAACTCAGCTGGAATAAGTAAGCAGATTAATGGCCCAGACCTAAACCATATTCTAGGCAGAAAACAACTCACTTTGACATACACAGCACAATAACTTCATAGCCAGCACCATCATGAAATGTTCTGTGAGTAAAAGTGTAATGAGGCTACTGATGGATGGAGAACTGACAAGTACAGATGCAATACAACACAAAGAACGATACTAAAACACAAAACCCAGTAGTTTTCTGAAAGTGCTGATAAATTGGAATTTGTATCTTTTTCGTTTCATAACAGCCACACCCACAGGGGTTTGACCTCATACCTGAAAATACTCAATTCTATTCACACAGAAGGCAGTAGTGATTACACAAACCTTTACTTATTCTGATTTCGAATTCGGAGACACCTCCTTTTCAATGGTGGCTCCAGATCCTCTGGCCCTGTGCTGAGTATTGGCGTTGAGATAATGCACGGTGCAATAGCAGTCTTTTCTGCTGGTTTTGGCACAGGCTGGATCACGCAACCTGTCTTGGGCAACATCCGCAAAGCATATGCATGGTCCTCGTCTGCTGGATTGTTAAGGTTCGGGTCCTGTTTGTCTCCCCCCGCAAGGGGCTCTTCCCCAGTCTTCTTGCCAGCGTCTCCCTCGAGGAGGCAGTTTGATGCACAGTTGTTCTCCTTAACAGACTCCAGCTCGCTCACCACCAGCTCCTCTGGGGGCTGGGGTTTTTTTGGCTCCTGGGGCAGCTCCAGGTTCTTGGAACCCTCTGTGCTCTTTGTGCCATTCACAATGACGTTGCACACCGCTGCGCCAGCTTCCAGTCCTGGCGTGCCAGAGGCCAAGGAGACGGGACAGCAGTGAGCTCCGTCACTGCATGGTAACGTTTTTGAGTCAACTGGGCTGCAGTTGTCCCTGCAGTCACTGCAGTTCCTTTTGTCTGAGCTACCAAAAGCCAAATTTACAACACTATTAGGTTCACGTTCAACTTTCACCTGGGCATGTAAAGCCCTGTGGATAACATTGTGCAGCCTAGACCGGTGGCCTACTGTTAGGTCTATCACTCCGTCCTGTGGACCCTGTAGCACACTGGGGAAACCAAACTTACTGTTCACTGGACTACTAGGTCTGACAGTCAAGTCAACAACTTCATTTTTACTGTGCTCCTGAAGCACTTGAGCTTGATTAAGGGACTGGCCTGAGCAGCTCGGCGATGAGTCAGAGGGTTTAGACGATCCTTGCTTTGACTCTCGAGGAGATGAAGAGCTATTGGTTGGCTTTGCCCCAGGCGTCTCGCTGGAGGTACTCGGAATGAAGCTTTCACCATTGCTGGAGAAGCCATTGGGGGGTTTGGAGTCATTGATGTGAGGGATGGGGATGGGAATGGGGATGGGAACGGGCAAAGGGACAATGACAGGATATGGCACTAGTAGAGTTGGGGGTGGCACCAGCGGGGCAAGGGATGGCAATCCAAAGTTCATCATCTGTGGCATAGGCATAGGACCATTTGGCATCATGCTGACAGGGGGAAAGGGAAGACTGGGCAAAGGAGCTCCGGGAGGGGGAGGTGGTAACAAGCCAGGAGGATTCCCAGGCATGGTAGGTGTTGTGGGAGGATGGATATGGGGGGAAAGCATTGGCCTGTGCATGGGGCTAGAGGTGGGACCCATATTTCTGGGACCACCTGGTGGGGGACCAATTCCAGGAATCATTGGATTTGACAGAGGGCTGTTAGGATTTGAGGCATGGTGAGGTGGCCCACGAATAAATGGTGGACGGATTTGCTGCATAATTTGCTGTTCCATGAATATGGGCAGAGGAACTGGCCCGCGGTTTGTCATCACCATCGGAGGACTGCGAGGTGGGACACCAATTGGAGGCACAATGCTAGCAGGTGGCTGGACAGAAACTGGTGGAATATTTGGATTCTCACTGATGGGAATAGGTTTGGGAACTGGTGTGGGGATTTTAGTGACAGAGCAGTTGGCAGTGTCAGACGGAGAGGCAGTGGTAGACGCTGATGGTCCAGGACCTTGAATTTGGCCAGCTGCAGACGCTGGGGATGGGGCTTTTCTCCGAGCATCTGCTAGTGGTATATTCCAAGAATCTGGAGTCAGCAGCTGCACCCCAGTGCCTTCTGCTTTATTTTCGACTGGAGGATGTAATGTACTGCACAGTCCAGCTGGAAGATTGGCCTGTGTCTCTTTGTAGAAAATGTCCATTTTGTACTGATTGAGACATTTTGCACTGCAGAACTGAAGCCTTCTTTCCCCGTCCCCAAAATCCAGATACTCTTTTGTGTGTCTTATGTGCTTACACCAGTCACATACCTACAACACAGTAATAAAATCAAATCAGGTAAGAAAAGCAATCTTCTCTCCATAGCATTATTTTAAAAGTAATTTTTCAGTTATTAAATACATTATTTGTCTAACAGGAAAAAAGTTACATTTGTGAAAACTGCACTTTTTCTTTTTTTTTTTTCTCCAACATATTGGTGAATTGAATGCCACTCCCTTTTCTGGCTCCCATGATCTCAGTTCTACCTTATACAATGCATTATATATCTCACAGAGAAGAATCCTCAGTTGGTATAAACCGTTATAACATGCATATGTAAGTATGCAAAATCCATATGAGTATGGCTGTGATTACTCCTCAGTGGTAAACTATGCACGCCTGTACCATCTGAGATGCCATATTATACAAGGAGTGTGATAACTGGAAAAGGACTCAGAAAATTGCTGGAAATTAATGCAAAACAGTTCTGCTAAAACGCAGGACACAGTAACATATAGCATTCTATTCAGGGTATCACATAACTTGGAAAGAGTGTGATATTTTGAAATGGCATCACGAAGCAAAAAGCGTCATTCATTCTTTGCCCTTTGTTCCAAGGAGAAAGTTGGAAAAAGTCAGGATATTTGTGTAAGGTTCAAATAGTCCCAATTTGTGATGTTTCAGCAAGCTGGAATTATTTTCTGAGCTGTTTGCCCACTCTTGTGTACAAGTCACTTTGAGTAAAACTTCTTGGCAAGCAAGGACCTGTTTAGCAACTTTTCAAATACTACAGCAAAAAGTTTGCACTGCAGGCTCATTTTTGTTTTGTTTCTCTGCTTTTCATTTAATCCTCTTCTGTGTTACTATTGGTGTGGTAGAGGCATAGCCAATTTTTTTTTAAATAAGGCTGCAGAACTAATTAAGCTGTGAAAGGTTTTCCCAGTTGTAAGCCACCAGACACCAAAGTTCAAAAAATAGTCATTCTAGGCTTCAGAATCCATTACTTCAGAGAAATTATTGTGATTTCATTAACACATTAATTTTGCAACACCAACAGCTCTCACAGATGGTGAAGACATGATCTACAATTCAAATATGACTCTTGTTTGCACAAATGCCTTTCCTTCATATGGCATTTTAAACAAGAATTAATATGAGTAATCTTGCCATAGCTATAAACAGATAAACAGATGTCAGATTTTGCAGTGCCTCACTTTTTTGACAGAATTTTACACACACAAAAACCCCCCATTTTTGTCATTTACATTAGTTCTCAAAATACTCCACTGACAGAGACTTTTGGTGCTTTCTATCAGCATGTTGAGCCTATGACCATGTCAGGATACGTGCTGGTATTATTTGTTCTGCATTTTCCAAATAGCTCATATTAGCTTGTTTTGAAATGACTGTATCTTTTGTACAAAGAAAAAAAAACCACTAAAAAAAACCCCAAAGAAGACTATGATTGTGAAAAGATCGCATTAAAAGGATAATTAATTTTAATAACTATTGGCCATATAAACAATTCAAAACAACATATGTTGGGCATCTGATTACTCATCTCATTTAACTCTCAGCTTTCCTTTAATATAAACAGTGGTGACATTTTTGAGTTTTCAGTAATATATCTTTAATATATATATATGTATATATATATATATATGTACACATACACACTATACGCTATGGGTCTTAGCCCATTTAACTCCTCAATTTTTGGTTCTCCAGTCAGGTTGCTGCTTGATTCCCTTCTCCCTTCCCCCCCTCCTCCACACACTCACATACACACTCTCTCTCTCTCTTTTATCCCAACCTTTAAATCAAACTAAATAATCAATTTAGTAGCAATCAAGAAGGAGCAACTATTAAGTCATCCCTGAAATTTATGAACGCAGGGCACAGATTTTTAGCTTGGACACACAAACACTGTGCCCTGTGAGATAAAGCACAGGGTATACTGGTACTGCTCGGTGCGTGTGGCACAAGGAAGGGTGTATTTCCACCATGATGTCCCGCAAAAGAAAATTTCCCAGTGCATTACAAACAAGTGCAGCCCTGCACTGAGGGCACAGTGATGATGTCGCACCCTCAAATATGTGGACAAAAAGGCTGTCAAACGCACTGAAGGGTGGAGACAAATGCATACACTGCCACAATGCATGCATCCCCCCCAGTGTTGGGCAGATGGGAAAGCAGAAGTGTATCAAGCAGGGCAAAGAGGGGCATCCCCACTTCCAACAGCTTCTGGATTTTACCAGGCATCAGCTCTCTCTCTGCTCTCCACAGGAAGGTTCAGCGACCATCACAGACAGCACCAAAGCTGAGCAACCACTCACTGCAAACAGTGCAAACACACAGCAGTGAGCACTGAACCATCCTGGGTATTTGGCATGGGTATGGGTTTTGCCACCCACCTGGCAAGTCAGTACACATGATGGAAACATCTCCTAATTGACCTCCTGAAATTTTCTGGCTTGCCACTCTTTTCCAAGCAGACAGAAGGGGAATTTGTGAGTCTACACCGCGCATTAATAAGGTACTATTTAACTCAGTAAAGCTGCTGAATTTGCCTTAAAGTAATTTTTGTTCAAGAGCTCAATGTTGTAGCCACAAAACGCTATCTATTTTGAGTGTTTGGAATCAGGATGTACTTCACCATCCTCCTCCTGTGGCTTGCAGGGTATGCTCTTGCCCCAAGGCCTGGCAAAGAGGCAGGGGGTCTCCATATGTAACCTAGGAGTTGCACAAAGAGGTACCAGGAGCTCCCAGAGAGCTCCTGAGTCAGGCTGGTGCAGTTTGAAGCCCACGCTGGCCCATCACTGTCTGTTTGCAGGGGAAAGACAAGGAGGAAACTGGCCTCAGGGGTGCCTGCAGTAAGGGATGGAGCAGGACTTCAGATGCAGCTGCAGTGAAGACTTGCCTTTTCTTTGGACCAAGGAAGCAAAGCCACCTTGTAAGCCCACTGCCAAAGAAGCAACTGCGAAATATGAGAGAATAACCCCAGTCGCCTTATCTTTCTAGGAAGAGCCCCCTCAATGACTTTAATTAATTAGACTGAAACAGAAATATAGCCCCCCAAAAATTGTGGTATATTTTCTAATTTAATTTCATTAGCTATCATTTGAAAAAATTCACTGAAACACTTCACTGTATTATTGCTGTATTGATTTGTTTATCTCCAGTGGGCTCCTGTATCTCTCCTGGCTAGACAAATATTTTCTCTTCCTTGGTAAAATATTTAGAAATCCTGCTTAGAAATTCTCTACTGATTTCTCATGTTTTCAATAATTCACTGAGGAATAAGAAACTCTGAAGTCCGCCTGCCTCAGTCATATATTGATCACAGAACCTTCTGTATATTTTATACTAGATAAAATTAATTAAAGCCACAGAAATTAAAGGCAGCAAATCTGTTCCTCTGAATATCCTGGAGAGACCAAACATCCAATAACTATCTCATTGATTTCATGCAACATCTCAAAGTGTTGATGCTAATGTCAGTGAGTAATGTCTATCTACTATATGCATGCATTTCAGTATTTTATTTTTCTCCTTTCTTTCTTTCTTTCTTTCTTTCTTTCTTTCTTTCTTTCTTTCTTTCTTTCTTTCTTTCTTTCTTTCTTTCTT
>JAWMRA010000113.1:71090289-71135983 GCA_035584735.1 Pseudotriccus pelzelni
TCTTTCTTTCTTTCTTTCTTTCTTTCTTTCTTTCTTTCTTTCTTTCTTTCTTTCTTTCTTTCTTTCTTTCTCTCTTTCTCTCTCTTCTTTTCTTTCTCTCTCTCTTTCTTTCTACATGAGCAATCAGTCTATGCTGCTTAGTTAAGATAAAAGGATAAAAAGTGCATGTCATATGCAGGTAATATGATGCCTCATAATACCATACTAAAAGGCAGAAAAAGAGTCCCTACAATGAAGAGGAGATCACTGGAGGAGAAAAAAATGTCACTTAAGAATTAATGAATCAAGTCTGTCTTGCAGAATTGATCATTTAAGATGAGGTCAATTAATTTATGATACAAATGGCTATATCACTAGAGGTAATAAAATGAAGCAATATCATTCATTTTATATCTAACTAATGACGTGCTCAGAGTAATTACAGACTTCTTCTAAAAGCCTACACTGATTAGTTCAGATGTGATAGGTGAAACATATATATCTTTCTGTTCAATAAAATAACATTTTCATATCTGTAAAACACACAGTGGATGTCTTATTTTTTTAAGTACTTGCATTCCAGACATAACATCACTGTTTCTCACAACCAGCTCATAATCTCTGTCCATGTATTCCTTCTGCTTCCCTTTTCCTGCCTCATCCTGTCCCTTCACTGTACAACCAAGAGAAGAGTTAAACTGTTTCAGAGTGCTTATTAACGTTGCACATTGAATTTTATAATGCTTACACATGGGAGCAGCTCCCTGGGTTTCACTGGGATTAGTCACAAGCATTAATGCTGTAAGACCCAGCACCAGTGGAAAACAATTAAGAGACTCCTCTTTAATGCAATCCATCGTCTTTGGGTCTGTTGCTTAACGCTGGCCCCTGCTCACCCTGGAGTCAGTAGGAGCTTTGTCCCCGACCTCAACAGCAGCAGAGGCATGGCCAGGGATTTCGGAAGGAACTGCGGCAGAAATACCCACGAAGAAAATAGGTGCCACAGGGCTGAGTTTCAGACATCTCCTAACAAATGTAGGCAAAGCCACTATTTTGTATGTTTCTACCCAACAGGAGGTTGAACCAGTAGTGGTGTGACTGACAAGGAGCGTGAACATTACCAAGATAAAGGGTCAAAACTTGCGAGGTGCTAACAGATCCCCTACGCACCTTCATCTCCCTTGGAAAACACTTCTAGGACCGCTCTTGGGCAAGTACACTTCACACCATGAATGCCAGAACACGAACCCTGAATGACAGAAAGATCAGTAATAAGATAACAGCCTATCTCATTCAGCTGTAACGCAACAACCCTCAAGAAGATTAAATTTACCTAACTGGGGCATGTCCAAGGCTAAACAACAGAATGAACATTTCCTTCAGTACATTTAATGTATTTATATTTTAGTGGCAGGTTGCCAGTGTGCTACTTATAAGCTGAATGACTTGGTATCATTTATCCACTTTCCTGGGAAACACACAGCAATCTACACCAGGAGACAACTCAGAAGACACCGCATCAGCAGAAACACGATTCATGCCAGATGCGGGAACACCGAGGAAGCCAAGACCGAGGGATCCTGTAACACTCCAATTTCTCTAATATGAAGAGGTGCAATAAAGCCGTTCCTGTTGGATTCCGTATCTTTATTTTGATAGAAGTGTCCAAAGTGGAGTCCAGATGTGGCTATGCGGCTGCCCCATGGCACAACACAGGATTTTGCTGTGCTAAAAAGGGCCACACTTGGGCTTTAGGCACAGGGTAATTAATATTTTAATCAATCAGCTGTCAAATGCAGGCACAAAGTTCATACATTAGTGCAGTCCACCACTAACCTCTGAAGGATAATCTAGTATCAGACACTACTTCGTTAGGAAATACATTTGGTAAAACCTGTTTGCAGAGATATTTACATCAGCCCAAGAGAAACCAGCATGGAAACACCCACCGCTGCTGCGGTGAAAGTGAGCCTTTGCTTTGAACTACTATCAATCCCTCAGCAAAGCTTAGCAAGAGGACGGAAAGGGGTCACTAGGACAAAGACATGGCATTTTCAACTTCTCCAGAACCAGAGGGTGAGTGATGAAACTCCTCTTCTTGCTCAGGAGAACACCATTGGGGGACACCTTGCACAAGGGGGGGCTGCATCTTGGCAACCACGTTCTTATTGAAGATGCTGAAATGTGGGACCGAAGATGGTAAAAGCCTCACATAAAATCCATATATTCAACTTTGCTGACTAGTTCCTACTTCCTTTTCCCACTGTGGTATCCAACTGCTATCTCTTTATATACACTCAGGCATATGTTCTGACTTCACAAATACTACTGCAAATTTCCTATATCCCATTTTGGCCCTGGTTGCCTTTCCTTTTAGCCTAGACTGGGTCCTGGAATGGTCTGGGAAGTTTCCAATCCTGCCACTCAGCCAGGATATGCAAGGCATGGAAGCAGAGATTCCCACCCCATCCCAAAAACCATAAGATGAGGAGACAACGCCCCTCCCCCTGCATACCCTCCTGCCTTCCAACCAAGTGAGAACCCAACACACCAGCCATATGTTTTTCAGCAAGGGCTCAAGTTTTTTGAAGCCTGCCAAACACTGAACACAGCAACAATTTAGAAATTAGGAAGTGGCTTGAAGCACACATACAGAGGTTTCTAGTATACAGCCAAATGAGTCACAACTAGTCTTCTAACACACAGCTCAGTCAGACCCTTTCCAGAACACCCACATACCACCCAGCATGAGCACCAAGGCACCTTGCCACCTGGGCCCCCTTACAAGGCTGTGAGCACTCCTGGCAGAACACTAGGGGAAAATTCAGTCCATCAGAGGGAAAGAAACCTAGACCTGTGTGTCCTGAGGAACTATGTGCCTAACTGTCTCTAACGGGCAAAGACATGTGAAGCGTCTCTCAGCTGTCCTCACCAGCTCCCCAAGTTTATTGGGCAATATGGCTACCTGCTCCCTCCCTTCTCTTCTCCATTTATCCATCAACAAGGTTTTCCTTCAGAGCAGGTCGTGTAAAAGCTAATCCCACTCATAGATCCCACCTGCTGTGCTAATCCTGCAAATGTCCCTGTTTCTACAGTTCATTGCCTGATCCAGCACAGAGAAACTTTAGGGCAAGGACTGAACCTCAAGTGTTAATTATCTCAACACTTGTGAACACAGAAAAGCTGTGTCCCCAGTGGGGCTCTTGGTCAGACTGACCACTCCTACAAACATCAGTTAGGAGGTCAGTACTAACTCTTCATGTCCTGTTCTGCTCACCCCTTGAGGAACTGCCCCTCAGGAACCAAAGCTCCCACTGTCCTGGTAGGGTGCTGCTCAGTTCTTAGCACAGTCACACACACTTGTTTGACATAAAGATTGTTCCAAGGTATTGGATTTCCCTTTTAGCATTTCTCAGCCCAGAAAAAGGATGAATATTAAGAAGTACTGTAAGGTAGGAACACTGCAGGCATGCAGGTGAAACACTGCAGATCTGCAAAAGGGCAGAGCCATGCTCAGAAGCACGGGGTCAGAGTGAGGAAGAGGAGGGGAATGTGTTCCACCCAAAGAAGACAGCAAATGACAAACTCCTTTGAGAGGTTAGCAATAATCAGCATAATATCCTAATGCTGTTGTGTGCTCTTTTCACAGCTAATTGAGTTATCACAAAAGCTTTTCAGCTGCCAGCACCCTGCGCCAAGTGATAGAGTGGGTGCAGCCTTGCCAGAAGCCGCATAAGCCACTGTTGCTTACCAAGGTGTCCCACATTTCCCTACCTGATCCTCCTCCGAAACTCCTACTGGGCCTGCTCAGGCTTCGTCCTGAGATGGACTGGGTAGCCTGGGGCACAGCCAGTGCCTGAGCAGGGTATGCAGGTGTCTGTGTGTCCAGCACTGCAGCCGCTGCATGGAAGCCTATGGGGCCGGCGGCTTTGTCTGGCAGGGATGCAGACGGTCCCCGAAGGGGAAGGGCAGTTCACAGCATCTACTTCGAAGCTGACTATGACTAAGTCCCTGCCTCAGCTGTCATGACTGGGAATTGTTGCTCTTTCATTACCAAATGTCGAACAATACTGTAACAGGCATAATCCAAAGTGTGGCTCTAAGCAGTTATTCAGACTCGATCACCATTTTTGATGTCTTATTGTAAAACATTCAGCATGTTTATTGTGGCAGGATTTTTCTATCCAAGATGGTTTGTGATAATTTCTTCATACTGATTGTTCCATTTGAATGGAGTGATTATTATAAAAAACAAAAAGAATCATTCCAGCTGAAACCTGCTGCGAAGGAACCCCGAGGCGGACTCTAACACACTGTGAATGTGGTTACAATATAGCTTGTAGCGATGCTAGGTGTGAAGGAAAACAGATTTTTACAATGTTTGGAGCTTTGTGTAAAAACAGTTGACAAAACAGAACACTGCAGTTGCGTACAACCTAAAACTGTCCTGTGACAAGTTTCTCTCTTTTTAAAAGAGATCAAAGCTTGCCTGTCTGCTTGCTTTTCCTTTCCCTGATGCAACCCTCCTAAACTTCTTGTTCTCCCAAAAATCTTTACCAGTTTTCTGAGTGAATACCGACTTTATGTCATTTAAATGCAAGACCCACTCTGTCTTCATTTTTCATCCTAATTATGCAAAAGTCTAAGCTACATGAAGCATAAGGAGAAAATAGAGTTATTTAGTAATTAATGGCTAATGATAAATTGATTCCATTTTTTGAATCAATGCAGTTGTCATCAGTGGTATTTAAAACATAGCCTTTTCAAAGCCCTTGTGTTCCTTTGTGTTGAGGTTTTTTTTAATGTTTCCAGTCAAAAGGAATGAACGTAAGTTATGCTAATGCCTGGTGGTAATACAGGTTGGGTCTTGTTTCATCAGAGTGGCTAAGCATTTGATTTTGTATATAAACAGCTGAGCTCCATGTTTTCAGCTTCAGTCTGAGGCTTTGAAACCACAGGAGAAACTTTGGATCTGAAACCACTGGTGAAGCCCAAAATATGGTGAGCAAAACTTCAGGGAAAATGAATATAGTGTGAAGTGGGGCTTGCCAAGAAGGAAGTTCTTCTCTCCAGAAACGTTCCTGGCTAAAATAACACAGAATGGGACAATAACAGCATTTAAACCTAAAATCTTTAATGTGAGGTTTTTACACTGGCACCATACGAAAGCTGATTAAAGGGCACATCTGCATTGCTGTTTCAGTACTGGCCTAGTCCACCACTGCAGCAGTGAGAGAAGTTCTAAATAAAATTAATATGATGCAGAAGATAAAAGGAGGGTTAAAGCAGTAGAGAGAGGTGGGAGTTAAATGCCCTCAGCAGGTCAGACTGTCTGTCTCACCAAGACTCACATTTCAGAAATGCCTAAAGAACAACACCTCAGCCTGAATAACCTTTTCAAGGGTAGTGCTGTGGTCTTTGAGCATAACTCTGTCATGCAAGAGACTGCAGGGCAGAGCAAACCACGCTTCAAGCCATTGAGTCCTACACTCAGCTCTAGAGCTCCCATCAAACCTCATCAGATGGTGGCCACAGGTCAGCAACCAGCAGCCCAGCATTTGCATGATGTTGTGCCCACACAGAAAGGCCAAGAGATAGTTTCTCTTCCGGGCTTAACCTAGTCTGACAGGAGACCATTCAAGCGTGTTTGTAGCCGCCTTCCTGGTGGGCCTGGTTTGAGGGTAGGGATCTGTGGAGTCAACTGAGTGTCCCCACCATGCTCCTCACGGCCTTTAACTGATAAGTGGCAGCACGAGAAGCTAGCTTGGCAGAGCAGTGACACAAACACATTCGCTGGTCAGCCAGGCAGTTTGATTTAGGTTATGTGGGAATTGGTCACCTTGATGTTTAACACTTCATTTCCAGGCCAACACTTCCCATCATGTGCATTCTCAAAATTCTCCTGGCCTGGGAAACAACTCAGCAGCCAGAAACAAGAAGTACATTGAGTAGGTGAAGCTGGGAGTTTTGGTGAACTACAGCTCGTGCCTTTCCACAACAGGAGGTTTAGCTGTTAGTGCCCCAGCGAGAGCTTCACTACTTCCTAAAGATGACATGAGTGAAATTCATCAAACTGCTGTCACTGAGGCCGTGCAAATTATCATCACTGGGAAGTGCTGTAAAGACCTTGAGAACGGGACAAGAAATGTTGGCTTTGAATATTTGGGAAGCCATAAGAAAGAAATCAAAGCTAGCAGCTGGAAAAACATTTCTAGGGCTTAGAAATACTTCCTCACCGTGTCCAAGCCCTGTCATCTCTTCGGGTAGCAGCGGAAGGCTGCACTAATAAAATCCCCTCCTTCTTCTTCCTCAGAGAGCAGAAATGCATTTCTTTTCTCAGGAAGACATTTACCTCCATGTCCTTGGAGAACCTTCCGCAAAATTTCCATTTCCACATGTTCAGCTACAGGAGGCAGCAGAACAGCTTCTTCATCCCCGGGGTGCCCAAGCTGCAGAGTCCCACTAATGCCTAGGCTGAGGAGCGCTTCATAGGACAATTAACAGGGCCAGCACTGCTGTCATGCCAGGAACTTCTCACTCCTGCACAGGAGCTGCAGAAATCCTGCTCCCCATGAGAACAGGACCAAACATCAGCTGCAGAAGGTTTCCTCTGCAGAGCAGCTGTCAAACAGTGCACTGAGGAAGGAGACCCTGTGTGCACCAAGCACTGCAGCACTCCCTGCATCCAGCCCCAGCACTCGGGAAAAGAAAGGGAAGTTGAGAGCAATTAACAGTGTAAATTTTTCTATCAAATTCTTTGGAGAAATATGGATGCAGTTAAGCAAAGGAAAGCTTAAAGGCAAAAGATGAAAGGGGCACTTTACTAGGCTCAAGTAGTATCTCACTGACTGACCAAAATCTCCCCAAATGAGAAATCTGCACCCTTAGGAATCTCATGCCTACCAAGTCTGCAGATCACTACAGAAACCAGATGAAGATTTACATTCCCTAATTAATTCACTTTTTTATCCAGTATCAGCATAAACATGTTCACCCTTCTTTTTTCTGATCCAAACTTTATTCTGATAATATAGCAAGCATTGTGAGGTGGAAAATAACCCATCTGTCTAGAATTTATATCTAGTAATATCTTATATGTATTTTACCCAATATATTTTCTTTTTAATATTCAAGAGAATATAAAAATAACGATAAAACCCCCTCTGTTATGACTCCAGTTGCTCATAGGTTGGTTTGACAGGACTATAAGTGTAATAATGAGGAGGTTTGAGGAGCAGGTTAATGTTTTTTGCTAACATATGATGCTTTTAGCCTAGGGCATTGCTGGAGGCCAATACCGCTTCACCTGAAACCAAAATCACCACTGAACAGTCATTAAATCACTCAGAGTTAAATGTAATATTACTTGGTCTAGAGAACTATACTGTAATCCAGATTTGAAATATCATTAGTCCATAGAATAGAAAACAAGAATGCAATCTGAAACCTTGGGAAATCTTCATTTACCCATAATGAAGGGTTCTAAGTCCAATTTCTTCCTCACACCTATGCCATTTTACAGTGGCGTAACTCGCACAGATTTGTGTGTTGCTTCTTCTGATTTATGCTTGTACAAGCAAGAAGGTTACAGAATAGAAGTCTCTGGGTAATTTGAAGTATATATATATGTATATATATATGTCTCTGTGTGTTTTCCCCTATATTTATATAGGTCAGGGATGTACACTTTTATTATTATATATTAATCTTTATCATGCAATAATATTTATAGGCCAGAATTCACTACACTATGTGCTCTAACACATGCATGGCCATAGCATGGGCTGCAGCAGAACTGGCTGGGTCTCACAGTCTACCTGAGGCAGAACCCCTGCATATGTTTCCCCACCTTTCCCAAACACACAAAATCCTAGAGGGACTGCATCAGCTGCTGATCTGAAAAAATAATGTTAGGGAAAGACTGACTTGATTAGGGAAAGATTGATTTGCCCATTAGTAAAAATGGATGAAAAAACCCCCAAAACTTTCCAAGAGAGGTGTTGCTGAGTTTTATAAAGCTTTGAAGTGAGTCAAAGCTGTTTGAGACTTGGATGCATGTGATTCACACTTTGAGAACTGCTGTTTTCCCTGCTGGTAATGGTACACACCACCCCGTGTCCCAGAGTATGCTCAGTTTAAAAAGCAGCCCTCTCTCTGAAAACCACATTTGATTAGAATAACCCTGGTCCAGGTCCAAAATCTGCCTGGATCAGGGAAACATGTGTCACATCAGTTTCAGCCTGGGACTGAGACATGCCACATCTCTTGCACATTGGGCACGGAGAGCAGAATTCATTTTCCCATTTCCTCTGGAGTTGGGGGCTGGAGAAGAGGAAGCTAAGCAAGGGAAATTGCTCTGCTGCACACAGAGGAAGCATTCTGAGTCCTCTACTTACTCTTACTGCAAGGCAGTGATCCTGGCTGAAGCCCAGAGCCCATTGGTGCAGGCCAGGCTCTGCTTCCCCCTCCTATTAGCACAAAATCACCAGTGGAGACAGGTTGGTTATGAGCTCACTGGTTATGCTCACTCTTGGGCACTCCCATATGGAGCAGGTAAGACTGAACTAAGGGGAGGAGAGGAGAGCAGAAGGGAGGAGAAAGGAGGGAAGGGGAGAGGAGGAAAAAATCCAGAAGAGAATTTTAAAAAGAAAAAGGAAGATTACTCTGTCTCAGGTAGGTAGGATTTACCATGACTATTGTGGCCCCTAGCTATCTTAAACCATGGTTTTCCAGGATTTTAATCTTGAAAATAATAAAGGAGAAGTTATAAAGGTCTGAAACTGCAGCCTAGAGCCAAACACATGGTGAACTAATGGGTGTGAAAACTTCCTTGTCTTGTTCTGCTACTGCTCCTCTTGTTTTACTAAGAACATTCCTGCCGAGAAGCCACAGGACCCAACCGCTGCGAGGGTGGGGGGCAGTAACCAACTTGTGTGCAACACCTGAGGGAGGAAGGGCCAGCCCTTCACACACCCTACTGCCCACTGTCGTGGGCTTTTGTCAGGCCCAGAACATTTGATGGTTTCAAGGAATGGAAAATGTGTCTTCTTCCTTGCTGATTTATACCGACCTCTTTCTAAGCAGGCTGAGGAAGTGGAAAAAAACAGTCTTTCCTACACAAATGAAAAGGTCTTACCTATCCCTCTTTTTGCAGAGTGTACCTGACACCAAGCTATTTAGATAAACAAAATCTATTCTTAGTAACCCCAGGATCACTCTGGGATAACTCCACTGAAGCCAGTGCTGTTTTTTCAATTGGAATCATGTAACCGAGTGTTGAATTTGGCCCAAAGGATTAATTTCTCACTAAGGAGGACACACTACAGCAGAAGGCATCAGATGCACTGTTCAGTAAAGAACACAATTACAGAGGAGCCTTTAGCAATGCATTGTGTTACTGTAGATGGCACTCCTTCCTTGCCTGGATGTATGATGCACACTGCAACCGCACAGATTCTATTATGTCAATGCATCATGGCAAACCCTTTCATACTTACAAGACCATGCAGATGATTTTCTCCTTGCATGACATGCACAACAAAGCAGCTATGTGGAAGTGGCACACTAGGACAAAAGAAATCAATGTATTTAAACCATCACCCTGCAAGTGATGAAGGATGTGCAGATTGTTATATTTCCTGTCTCTTTCTGCAGGTGTATCACAAGCAAGACCTGTAAGAATGCTATGCTCTTCAGATTCCTCCTCAAAGAGGGCTAACTCTGTCTTGCTTTCTCCCAACCCTTTTCCTTCCCTAAGTCTTCCCAAAAATCTCCTTCTGACAACAATTTCACAGGGTAGAGCACCACTTGAAATATTCCTCATCAGACCAGCTGAGATCTGGCTGGCAAATGAAGACCCGCAGCCATCACATACAAAGACTCCTAATGGTGCATTTGTTCAATGCAACTAGAGTGTTTGCTTTTCTTTTAAGGGCCTTCCTTTACATTTATTTTAAACACCCATCCTGGGTCAAATGCTCCTCATCCAGTGACTTAGAGCAGTAGTAAAAGGAAGGTTACATAGCTGCAGCACTGAGACAGGATTTGCCAGATCGGCATTAGTCGTTTCCTGCAAAGACAAAATTCCTGAGTAACTTTGGACAAGGGGAAGGGTAGACAGTCAAATAATCCCAACAGCACAATCTTAAGTATTTACTTTGATTGCCCAGCTCAGCTTTGCGAACAGAGGTAGGGATCTCACAAGGATGGATCATGGCAGGAACCTAACTAAGGCTCTGAACTGGTCCCAGCAAAACTCTCTTTCTCTCCATCTGTTGCTGAAGGAGTGAAGGGGAGGGCAAGCTCAGGCAAGTCTCTAAGGCCGGAGGCCTGTGTGGTTTTTATTTTCAGTACGTATCTTTGATCCTCTTTTCAAAATTGGGAGAAGGCTTACCTGTGTCTGACTAGCCTACTTGGAGCATGAGGTTTTTGAAACGGGAATCAGGTTTTCTTACATGTTTGTACAACACCCAGTACAATCAAAAACACACCATGGGTGCCTTGATCCACCACCATCAAATGACCAAAGTGCAACGTCACTATGGGGCTCTTTCCACTCTGTGGGATCAGGAATCATGAGGGGCTTTGCTCAAGCCGTGGCTTTAGGTTGGGTCCTCTGTCATTCATTTGCACACTTGCATACTTATACACAGCTTATTATGTGGAATGTTATGTGGAATGGCTTATTACAGGATGCAATATAGTACTGGGGGAAAGAAAGATGGAGTTAAGCATAGTGTATTTACTACTAGACATGACTGAGAATACTAACTGTTCTTCACATCCACCAGGCACATTTATCAACCTGTGGTACAGGAGGGGATATGACTCAGAGGTGGGGACATGCCAGTTAACCTCAGGCACTTGTCCAAGCACAGCAAGAGATCTGAGGTATGCACAAGGGTTGAAATTCCATTACAGGTTTTAAATAATTAAACACTACATGTTTGGAAGCTCATTCCTTCCTATTACTTTTTAAATAATTAATCTGTATTTACATCTAGTGAATTTCACGGAGCTATACACATAACAAATTTGAGTCAAATTGCAGAAGAGAGATTGTTCCTGTCTGACAGCATTACAAATGTTTTTTGTTGTATACAGTAACTTTAGCTATTAGGGATCAGTCAAAAACCAAATCCAACCTAGATGCTATACATCACAGGGTTTTTTTATCACATTACTCACAAGTAATCAAAACACTAAGAGAAACTGTAAATCCCCAGAGGAAAAAAACGTGCTTCTTACATTTAACAATAGTAAAAAGTGATTCAAATTGGAAGACAGACAAATGAAAAACTGCATACATTGTTCCGATTGCACATAATCACTGTGTTCAAGCTAATGCTGTCAGTTCCATGTAACCTATAGTACAGTCTGATTAAAAAATACTGATCTCAAAGCCTAGAATAATAGATATAACAGAGTAACAGAACTTAGAACAGAAAAAAAAAATTCAAAATCTGTGTAGAGTCCTTTTCTTCCTACGACACATTATTTCTCTCTATTTGCTTCTGGTTCAAGCTGAACACGCCATTAAACACCCAGCAGCTTTCACCTGACTGGAACTACATGTGATGCACCAAAGCAAAGAACCAACACTGCTCAAACCTTCAAAACAATAAAGCACTGAAAAAGGTACTTGAAACCACAGCTCCGCTGTGGGAAATGAATTTGTAGGAATGCCATCAGGACTACATGTTTAATATATATGTGATTTGCAGTTCCAGTTAGCCTCTATTTACAAGTAAGCAGATATATTAGCATTCACTTATGCAATTCTAGCTGGTGTTCCTACAAATTCAGTCCAAAACTAAGTTATTTCCTTTTCAAACAGCATTACTACTAATAGAAATGCTGCTGGTCAAACAATTCCTTCAATTATAATAAGTGGAGCAAAGCTGCCTTCAAACTAAGATCTCAGTTACACCTGCACAGTAATTCTGGAAGTTAATTAGATTGCACAGGGGTAAATATGGACTTAATGTGCTCTTCAGAGGCCTCATAACGGCAGAACACATATTAGGGAGAGAAGAAAGAAACCAACTTGACTTTCAAATCTCAGGTTGGCTTTGCAAGGAAGTGAGCAAAAACACCTGTACCTGTCAATGAAGCAGTCACGCACTGGAGATCACAGAAAGCCAGTGTCACCTTGCAGAGGAAAGGTTTGCTTAAAAAATATCTTACAATGTTCTTATTTTGTAATTCTTATTAAAATATAAAAAACCAAAGCAAGGACACCTAAATGAAGAGCAGGCTTTGGATCCAATAATGACAACTCTCCTGTTTGCTCCTTTGACCTGTGCAGCTCTAATTCAGAGTCCCGAGGACAGAAGCTGCACATTTCTGAATGGCAGAAGACAAACAGGGCTGCAGAAGAAGGGACCATGAGGTCAGGTTTCAGTGAAAGCCAGGCTTGCATGCCAGGCACGGAGATCAAGGAGCGACTAACTCAAAGCACAGGAAGAATGAGTGCTTCTGATGTCAGCTGTTTCAAGGATTACAGGCCCTCCTGTTTCTAGTGTCAAGGTAATAATCAGAGCAGCGGATGCGCAAGGCTCCTTGCAGCGATAGCTGAACGTGCAGCCCTCGATTTGGATTCAGTTTGCGGGATTTTGTTTCCTTTTTAAACAAAGCTAACAGTGCCAAGTATTCATATTTCAAGGCTGTTTTAAGGATCAAAACCCATCTTACTTAATAAAAAGATGAGCAAGAGTCAAAGCAGAAAATTATGTGGGAGCTTCACATACAGTAGGTGGAGAAGCAGGATTCTGTGACTTTTTATCAGGTATTCGTTTAGAGACTGGTGCTAAAAATATCATTGTGGGGTGTGTGCTGTCCCATTCCTGCCCTCCCCCCCCCCCCCATATTCGTGTTTTCACATAAATCCTGCTTTTGGCATATTACTTTATTGTGGAGACATGTTCTGTGTACTGGATAGCTTATGCAAATTAACCAAATGTCCTATAAATTAGTCTTAAAATGCCTGAGATAATGAGTTGCTTGCATGGTGAGCAGTGAACAGTATTCAAAGAGGGACTCTTTAAAGGCTGGGAGAGTAGGAGGACATGATAAGTATGTCCAGACTGCACAGCAAGGCAGGATGCCTCACTAGCATTGTATTCCTCACCTCAAAATGCAAGTCTGACTGACTGGAATAGAAAAATGCAATGCTAGGAGATACCCAACAATTGGAAACCCCGGTAATTACATGGTAGACAGCCAATGTGGCCCTAACTGCTGAAGCACAACCGTGCAGGTCTTCTTAGCTGACTTGGCCAACACATCTAAACTGGTTGCAGGCTGGGTTTTCTTCCTTGCATAATTTGGATTTTCACTGAAGGCCTTTTGACATATGTTCTGTATATGAATGGTACTGTATGCACTTCTTTCTTTTGGAGATATGTATCTGTCTGCCAAAAGTCATACCTCCCTTGTGTTCCTTACCTGACATGGAAAGAATACTTCAAAACTGCACTCCCAGTTGTATTTTAAAAACGGATGTTTTATGTCAGTTGCTGCTATCTTGTGAAGTGTAGATGTAAGAGCAAGCTTTATATATAAAGGGTTGGTTGCCTGCTCCTGATTCAGGTGGTGCTGTCTGAGGCATGGGAGGCAAATGACAACAAATCAAATGACAAATCAAAAATATGCCACTTGCTTTCGGTGTGTGCTTAATTGACATTCCACCTCTAATAATTACATCCATATGGAATTTTTGTGTGGGCAGCTTCATTTGCAACATCACAATAATTAAATGACATTAGTGTTCAGAGCAGGTATGCGAGAAAGTGTTGTTAGGAGTACTTGGCAACAATGACAGCCTTAAGGATGCCTTTACCTTGCATTCCTTTATTTCATTGTTATCACAGGACTAAACTGGGGAGGGTGAGGGAAAGAGGCTGGACAACCAGCACGAAAACCAGAAAGGCTTTATAAATGGAGTATTCCCGTTGCCCCCTCCCTCTCCTTCTGGTCCTTCCAAGGCCACACATTTTCTGCCAAGGATCCTGTGGAGCAAGTCCTCAAAGGAAGCCATTTTATACCTTCATCCTGCAACAACCACTGTGCACTCCTGAGCACCCTGCCTTGGAAACATCTCCTTTGGCTATTCACAGAGAGCATAGGAAGCTCCTCAAAGCCCACAAAACTGCTATGCAAAAGGTAACAAAGCTGGCTCTCTGCTGTCAATGTTATTGGGATATGGTGACTGGCTGGGCCAGCTGTTTGGAGCTTTGTGCTAACCGTGGCTAACCCTGATTCAGTGTGTTTTATCCCATCTGACAATTGTGCAGACAAAAGTGATGAGGTAAAGGCAGGAGGAGTTCATCGCTGCAATCCCGCATGAGCTTCAGAAGTGCATTTGTGCCCATTTCTATGAATGGGAAGCAGAGACAAAGAGAGACAAAGTGACTTGGTCAGGGTCACAGGGAATATCTGTAACAGAGCCCAGGAGTGAACAGACACTTCATTAAGGGCTGGTCTAATACCACACATTGGGGCAATCTTCCTTACAAGAAACTCAGTGTTTGCAGAGACCTATCTAGTTTGGGCATATGGAGAAATAAAGCTGTAAGCAGTTACAGATAACAGACAGGGTTTTAGGTGGTAAAAATCAGATTTAGTAACATCTAGGCCTTACAACATTTAGGGAAGAGGACTTCCTGCAGCTAACAGTGTTCAGAAGCCAAAGACTACAGTAAGATTCAAAACAAGTAGGGGCATAAGAAAAAGTTACATGATTTATCATGGATCTGAGGAAGAAGATAGTTAAACTGAACAAAAGGAAAGACAGTAACGGAGAAAGAGAAATATTCAGAAGGGGAAGAGAGACCTAAGGATAAAATTGCAAGGAGCAGAAAACCAAAAACAAAGCTCAGAAATAATTTAAAATGGAAGAATAGCAGATATACATATGTGAAAACAGCTCAGCTGACAGGGACAATCCCTGCCTCACTGCAGCTTTTGACAAAAACATGCCAGCTTGTGTGAGCCTTGAATAGAGGAGCCCATTTGTGCTGGGGACAGTCACAAAAGGAGCATCTCAGGAGACAGGCTCCCAGTGCAAGGGTACCAAGACAGGTGAGGGGCAGCAGCCCTGCTTCCCAGTAAGCTCCACTTGCTCCCCGCTCAGCATCTGCGTAACATTAGCATTAGCTGTTTCAATAACGTTTTAAACCTTCCTACCCTCCTTTTTTAAAGTTCCAACATGTAGATTCAAATCCCAGGACATTCACAGGCAATTATTTTCTAACTATGCTAGAAGAAAAGCTTCCAGTCCTACAGCTTCAAAAAAACCCTGCCCAGCCATGCTCTGTGGTTGACCTTTTTCAAGACCTAAATATATATGAGATACCTAAATAAGATAATTGGCCAAGTATAAGGCTGGTGTGAGCTGGAGGCCTTATACCAGAGGTGACACAGGCCCTCTCTAAGCAGGAGAGAAACTGCAGGAACTCCATCCTTGCTGGTTTGCCCCCTGCGTTCAAAAGCTTCTCTGATGCTCGCTCCTCTCCCGATTTTGTGTGATTTTATTCATGTGCATCCCAGTGTCATGTTTCACAGTGGGTGTACTTAGCTGCACAAACTGTGCCAAGCGAGCTTACCAGAATGGCAATGTTGTGCAGGAGGTGGTACTTTTGCAAGGGCAGCCCCAAATTCCTATTTTCCACCGTTGCACGAGAACAGCCTATCATGCTGTAAAAGATATAAACGTTTTGTGGCCTTGCAGATAAGCTAGACAGCCAATCCATCATCATGACTCTGCATCACCACCACGGTGAAGGGATAAGGAGCGAAAGCTGATGGCTTCTGCACAACAAACAAACAAGTACAGAGACAGTGTTTGCTCATTTCAGTGTGCAAAGCTGACTTGTTTAAATATGAATATGTTGCTTATAGACGAATTTTAGTGACAGCAGCCCGGTGGCATCTATCACTGTTTGCACTTCTGCTAAAAATAGTCACGTTGCCTTTGGATTTATTTAGATGCCACATCTTCAGGTAGTTTTTATTCCATCCACCACATCTCTACCTGTTGCTGTTTTCTCCACCCTCCAGAGTATATAGTGCTCAGGAAGATACTAACTACACAAGGTTCTTGTGGTGTCACAAACACCTGAAATCACTTCCCTGTTCCCACCAAAAGGCTGTGCCCTTTTCTCTCTCTTCTCTTCTCTTCTCACTTGTTCTCTTTCTCTGTCATGCTTGCAGGTGAGAGGTGCCAGGTACAGCTTCAAAATGCCCCCAACACCTTTACTGAAGGCTGAGGCTGTCTAAAAGGCAGCACACACTATGGACACTGCAGAGAGGCTTCTCTAAGACCAGGTTGTGGCAATCACCGCTTCTCCATTTACAGAAAAGTGAGCGATTTTCTCTTCCCCCTGTGCCAGCCTACAGCATGTTACAGATGTGCTTTAGAATCAAAGCACTGTCTGGAGGAGCTAACAGAACTTTTCTATTTCTCAGTTTTCATTGCATATGTATTCAGATGAAGCATCTGTCTTAAATTCAGGGTGATCTGCCTTGAGTCAGGCACCTCTCAGAGCTCACTTGGGTGCTGTGTTTACAGATATGAGAAGGAGCAAATCCCATCCAGGAAACAAGCAGCAATGAGAAAACATAAAACATAAAATCTAAACATTTCTGATTCTCTCCAAGAGCTGCAATCCAGGCACTCTCCAAATCCCTCTTCTAAGACTCTACATGGAGTTCCAGAAGGATCAGAAAGGTCCAGGATATTTCTTATTTGCCCTCTTTGCAGTTTTTGAACCCAGAGCACTGGGAGGTTCCAGTGAGCACAGCAGCCTATCCCTCCAGCATGAATATCTGCATTTATCTGGATGGATTTTGATGCAGGGCCAGAGCTTTGCACATCAGGGATGTGGTACCTGCACAACACTTCTGCTGTGCTGGTGCATCATGTGCTGTCACTCTGCCACTCAAAAAATGGCTCTGAAAATAAAAGGTTTATTTCCCACACTAGCTCAGGACCTAGGAACCTACAAATGGACAACAAAGACCATGAACTGCCCATTAGACCTCAAATCTTCAAAAAGGCATTTCACCTTCTAGACACAACCTCCCTGCACAAGTGGCAATCCTCAATGTTTTATGGCCGAGCTATTTTCTCCACTGTGTTAATCAGATTTGCTTTCAGCAGGTTTTTCTAACAGCACAGGAGGGAAATTGGGCCAAACTCATCTACATGAGGGCTCCTCCCAGTACTTACACTGACACAGCTGAGTTGGAGGCAAAGAGTGGTGGGATTATAGTAAATCGCATGGAGGAAAGCACAGCCTGCTTTCCAAGGATGCCAGCAAGGTACTGCAGCTCCTCCAGGCAGGCTGCTGCACTCCTCTCAGCCCCCACCTCAGCTACCACCAGTAGTTCAGGGATACCAAAGGGACACATCTCACCAGGGTGGCCTTGGAGAGAAAAGCCACTACACATAAATCACTGCAGCTGTGTGTCGACTTAGGGCAGCTGAGATTTCAGCAAGGTCCCCACAGTAGGATTTTGATAACCAATGTGAACAAATATCTCCATTTAGGCAGGGAAGTACATCAGCAGCCAGGCCCTCTGATTATTTCCTTTCACTGACCACAGTGATCTCAAGCTAATCTCATTTGAACTTTGGACACCTTGCACTCATCTGATCCTTGGCCATGCCTTGCTGCTGGGGACAGTTTCAGCCCTAGTTTGTGCTGGAGGAAAGAGGGACCTAAAGCTGGACTGCTGGACTGTGCAAGCACATCAGCTCTAACCCCTCATCAAATGAGCACGATGTGGTGACTAAGGAGGATGACAGCACAGTGGCAATTGCCAGAGCCCTGTGGAAATACACCGAGCAGACCCACTGGGGAGAACAGCACTTGCTCAACTCAGCCTGTGATCTCCCGGAAAGGAAGAAATAGGATACGTGTAAGATAAAACTGAACACATTTTCCAGGCCTTGCGCAACCCCTGCGCCTGCAAGGGAGTGCGTGCCCCTGCGAGGACCCCATTGCTCCCTGCGCACCTGCTCTGGGAGGGGCCCTGCATGCTGCAGGTGCATGCACACCCAAGAGTCTCACCTGCATGCTTTTCTCATGGCATCCCATGCTTCCAGTTTAAAGAGGAGATGGAATCCTGTAGCATCTGGCGATTTTACGTGAAATACTGTCTCAGAGATTTATTAATATAAAGGGAAAAATAACTAACAACAGAAGCATTAACCATTCCTACCTATGCAGTCAATCTCTCAGCTCTTTAATATTTTAGTTTCCAGCATCCTTCAGCACTAGTTGGTAACACGATACACCACACAGTGTCCCAGCACTGTCTTTGGGCATTACATAAACCTTTGTTTGGGACAGATTCTTATCCACTCTGAGACTCCTTTGCACCACTCTGGTGGCTGAAAGGGGCCACCCGATCACATAATATGCACACCAACTTTTGAGACTTCTTTCTATTGCCAGTGATGTAAAGGCATCCCTGACTTAAGCCAGAATCTGGTCCTTCGCTTCATGTGTATAACAAATGAAGCTGCTACTTGAATGCCAAAGGCAAAGAGAGAGGGTCAGTAACCAAGCTGAACTCCCTTGGCAGTCCAATCCACGTTGTTAGAAAGTGGAAATGTATCAGGACGTGTTACCTTCCTAACCACAAAAAAATCTCTCAGAAAATGACTGTTTCCCATCTTGACTAAGGAGACATTCATTTCAGTGGCATGTGCAGTTCATTTGGGACAGGCCACAGGTGGTCAATTGTTCCTCTGCCAGTCTAGAAGAAGTATGTTTATTCCCCATAATAAAAAGTACAAGTATAATACTGAGTTTATAGCTCAATCAGGAAAGTGACATGCACAGAGTTACAGCTTCTTGCAGAGAATACAGTTAGAAACGAATTTTTGCAACTGAGTGAAATACTACCCTCCTACACAGCTGGAGAGGCAACTGACAGGTATTTGAGGATCAATATTTAACTAGCCTGTACAACTGAATATTGTATTGTATATTAAAGCTCTAGACTATAACTGTGTTCCTTTCTCTGTTTTAAACAATTTTAACTGATCATTCAGGCACTGAACTTAGGAAAAAAAAAAAAAAAAAAAAGGCACAGAATTTAATTTTGGTCCCGAGCATAAACAAAGCTGTGCATTGAGCAAAATTTGAGAACATTGTGCACATGCACACTTTGATCACTTTGTGGGATCCACACACATTGCTCTGCTTGCTTCAGTTACCATGCATTGCCTGGGCAATCAAATTGTTTTTAAATATATAAGTAAATCCTATAAGTAAATCTTGGAACCAATTTTCTTCTATTGTGTCAGATTATAATTCATAATAAATGAACTTCTCTGCAAATACTAATGGTGCTGTTGTTCACTATTTGAACTATAACACAACATTAAATAAGAAATATCATTTTTTTCACTTTGAACATTTTAATCTCAAACTCAAACCATATGCAAAGGCAATTAAACAACAGGATCCCCACTTCAAAGCTGGAGACCAGGCATCTAAACATGGAGTTAGCAGATACCTAACTTCAAGCATATTGAATGGCTCTACCTGCAAACTTGAAGTTGGACACGTGCAGGAATATGCATTTCAACTGATGACTGTGGTACCGAAAATGCAGGTGAATGGAAGGTATTTATCTAGTAAATTAACATCTAAGGGTAGTTTAACCAATCCTAAATCAACACCTAATTATTTTGAGTAAACAATGCTCTAGAAATGCTTGCCTTCCTCTGTTAACTGTGAAACCTACAGAGAGAGTCCAGCCCAGATGCCAAATACTAAGATGCTACAGCTAGGCATGTGAGCTGAACCGTGCCCTAAACAAAAGAGGACTGCAGAACTGGGAAGAAACATGGCACTGGTGAAAATCAGAATGAAATGTTGACATAGCTGAAGCTCAGAATGAAACACCTTACTGTGAATGCAACTAAGAACAACGTTGGATCACCTGAATTGCACAGGATTACCCCTGTTATCCTGAGGGATATCAAGCACCTTGAGACATGCATGATTTTTTTTAAAATGGAAGTCACCTCAGGCATGATGAAGATTTCGCTGGAATTGTTAGTGCTAGATTGGTGAAAGGTGTACAGCATAGGAACATTTCAGATTACTCCAAGCAAAAAGCTGTGCTCAAGATACTGCTGAGCGTTGACCTGCACGTACACCCACCTGAAAGATCCTAGTCTGCAAATAAAAGCAGGAATCAGAAAACTTCATGTAGGGAAACACACAGTTCTTCCCAGGGTGAGAGACAACAGCACAGAGAAATCACACTGTGCAATACAACATGTATAAAAATGCTGATAGATATCATCCCCCATTTGACTTACGGAGCCATGAAAAGCTCACTTCCATGGAGCATTTTTGGACCCTTTAGTTGAGTAAATCACCAATTTAGAATCTGTCAGACTTCATTATGTAGATTAAGAGTCTCTCCTTGGTTTCATTTGTTATGCATTAATAAGAGAGCATTGGTGACTGTACCCTCTCGTACAACCAAAGCCCTTCTGCCATTACATAGTAAATTTTGTTCTTTCTCATGTTCGAAAAAACCCTCGACACAACAGCAACACGGCTTAGTTGCTATGCAAAGACTTAGAGTCGCTGCATAGGGATCAGTTCCAGAGTTTGGTTTGATTCGCACCAAGCCAGGCAAAGTACACCTGGATGTGATCTGATGAGATTTTCCTGCTTGCCTATTTCTCTCGTCTATAGGCGAAGCATGTACTCAGGACAGACTGACCCCAAAATCTCCACAACCCTGTACAATCCCCATGCACATTTACTGCCTTCAGCTCAATGCCTGGTACAATTAAAATACTAAGTACCAACAGACAGATTTATTATGAATGCTGGTAGCGGTCTTTTTTCTCTCTCATTGACTAGATCTGACTCAAAAAGTTAATGGTAATTGCTCTCATCTTCATTTAGCAATGAGAGAGAGAGAGAGAGAGAGAAATGGGAGCAATTTGCAGATCTGAGAACAGGTCATTACAGGTGTGTTATATTAGTGTATTCATGAGCCCCCTGGGACAGCCATGCTGTGATATCCAATAACTTTCCTAATGTGTAATTACACACCATTGGACTATAATTGATTAATTGAAAAGAGAATGTAGGCAGATGCTAGGCCAAGGCTGATGCTGCTTGTTAAATGAATATGTCCTTGCTTCTTTTTAATAAGTTAAGTGAACTACTCAAAAGCAATTAAGTGAGAACTGAAATTCATTAGATTTTAAGTAATTATTGGTATTAACTTTTATAATAAAATGAAGGATTTATATTTTGGGGTTTTCTTCCCATCCCAAAAGCAATATAATACACATCACTGCTGAGATGTAAAAAAGTGTCTCTGCTACAGACAGTGAGCAGTGAGATATGTGCCCCTTGCATTCAGATCTTCTTTGGTGTGCTTTCAGATAACTGTGTGGCACTAATCTGCCTTCTTGGGATGTCATTCCTGGAAATCCTGAAGAGTTCTAGGGATTCCCAAAGAGATGGAGTCATAGGCTCAATATCCCAGAGCATCCTCAAACCTCCATGCAGTCCAATTGAATAACGGCCAAGTTTTTCCCAACCCTCCTTCTCAAGGGCTGGATCATAACTCTGAGAAATAAAAGGAGCACCAGCTCCTGATTTTCAAAAGCCCACTCTATTACTGCTGTATGTTGGCTCTACAAGGGGCCAAAGCCTTCAAACCCTTTTCCTTTTCACTGGGGAAGACAAAGCATGCAGCAAGATGAGGCGTGAGCCAACTGCACTATTACAGAAAGTCATGCTGGTTCATGTAGGCATCTTTTCAGACCTGACAAAACACATTCTAATTAACACTTTGCATGACTGAGAGACAGGGTCAAAGGTGCAAAAGAACCTGAGCACCAAGGGACCAGAGACAGTTTCATGGCCTGACCCTGTGCTGCAGGTAGGGTGGTGGTGAGATACAGTGCAAAGGATGGCTCCTCCCAGGTGCCTCATGAGCCCTACTGAGTCATCTGCATCTCCTGCATAGAATCCAAGAAGAAAATATTTATAGCTTTGGGTGATGACTTTGGAAATTTTATTTCCAATATATATGGAAGGAAATCCGACAAATTTTATTTCACCGCACTTGACTTCCTTTGGAACAAGGCATATCTTTATTCTTTAACATTCTATAAAAACTGTCTGAATTTTATTTAAATTGGTTATGAATGCCAGTTTCATAAAGTAAAAGCATGATTCACAACTGGTTTTCCTTCCAAGAGATACAAACCTCCTTTTTTTTTTTTTTGTCTTTTAGAATTTATAGAGGTTTGGGGGGGAGGGGGAATGGCTTGGCTGACAATTTTTTTCCAGGCTATTTAACTTTAAAATTTATTGAAATCATTATTAAGAAGTAGCCTGCTAAAAATGCATTTTCATCTAACAGTTTCTGAACTTTTTACATGTTTCAATTTGCAGTCAATAAAAAGACTGTGGCAGTTTTTTTAATATTGAAAAAACCCCAAATTTTTCAATGAGAACATGTTTAATATGAAAATTATAACTTCAGTAAACACATCAAGTAAGGAAAGCAGAGAGCAAAGTAGAGTAATACAACACAGCATTGCAGTGAGGAGAAATTAAGGTTGGAGAAATTATTCAGAGGTCACCAGTAATTGCAGATTTATTAATGAAAATTTTAATGCTTGTTCTGGGAAGGAAGATGACAGATTCAGAGCTGTAATGGGATTTTAATTATTTTCCTTTTAAACAAATGCATTCTGCTTCTCTTTTGAAATAATAATGGTGATGGTAAAAATTGAAAAACATGCCTCCTTCTGAGGAAAGGCAGGCTTGTGCTCACAAAGTGTCAAGTGCCACATCCTAAAATAATGCTCCTGTGTTGATATGAAGGAAAATGCTAAATTAGAGTCACTGGGGCAAAGTTGCTTGCTATTTGTAGCTGGCTGCAGTGGGATACAGGGATATGACTCACTCTTGGCTCCAGGGGGCCAAACACCCACCGTCTGTAGCTATGGTCTTTCCCAAATCTGTTCCATTCCCATTGTCCATCTTCCCATGCTGCCTTCCCCTCTCTCTGTCACACCTTTTATTCCATCTCTTTAGGTCCCTGAATCATCTTTCTTAATGCGGTTCATTGGACCGAAAAGGTGGGGATTATGTACAGCTACTGGTGGGACCAGCCTGCTTGTGCAGGAAGCTGCATCCCAGGCCATGGGGGAGCTTTGTTCCTTTCATTCCTTTCCTTCCCTTCCCTGTTCCTGCTCCCCATGGCATTTTATACTTTATACTTAATGCATCCCTGGGAACTGGCAGAGACCTACGCTTCTTGCTGCTCTCAGTGGTGAATGGCAGTCCCCTGCCCACCTCTGTGAGAGGCATGGGGAATCCCTCACCCTCCTTAATGCTACAGGTCATGGTCCCTTGCTAATCCCAAGCACAAAAGGAGTGAGGTTTGGGTCTGATTTCCGGTAGAGCTCAGACTTGCTATAGCAAGGCTTTGTTTTCTATTAGTTCCTACAACTGGTCTCTGATTGCAGTCTTCAGTTTAGATATTATTAATAAAGATCGTGCTGTTAGCTGGCCTACTGCAATTTTTGGTCAGAGAGGAGGAAGATGTTTCAAAGCAGTCATTTGTCTCTTTTTGTCTACAGAACACAGGGTGTCAGTCAGAGCCCACCTAAAGTTAACAGGAGGGATCCTATTGATTTCACTGGATCAGAGGTTGTGGAGTACTACGCAGGGTGTAAATCAAGAAAAAAAAGCATATTACTTTAGCAACATGGTGGTCCAGGATGGGGGAAAGAGAAAGGAAGGCCTGAAAGACCAAGGAAATCTCTCAAGACCGCCAAGATTTTCTCCTGCAGCCCCAGGAACCGGACACAAACCTCCCAGGCTCAGCCCATGCTGCTGTAATGTGAGCAACGGCCTTCACTTCCATTATGGGACAGAAAACCTTATCCTTAAAAAGCAGAGCAAGACAGCCTGGGTCCCAGGCAAGACAGTGGCTACATTTGTTCTAAACTAGTAAACAGACCTGTGCAGACATGCATAAAGACTACCACTTCCTGTGGGGAGCATTTCATGGGGCAGCTGACAGGCTGCAGCTCTGTGGTCCTGCGTTACCCCAGAGAGATGCTGATCAGGGCGCAGATGCCAAGGAAGCCAGTGCCCCATGAATGCCTACCTGTGCTGGCAGGCAGCAGGCGGAGAGGAGACAGGTGTACGGGCTTTCCTCTCCCCACAGGACTGCAACTCTGCCCGTGGGCTGAGCACTCATTTTTTCAGTGCATTCACTGAAGCCCATGGACTTCACCAGTCTTTAGGAATGTGAATAAGATGAACACCACATAGCCCTTCGTTCAGCCTGGCAGCAATTAAATAATTGCCTGGTTTGTTGCCCTCACTTTACAAGAAACAGAATGCAAGCTTTTTAGTGGGGTCTTGGGGAGGTTCTTTTTAAAATATTGTGCTACAGCTCATGGACAATTTAGTTTTTGAAAATGAAACGTTACAGGCGATTAGTCTACCATATGACCTAAGCGTCACTGTTATTTCAGTCACAAGAAAGGTTGAATTTCATGTGGCCAAGATTACTGAGGTTTTAAGAACATCAGTATCAATTCACTGCTACAATTGCCTTTCTCCGTATTTTTGTTCCAGGGCCATAACCGCCATTCTGACAGCTCTCTGTGCCTAGTCCAAAGTTCCTGAAGCCAACGGCGGCCTCTCCAATGGCTGCTATGGGTTTTGCACAGTCATCTGCTCGAATCACTGCACATGCCACAGTGCAACTGACTGTGGCAGCAAACTGAGCAAGGAACTGATGAAATCCATCAGAAAAACACCAAAAAATACCACCAGCCATGAGATGCAGCAAATGCTGAAACTGCATGAAGCATGGCTGTGGAAGTTTTAAACTCTCATCAGGCTTGGTAGCTCTATGATCTGAAACTCTGCAAGGTGTCACAGGTCTCTTCCCCCTCTATCCTCCTGCCTCTCTGAGGTGACAAAATCACCTCCTGACTATAAGATTAGTAACCTGAAAGGCTAGATGTGATCCTACATCCCCCAGAGCTGTCGGGCAACACTCCCACTCCAGCCTTATGGCCAAAAGCCCTGCATGTCCCCAGGCCATGGCTAGGACGAAGGAAGTGCTCTCCTTTTCCCTCTGCCACTTCGCAGCTAACAGGGGGAAGGAAGAGCGAGGGAGAGCACAAGCAGAAGTGCATTTGCTTTCACTCTCCACTCTGCTAGGAATAAGGAGACAGAACGGGAAACAAAAAGGGTGGAAAGGCAAGAGAGAGGATGAGCAAAGCTATCTCTCCCTAATTCAGTCCTCCTTTGAAGACAGTGTGTTTATAAATGAACTGAGAGGTATTTTCTTTTGTTGCTGAAGCACTAACAGAGTTTGACCCTGGGGAACAGGAAGCAGGTCAGTTACCTTACAAAAAAAAATTTAAGCCTCATTTTCTGAAACCAAAACTCTCATGGCCTTCAAGGGATTCCAATATGCCTATTTACATTTAACTTGACTACAACTGCAAAACCTATTGGCCTCATCTCATGACAAATATTCTCAGTGCTTTTTAATATCAGTGTAGCAGGTATGAAATCTTTCCCACGTTCCAGTAACATAGTTCTGAAGTTAACCTGCCCGCACCCTTGCTGCCCCGGTCTGGTTGCCCCACATGTGCCATTTTTTTCTGACCGTGCCTCTAGTGCTGGAACAGCAGAGCAGAGTAACGCAACTTCAAGAACAGCATTAGCTGTAGGTCTGGCTCATCTCAGCTTTGCCATAGCCTCAGCAGAGGCCTTTTGCTCATAGGAGAACAGTTTGTATTTCATGTTTCAATTGTAGAGGTGTTTTCAGAGCTTTCTCTCCCTCTTTTTGTCAATGATTAAACATAACTGGCTGTAGGTGAGTTTGCTTTAAATCCAAGAGCAAGCTTGTTTTATTTTGTGTCTTTTACATAATAGCTTCCAAGCACCAGGACTAACTTATAATTCATCGCATACTGCACTCACAAATGTATACTTTCAGAGCAGAACTGCTAGGAGCAGACTTTTTGATTTCAAAGGGGAAAAGATAATAATTGCAGAAAAAACATGGACCGTCACTGGGTGTGGGACTGGAAAAGAATTTTTTTTTCAGGGTGTTTATGTTTTGTTTGGTTATTTGTTTGCTTTACATATAATCCCACAGCGGTGGGTGGTCCTCACATCATCTCCATAAACAAATGATCTGGAAAGCAACCTGGTGTTTAATTTCCTTAACCCATCAAACCCTCCTTACCTCATACAGCAGCATGCCAATCTGAAACCTTGACTTGATATTCTGAGTAAATGGGGGGAGGAAGGACAAACCGTAGGTTTTTCTTTCCCACTTTTGTTAAAAGGCAACCAAGCATGACTTTTCCTACCCTGACTAACCTGGGTAGATGCCAAATGGATTTTTCCTTTCTCTAGGCAATGGCTCAGGAATTTCATCCGGCTAGAGCTGAGGCTGTGGCCTTCTCTCTGGCCTTTTCACTCCAGCCTCCCCTTTCTCCACAGCTAATCCCATCTTTCTCCCCACATCCACAATTAGCTGGACTGTACCGTTCCTTGACAATCAGCTTACAAGGGAGACTAAATTCTGCCTTTTCGTTCTGGAAACAAAGAGACGTGCCTGAAAGAAAAGCTTCCAGCCACTCGTGGAATAAGAAATTCAAATCCTGAGGCAGCATCTATGGGAGAATAATGCATGGCTGGCCAAGAGAGTGCTGACCTGGCTCCTTAAAAAATAGATTTCTTTTATGTAGTTCCCAATATTTATCATGGATAGCTAAACTTAAGAAAACATGTTTCTCAAAAATACTGAAAAGTACAAAAGGAAAATTTGATGTGCTCATTGACTGGAGCCTCTTAACCACTTTGGTTTTTGTGCCCTACAACAAATACCAGGGCACAACATATCTGGATTTAGCACGGTAAACGAATACCCTACCCTAATCCTGTAACTGCACAATGGCTTTCTATACCAATCAAAATACTTAATTGTCACTGCTTTTCTTACGGAGCAGAACTACTGTAAGTACTTCAGGGGTTTCTTCTGCCTAAATTATACCTCTCTTCCTCTTATTTTCTCTCAAACTTGTTCTCTTTGGAAAAAGAGTAAACCCTAAACAAATAGAATAGCTGAGCTGTACCTCACCACCCAAATTATCTCCTCTTCTGAGGAGAAAGAAATGAAGAAAGCATACAATTTGTAATACTCTACGTTGCTTTTGTAATACTCAGTGTTAACTTTTTTAATAATCAGTGTTACTCTGCTTTAAAATCTCTCCAAGTATTGAGGAGCTAAAGTTTGCTCTGTGTGCCTGTGACCTGGGATGTTAAGATTCAGTCAGTGTAGCCCGGCTCTTGCGGGAGAGCCCTGGCATGCAGACCCAGCAGCAGCAACTCAGCCCCTGGATCCTGCCTGGCAGCACTCTCCCAGCACGAGCACTTCCCAAACAGAAGAGCCTGCACTTGCTGAAACAAACCTCACTGGAAAATGGCAGCTGAACCCTAAAGCAAAGAAAGCACTTCTGAGCCAAAGCCTCCAATTTCACCTGACAGACTATTACACTTCTTACTCTCAACTGCACTCAGAAAACTCCAAGGATTTCCTGATTCTCAAAAGCACAAACAAGTTTCAGTTTCTCTTTCATTTAAAAAAATCTCAGATTTTCACTTAGGCAGCATCTGGCCTGTGCTGTTAGATTCTGGGTAAGTTTTCACCATTGGGAAAATATTTTTTTAGGGGGTCAGGTGTCCCCACTCCTTTCTTTCATGTGCTTTTTGTTCTCCTCTCCCTGGGAATACTGACTAGTCTTTAAGAGAAAGAAGGTGTTTTAATGGCCAGTTCCAGTGAAATTTGCTTTACACTTGAGCACATTTTAATACAGCATCGCTTCCCAAAAAGTAAAAATATAGAAGGAATACCACTACCTCTCTGTGAGACACATAGCAACTTCAATGAATAACATTAGTTCCCCCACCACCCCAACTTACGCTCAACATCATATTTTCACTGCAAGTTCCTAAAATACACCTTTAAGGATAGTAGAGGTACATATTCAGTGTCTACTATTTCTTTTTCACACACAAATTGAGTACAGATTACACCCCTGCCAATTTTGTTTCCAATAGCATAGGAAAAATAAAACTATAACAAATTGCTTTTATTACTTCCTTAAACAAGGACTGACACTTGTCCAAAAAAGCACGTGAAAGATTAACTTTGATGACTTGAGCTTTTGCCAGGTACAGGGGGGGTATAATATAGCAAAAAGTTAAATGTGTATTAATAGAGGAATAAGCAACTGAGCATTAAAAGAATGCTTGATTTTAATAACATAAAGTGGGTTAATTGGTTCATTGATTGCTTGCATTAAAAACAAAGCAGATTTTCAATGGAAATAATACATGACTTATTTTATATCAAGTTGTCTCCCAGCTCTAGGTTTGCCGGGCCTGATTTGACCAGTGTCAAATGTAGTAATTAAGCATGGCCTTGAAGTAAGTTTCATTTATTTGGCACAAGAATTATGAGTACATCAGGGAATCACTTTCTGTGTTTGTCTAGTTTTCTCCCCTTAGGATGTAACACTGCTTCTTCTGAAATCACCAGGGACTTTGCAAAGGGTTTAAGAGGAATCAAAACCAGAATTTACAGGTCACATTTGTTTTGGTTGGACAAACTGACCCTTCCGAGTGACACCTGTGGCTCTAAAAAGCATTGTCTTTACCTAACCAGGGGTTGGCTCAGCACAGGGGACACTTGTGGGGTAGGAGAGACTGTGGGCCCACTAATGCAGGTGCGGCCAAGACGCTTTGCCCTTTGGCCAAAGTGCTGGGAGAGGGGATTGGCCACCATCCCTCGGCTGCTGTCCCAGTGTGGCCTTCTCTGATCAGCTGACTGAACCTGGGGGCCAACTTCAGCACCGGGTTAGGTCAGCTCATCGGCTCAACTTTCAATGGCTGTTGCACCTGGGTCACCAAGATTAGCATCTGTCCCTGCATCCTCTACGGGGGAGACAGGTACAGGCTTTAATGCAGATAAAACCCAGCACGCTCTTCCACTGCCACCCGCCTCTTCTGTGGTTACAACGAGAAAAAAAAAAAGCGTTGTTTTTGCTTCAAAGTCTAACCTTGTGTCCTGACTCTCCACAAACACTTCCATTTAGCCAAATGATAGATTTTACTTAAGTACAGACCAATAGAAAGGTGAATGCAAGGGAGAGATCTACTTATCTAAAACTCCCTTTTCAAAAGCCACGCATGAATCTCTTTTAAATATATTACCATACATCCTCTGTTTACTTTAGGCAAACAGAAAAACTCATCATGGAGCACTCATTTTCACAAGCTAATCAAGAACATTAGGTCCCAAAAGATTCATTTAACAGAAATATAATAGGCATTCCTGCTTGCTTTTAATCTTGCCTAGCTGCAAATGCTAAAATGAACAGCAAATTAACCCTGCCTTGGAACAGAGATTCTTTCACAGCTGATATCATCTCTCTTATGGCTTGTAAATACTCCAGGCTCCCTGTATGTAAGCTTTCCTAGCTTTCACTCTATCCCCACAGCAGAGAAGAGGAGTGGAGAGGAATAGAGAGGAGAGGAGTGGAGAGGAGATGATGCTCTGGATGGCATGCAGCTATGAAGGGGTGGAATAGGTGAGCGCTAAAGGGAGGACTGCCTGCCAGCAGAACAAAATGCAGCACTGACACCCAAAAACAAGACAAAGCTAAAAGGTGGATGGGAGAGTGAGTTTTGGGGCAGTTCAGGGGGAAGGAGGGGCTTTTCGTGCATCATCAGCCACTCCCTGCATGGCTCTCCCTGATTTACCAGTGCAAGACAAGGTAGTATGACAAGGCCATTCACGTGCTGACATCAAATATATGAGATTTTTCAAGCAATTTGAGATTTTAAACTGTTCACGGATAGCAGAACTAGCATTAGAATGCTAAACAGGAAAAAAAAACCTATCATATTTCATAATGTATGTCATAATGAACAAAAGCCTTTATAAAAAAACGGTTTTCACTGTGCTAAAGTAACAATCTAGACTTGTTGTAAGTATGTTATTCTTACAAGTAGTTCGCAGTTATTCTTGAAGGCAAGTCTTGGAGTTTCCTTAGCATAGTGCTGCTGGGGAAAATTTTCAGCATGTCCATCTTCATCTCTAGCCTGAAGGGAAATATAATGGCCTATTTAGGGACTTACAAATAATGGAAGGAAAAAATAGCTAAAAGCATAACAGCTCAGATCATTAAAACAGACGGGAATCCCAAAATACAACATTATTAAAAAAGTTTCTTTAAATACTCAGTACACCTTTTAGATATGAGAAGTTGGGATGCTGTTTTCTTACATAGCTTAGGTTGAACATGCAAATTCATTGTGGTGTAATAATTAAAACAACAAGAGACAAACCCAAAATGAAATATTTGAGCTGGAAACTGTGAGTAATTCAGGGTTTCAATTTACTCCATCGCATTTTTCAGGATTACATTACATATGTACTCGTTTAAACTTTTTGACATGCTTAAGCGATCCTTAGATAATGTACTTGTATTTTTAGTTAAACAGCAAGGCCAAAAAAAAAATGTTTTCATACTCGTAATTTACATGTTAACACTATTATAAATAAATTGATTCCCCCTCCATGTTTAAGTGAAGCTTTGAAAGGAGCAATCATTTAGAGAGAACAATGATCCTTCAGTCCCATGCGATCAAAATATTTAATGACAAAGATGCATTAAAAGTTACTGGTTATTTGGAACTACGCTGTTATTGAGAAAGTTGAAGTTCAAATGGAGACATTACCAGAGCCCATTAGCAATCCTGCTTGCATATAGTATTTTTCCCTTCTCATCTAGAGCGTTTTCTGCTTTTGAGTTAAAGCAAAAGGGAGAAGCAGGTGAAAGGAGGAGTGTCAGCAATACGCTCATTACACTGTTCATTTGAGTGACACTTGCGCTCGGTTCCGCTCCATCTCATCTGATTCCTGACTGTTCGCTCTCTCCCTCTCACAGCCTCCCTAAATTCACAGCTGAGCTGTCTCCCTCACATATGGCTTGCATATAATTATGCACATTCTATTTTACACTGCATTAAAATGATGAGCTCCTGGCTCCCTGCCAACCTATTTAAATCAGCCCCTGCCCAAAGAAGCTGGGGAGAGGAGGAGGCCGAAGGCAGCGTGACCAGATCGGGGGGCAAGGGGAGCAGGCAGAGGCAATGAGGTGAGGAGCAGGTAGTACTGCTCCCCACCCCTCCTGCTATCCCATATGTGTGTCCTCGGGGTGGGGGGGCGGGGGCAGGGAGTCCAGGGATGCCCAGGTGCAATCCAGGCACACCTCGGTGGCTGTGGCAGCGCTGGCATATTGCTCGCCCCTCGCTCAGCGTGAACTGCCTGTCGTCGTGTGTCACACACCCGGCGCCCAGGCCTTTCAGTGTTGGCATTTATGAAAGATATTTACACCTTGCAGGCTCTGTGACTTGTTTGTCTTCAAACAGGCTTCTGCCTCTCCCCAAGGAGACGGGGTGGGAAAGGGGAGACGTGGGCTAACAGCACTGTTGATTTTTAAGAAAACACGAAGGGTCTGCACCTCAACGAAAGCCCCTTGACTCCAGCAGGCTTTGACTCAGGCCTCTGCTTGTCAGCCATGGGGCATGAAACACAGTTTGCCCAACAGAAAATAACATTTTTGACAGTGCAAAATTTGTCCAAAAGTGTAGTTTGAGAAGCACCTACAACTGATGATTATTACAAGAAGCAGGAAGAGGGAGACTTTATCAGTTTATTCCTGTATGTTTCCTGGCAGTTTATAGGTATTTTCTCTCACTGCCTTCAATAGCTGCAGGTTAGAAAATGTTTACAATTTTTCTTTAAAACTACAAGAAAGAGGCAGAGGATTCCTGAGCACCTGAAATCACTTTTATATCGACAAAGGTTTAAATGTGTTCTTCTAATTATTAATTTGAAACTGAAACCTCTCTCACACAATAAATCTACCTCCATGCTGTGTGGAATACAAAGTCTAAATTTGACTGTTTTTTTATTTTAAAAACCCCCAAATTCTCATTTTGAAAACAAACTTTGTCCTTTCTTTTCCTCCAAGAAGGAATATGGGTAACTCACTGAAGCTCTTCCAGGTCATGTAGAAGACAACTGGGAGATGAATGCCTTAAAAACGCCTTGCCCAAATAGAAACAAACCTGTCAGCTCGGGATCACGGATGCCAATGGGATGCTCAGTGATGGACAGCTAGGGAAATATTGGTGGGGCACAGGTGTTGTGTAGGGCTCCAAATGCTGTTGGTGCTACCAGACCCCTGAAATTCTATCTTGGCACCATGCTAGACATTGTGCCTGTGACGGCTGGCACGTTGTACCCTGCCAGTGACCCTCTGGAGCATTATCTTGGTGCATGCACACACCTTGTAAAGTGAAATGGATATCAGCGTGTTTGCAGTGCATGTGTCAAAATACAGAGACAAACCTCAGTGACTTTGACACGCTTACCAAAATTGCCAGTTACACAAAGGCAACATGCCCCTGTTCCTACAGATCCAAACCTTACTTTATTTATTTTGGATGTCACTAAAATTTCCTAGTCTCAAAACCTGTTTAGTTACATACTGCTATAATTTACTCGGGCAGCAGAAATACACCTAATTTATCTAGCTAGTTTCCATTGCAAAAAACACCTATTCTGAGCAGCCAGGGAAAATTCTTCAGTTGCTTTACATTAATTCATTACTACCATCTTCCAGTTGTAAACCATTTGCAAAAGAAAGAACTTCTACAATGTTCAGCATTGTTCTAAGCATACTAAAAAACTGGCTTGGAGTTTATCTCGCAATTGTTATATTGTGATATGCCTGTGCCTACACTGACCCACTCTCAGTCCTGACTGCCTCAGTTCCCCAGCTTCTCGAGCTCATTCACAGCAGGCTGGCATCTACAGCTTTGCCATCAGGCTTGGCTGCCATGGGATGGTACTGTTTAAAAGGAAGCAACTGGAAAAAAACCCAAGCCAAATTTGTGATCGCTCTGATTTTTTAAAATGCTTTAAAACTGCTAAAATCATTATAGAAATGCTCTTATCAAAAAATGTATGTCCAAACTGCTGGATGTGATTGATTGCATATATGTAATAAGTAGGACAACTGCTCACACAGCACATTTTGTTCCAGGACAAAAAAGGCTTCAGTTCATGTTCTAAGTCCTGGAGCCATGGTTAGTGCTGCTAGTTTTATCAGTGCAAAACTGCTGCAACTTCACTATGGCAGTGCCTCTCCTGGGATTTATCGAATCTCCTAATTCAATACCCTCTACTGACAGGCAGCCGCCTTCCTGTCAGCTGCATGGGATCTGAGAGGGAAACCTGTCCATTGCCAGCCCCTGGGACACCAGGCTGGACACTTACAAAAGCAGCGGCACACACACCAGCTCGGCTACTACAGCCAGAACAGAGTATGTTGCCCAAGAAGCAATGTGGGCAAGGAAGATCTAGTGAGGAAACTGCAGCTGACTTGGTGGAGCTGGTTCGGCTGAAAGGTCAGCCTGATGATGGGTTGCAAGGGAAATCATGGCCTCTAATTGCAGGTTAGATATCAGGAAACCCTTCTTAATGACAGGTATAGCAAACCACCAGAGCAGATTGCCTAAGGAGACTGTCAAAGCCCCATCACTGGATTTTTTTAAGAGCAGAATAGGCTAACATCTGCCAAGAATGACATGCACTGAGTAGCCCCTGATGCGGGAAAGCTGGACAGATGAGAACATCTCCTTCCCTATGTCCCTTTCTTCTCTGCTTTCCACCACTGAGCTTTGAAAGAAAATGGCAGGAGGTTAAGAGGAAAGAAAAAAAAAAAAAGAAAAAAAGAACAGAAAACAGGATCTGAAAGGACCTCTGAAAATAGGACAGCATTTGATGTTCAGAGATATGTGTACTCATTAATAAGTGCATGATGACAACTATCTTTGGCTACAGAAACTGTGCTATTTGTCCGTAAGCCAGCCAGCCTACATTTGTGAAAGATGCCAATAGTTTGGAAACAAACTATATATTCAGTCAAGATTCCTTTTTTTAACACAACGGAGGAAGAACAATCTACAGCAGAGTTTCCTTCTCTCCAAAGTACGTGGATATTTCTTTCTCCTTATTCTCAGAGAAAAATTATCTTGATCCAGACAGAGGATTTTGGAGCTCCAGTGTAAGTCTTTTTATGCAGCTTTAGCCTTGGGAGAAGAAATCTGTGCTTACATTTTATTATTAAGGGCAGGATCTTACGATAGGATAAGTCACAAGGCAGGTTGAACCAAATAATTTATTAAGATGGAACTTGTTAATGCAAAGCTTCCACTAAAATGGGACAATGCATGTGCAATGAAATCCTACTGCTTAGTCCACAAAACTTTAATGCCACTTAACCAAAAACACCTAACATCTATTTTCTAAGAGCTACAGTCACTTGAGTAATGCAGAGTGACGGAATATTAGCCTGCTTACTCAGGATAAAATTGCCACCTACTTTCCATAAATGTCCTTTAAAACAGATGAAACATGAGACCGTTACCCCCAGACACGCTAAAGGCAGGCATTAGTTGAGTGTCTCTGGCAGGACAAAAAAATAAGCTGCAAGGAGTTGAATAGCGTTGCTATAAAAGTGCAGATAACTGCGTCAAGGCTCCTGTCCCACAGCGATGAACAGAGGAAGTTCACATCACCCTTAATACTATTGTCTCCGGAGGCTGCCTGCAGATGGGAACTGGAAGCTGTGTTTCCGTTTCCACCACAAAGGTTATCTCTCCCTTCACTGAAACTCGAAGGAAATCCTCGGGGAGACCCTAATCCTTGAAATTTTAGTTCCTGTGCATTTCTGTTGTCCCAGATAATCAATTACCATGCTCTCTACATTCACTATACCAGCAGCAGTAAAAATAATACTAAACTTCCACCTGCTGGTATTCGTCCCAGAAATGTGAACACACTTGCTGTGGGCTGGGTGGTGGGGGAGCCCAACATCAGGGTGCTGCATGGCGGTTCTGCGCTGGGAATGGAGCAGGGCCAGGGAAGATGGTCCACAGAGGATGTCCCCTGGTTCAGCAACCACGCAGTTACAGGAATGAATGAACTCTCAGCTCAGTGAAAGTCTTCCCTCAGAGAAAGCTCCCACTAATGTTTGATGACAGATTTGCTCTTCACAAGAATTTCAGGATTTTCTTGAATCACAGAGTGATGCAATAAGTCATATTTATTAGCTTGTTCCCTCTCTAGCTGCATTCTATTCACTAATCTCTACACTTGTAACATTTTGCCACTTCAAGCCTCTAAAATCTTCTTGAGCTTTTTGAAAAAGTCCCAGGTATTTTGAAACATGTCAAAACAATGTTTCATAAAATCTCCGAAGAATCAGATCAATGAAAAGAAAGGACCTAAAATCCCACTGGTTGCTTATCACGTCATTATAACTTACATTCCAAGAAAGTTGAAGTTATCCCTTTTGCCTGACCTCTTGTGACTGGCCCAGGTAGGGTGACCACCCTACTCAATATTTTCCAGCCTGGGGTCTCTGTGCCTCTCTGCATGCTTGGTGGTGGTCTATGGAGAGCTTGCAGGTCATGTGCTACTAACTCCCCTTGTTTCCAGCTGCTAAAATGCATTTAAAGACAGCTAAAAATACATTAAATACTTTCCTAATGTTATTTTTCCATGTAAGCAACTGCTGTAGCCACCACAGGAATGTTATTTGATCACCAAGGGGAGGTGAAGTGGTCTGCAAGACAATCTGTCTGCTGGAGGTGATCTACAAAGTTAAAAAGAAATTGGGAATATGTCCTCTTTAAACTTCTTTATTAAGTATGCAAAGAAAAACCAGAAGGGCTTTGGCTGACTTGCTACCTCCTCTACTCTCGCCAAACATGCCACCCTAATACTCACACAAATGCATGTAGCAACACACACGTGCACACCTCCATCCACTATTTAACTTAGGAACTGAGAACTTATTTATGCTGGAAGCAGCCATCGGTGGACAGAAACCAGCAGAACAGTATCACCGTGACAAGCCAAACCTTGGGACTGCATGTGCAGCTCTCCCCAGGTCCTGAGAAAAGGGTGTACTGCTGGCAACAGGTTTGGGCCATTTTGCTTCCTGTGATCTATCCATAGACTTCCTTGAAATCTCTCCTTGGCTCTCAGCTGCTCCTGGCTCCCATATATTACAGTACAGACTCCACAGCTGTGGAGTCCCTTTCACAGAGTGAAGTTACATGGTTCCCAAGAAGGAACAAAGATGTCCCTGCAAAGGTGCAGTTCCTAAGCAGAGCCCAAGGTTCAATTCCCTGCAGGCATCCTCAACAAGACAAGGATCCCTATCATTGTCCCTGTCTTGCTCACAGCTCCTCATGCCTTATTTTGACCCGCCCATTACAGATAGTGATGAATCTAGATCCAAACTCCAACCTTTGTTCAAATTTTAGTTGCTGTTTCAAAAGCTAATACAAAATCTGAGCATTAAACCAGTAATGGTAAACTGGACTAAAAAAAAATCTCAAGTCCACATGTGTAAGAGCAGGTTTGGCGTGGAAACAACTTCAGGAGCCAGCAATCTGGCTACTGTGATTAAGCCCAGAGAAAATACACGATTCTGAATATCCTGCAAACTTCTCCTAATGCTCTAATCTCTGCGCTAATGGAAGAAATACTTACTGACTTCAAAAATAAAGTCACCAGGTCAAACCTCCTGTTCTAACTAAACCCAATCCACACCACCTCGCTGTCCCTTTCCGAACACATGTAAAATCTCCTGGCAAACAGGCAGTTTTGCCGAGAAAAGCCAACCCAGAATAAATGCATTAAAACAAAGAAGGAGAAGGTGCCAATCTGTGGAATGATAGGGCAATGCTTCTGAAATTATACTTGTCAAAGCAACTGAGGACTGTCACGTTCATTTTCTTGCATAACTGAAGCACACTAAAAAATCCAAACAAATGTGCCTGTGAATCTGAAAAACAGCTATCTAAGGATTTTTTTTTTTTAAATGCCTGTCTTCCACAGGCTATGGCTCTGACTGGTCCACGTTATGTACTAATATTTCACTCAGAATTTCACACTTTATTTTAAAATGCAAACTGCAAACTCTGTTATAATGTAAGGAATATTAGAAGTGAATCAAAAGAAAATAGTAATAACAGTACTATTCTAGTTCCCGCTAAAATAACAATTTCTATCCTATTGCATTTAAAAATGAGACCAAAAAAAAGGATTCAGCTTTCTGGATTCTATAAACCTTTTTCTCCCTTTCCCCCAGTTTTGTTTCATACACTCCACAGAACCCTGCTGGACTTCTCATTCTTCCAGGCAAAAATCAGGATTTTATTTTTATACTGTTCGCAATGCTGTACATTTATAGCCCTTTCTACCACAGTCATAAAACACCTAGAGAAAAACTGGTGATCACCTTAAGTTTCCCCATACATACAGAAAGACCAACTGAAGCAAAACCAGCAGTGTCTACTGCCCTGGATCACACTTCTGGTTTTTATAGGAAGAGAAGTAGAAGGATTGAGATGTTAAATGACTCAGGCTCACAGGCAAGAGAAGGTGGTACAGCCTTGATCCAGTTGCTCAAGCAGGGAACTACCTAATGCTCTCAGGTGAAAACTCTGAATTCAATCTCATATTCCCATTGCATTCCAAACTTACAGGCCTTTTCCTTCCTCTATCAGCTAATAACCAGGCAGTTTCTGCAGCTTTCCTGCCTTCCACAGGACTGTGCTGCCCTTTCCCTGACAGTTCATGGCATGGTAACATATGAGAAGTCTTCAGGTGGCTGCCTTAAAGATAATTTTTCAAACTGTACAAACCTTTAACCATATCATAAATTTTTAATAGCCAGTTCAGAATTGTCAAAAAATAAATATGATAACAAACACATAACATTGAGACAATTCGAAATAAACTTTGTTTATTGCCTCCTTGAATGGTTTTTCAACAAGTCGCAGCTATGTGTGACCTTCGTAAAAGTGAGCCTATTCTAGTAATCTCCCTCCTGATTCATGACAGGCCTGATCCAGAGACTCTTATGGACTGTGCCTGACAGTTATTTCAACACAGTCAATACCCAGCCTAAAATATGGCTAGGAAAGAAATTAAAATATACTACACACTTCCTGATAGCTTCCCTTTTTGTAATGGGTAGCTCACACTAGTGTAGTTGATAAGCTTTCCCTCTCTCTTCACATTCCCTGATTATTACAATTTATGAGATAAAAGAGTTTTCCAAAGTATTTTGTGTGTTTCACTGTCAGGTGGTTCGATTATCCCTTTTCACTGTTGCCATTTCTACAAGGGTTCCTCAGCCCAGATGAAAGACTTGGGCATGGGGCAAGCACATATTTCCAATAAGCCTGCCAGAGAAGCATGGAGACACAAAAACGAAACACAGCACCAAGGCGGGGGAAAAAATAAAAAGAGAAAAAACGAAACAAAACAAACCAGAAAAAAAAAAACCTCAAATGTTGGTTAGGGTTAGCTAAGGCTCACAGACCAAACAAATCACTGTCCCTAGTGAATTTGTTTCAATGCATCTGCTTATTTCAAGCTTTGGTGTTGTTAATACCAGAGCAATAATGCGGATTTTCTCTCATTGCAGTGTCACATACAGGATTAATCATCTTGACTCAGAGCATATTTTTTTAAAGCTATTGCAGGCTGGTTTAATGAACTTCTCTCCCACTGGCTTTTATAGACTAGTCATGATCAACATACCATTAAGATAAACCCCACACCCCATCCCTCCCCTCTCCGACAGCTTGTCTTATTTGCCTCACAACAGTCAATATCCAATTAAGAGCCAACAGATTTGATCGATACAAAAGGTAACAATGAGACTTAAACAGCTGGTAAATTCTACATCTACTGTTTTTCTTCAGTTCCCATCTCTGTGGCATATAAACAGCTCTGCACCTTGAATAAATGCAGAGAAGGGAAAACAATGACCAGCTCTGGCTGGTAAAGCTTTCCCTCAAATGGGCTGTGTCTGACACTGCTGCGCAGCAATAAATGCTTGCCTGGGGTCAGCGCAAGACAGGCAGGATCCTATTCTCTGTATTTTCTGCGGTCTTTCAAAGGGTGAAAATAGAAATCTCTTCCTGCTCCGGTTACAAGCGACATGTCACTTGTGCCATTCACACATGAAAATGGAGGGGCTGTAATATTATTAAAGCAATCATTTATGAGCTGGGCCAAGGGATGACTGGTCTGGAGACGGGGGTAAATCTCAGTAGGAATGGAGTGTAGGCAGGAGAACAGGCAAGGAGAGGGTGAAAAGAAAGGAAGGGAAGCTTTAATACAAATGACACATCCTACAACCTTAATATCATCTCCCAGCCTTTCTCCCAATGATGAATGGCTGCAATAAAAGGTTGGATAGTGGCAGATATAAGCAGGAAAAAAGCAAAACCTGGCTGGTGGTGGGAAGCATTCATTACAATTCCCGACAGCCCAGCTGGAGGTCAGAGACTGAGGTCACAATACTGACACTGCCTTTTTGTCTAATACCAGGTGCAGTATCTCCCTCGTCTCCCAACACCTTTTTTGATGAAAAGTTTTACTTTCAAAGACATTTCACAGAGTAACAGACTGATATAGTCCAAGTGAGGTATCCCTCCTTTTCCAGGATTTCCATTCTTCTTCAAATAAGAAGTCATGACCATGGGGGATGCCATGCTCTCACTGACAAATGGAACCTAATCCAAACACCTCTGAGCTTGCTCCCACCACTGCCAGAGAGTTATTCCTAAATCACAGTGGCATGCCTGTGTTCTCTACTGCCCACTGCAACCCTCTGTCTTTTGGAGGGATTCCAGTAACATATATCATGTATAAAACCAGGAAACTGTCTGTTCAAACTCATAAGAAAGTTCAGAGCGCACATATCTTTTCAGGCAATTGGAGGCAACTGACTGTAATTTATCTTCCCAACTTGCCTTGGGATTTGAGAAGTCCCATTCTGAGTTTTCTCCATTCTGTCACAATAAGAAGAAACGTGCTGAAAAACACCTCTGTCTTGCCAGTTCCTTTCACTACCATCTTCCCTGGAGAACAGTTGTGGATAGACCATTGGCCAAGTTTTTCTGAGTCTACAGGAATCCACTTCTAACCATTCCCAGCAGTTTACTTCGGTCCTTAGGGTTTATCAGACTGCACCTTTGTTTTCAACCCTGTGCATTGTTATTACAGAAAAAAACAAAAACAATACTAGTCTAACTCTTAAAGATAGACTTTAAAAATGGGGATGCTTCCACTAGAAAAAGGAGTAGGCAGACACACATTCTGTCTTCTGCATTCACTCAAACTGCCTTTTTGTCACCTCTGACCCTGGCCCACTGGGCCCCTTACCACACAGCAGAAGCCTGCATGTTTTTCCACCTCTCCTCTAGTCCTGATTTTGATGGCTGGACTTGATGACCAATTTTGACGGTAGAGCTTGATGATCTTAAAGGTCTTTTCCAACGTTAATGATTCTACGGTTCTCTTTTCTACTTCTCACTCTCAGCTCCTGTCTTGAAAAGCATCCTTTAAGGCTTGACCAGACTTCTGCAAGCTCCCAGAGAGCACAGTATGCAAGAGTATTTGCATGCCACCCCTACCATTTCAGGGAGGCACTGTCAACTTTTTAAAACTTCCATGTGTTTATTCCAGACTCTTACATGTTTGCCCTTCATATAGCTCCTGCTTACCAATATATATTGCATATACTTAGCCAACAACCTTGCTTACAGCTCTGGACTTCTTTAATGTTACCTCACAGTTCAATGGTCTACTCAGTGTCACCTCAAATGTGTCACCCGTTGTGTTGCTGGGCCTGATGAAGCCCAGCTGATGGCCCATACAGTAGGTCTGCTGCCATAGGTCTGTCTCATTTGCCTCAAAGATGGAGCCATTGCTTCCACAGGGATGAAAAAAGATACAGCTATGACATTCCTCTGCAAAGCTGGTACCAAGGCTAAAGAGCTGGGAGCTGTCAAAATCACACCTCTGCACAATGAGTGACCCTGGGTCCTCCATTCAAGGGTTGGGCTTGAAGCAGCCTGGTGGGCTTTTCAGTATTCAAAGATAAAAGTACTCATGTTTCTCCACTCCCAGGCTGTAAATAAAGTGCTTGCCTCTTCTGTCCCCAGCACAGGGACTTACCTATCTCAGTTCAGGGCGGAGCTGAAAGGATGTCCCTGTCTAAGAAAAGTCTGGAGAAACCTGTAGAAATGTGGCCTTTGTTCTTTCATCCACCATGCAAAGCTCCACAAGTTCCCCATTGTTTGACCAAGATGTAGAGGTCTTTGTCTTGGTCACCAATGTACATTGCAGCAGGAGGCAGCAAGGCTTGGTGGAAACCAGTGCTCTTATTACGACCACTACACAGAAGTACATCAAGCAAACAACCAGCTCTAAATAAACACTTTAAGCACATTCTTCCTCTACTGAATATTGCTGCTCTCTGAAAAACTTCACATAATTTTCTATTCTGTACCTGATTCCATCAAAATTCAAGACCCAGTTCTCTTGCTTGCAACCAGGCCACTTTGCATCGGGCAACAGCTCTGTAAAGTGCATGAATGGTCTTGACCTCTGTTGTTCTTAGTGCACTTTTTCCATCTGTGCCTAAAGATACTCTAAAGCGAAAAAAGCACCTGCTTGCTCTTCACACAATCACGAGTGAAGTTAAGCTTAGACAAAGACCAGAGCCAGCAAGATAACCACTGGGGTGGTGACAGATGTTCAGCCTAACATAAGACTGAGGCCAGTAGACAGGAAAATCCGTCACTGTTTCCCAGTACTAGCAGCAGGAGAGCACTGTGGTGGTAGCCATCATCATCTCTTCGTTAGCAATAGGCTAGTCAGAGAGAAAAGAAGCTGAGGAATAGTCTATTCATACTCAGAGTGTGAGTTCCAGGAACAGAATTACAATTTAAATTAATTACATCTAACTATGTAATTAATGTTTGTGTCAGTTTATTACAAGCATCTTCGCCATTCATGCTGTGAAATGCAACTTAGTGACTTTTTTTGTGGGGAACGAGATGGAACAAACATTTGTCTCACTTGCATTGTTAACATATTAATCGTTAAATTGTTACTAATATTATTAATCTCATTATCCTAATTACATGTGTTCTGTCTTCTTACAGTAGCATTCCTTCCAGAATTAGACTGCTTCACACATCTCCATTGTTCCTTCCTCTCCGTTTGGAAACCTGATGGGGAATCACTGGCATCGAAGAAAGGTGAAATGAGTATTGAGCACAAGAAGCTGCAACATCAGCTGCTTAGCAGGAAGAGGAAATCTATGAGTATTCTTTAACAACCGGCACACTTCTCAGCATACACTGGCAGAACGTTTCACAGGGCAGGAGGTTTAAAAAAATTGGACCACTATAATCCTTTAAAAGCAGCCAGGGTCTCCTTCTGAAAGTCTAGGTCATGTGCCTGGCACTGCCTCATATGGTGTCTCTCTTCCGCCATTTGTTTATTTGCTTCTGGCAGTTTTGGCAGTGAGGTATCGGAGTGAAATGCACACCACTCCATACATATGGTGGGAAGAATCTAGTGCATCAGTTGAATGCATACTGTACTGTATACACATTCTGTTTTATCTCTGAGCACAGCTGTGCTGTAAAAGCTTACAAAATGTGAAGCCTTCTGTGCAGCAAAAACATCGACAGGAGAAGCTGGCCTATAACTTATTAGGTTGTGACACAAGCCAAAAAAAGCCGGAGTTACAGCTGACAACTCCTGGCATCGTGATGAAAAGCACAGTGGCTCAAGTTAAAGAGGGAGTGTCAGCCCTAACTTCATGTTTCGGACTTTCGCTGCCACGGGTCACAGATAGCATCGCTGGTTTGTTGTAGGACGATTCCCAATTCCAGCGCGTGGCTTCCAGCTAGCGACTGAAGTAAACAGGCAAATCATCCCCCTGGTGCCCTGCTGTGCTCGCAGGCAGCCTGCATTAGGAAGGGATTCAAGGAAAGGGTGGGCAAGAGCCAAAAATTGATTGTGCCTCTCTTCCTCGCCCATCACAGCAACCTTCAAGCTGGGATCAGTCCTGCAATCCCTACTCCCCCACCAAATTGGGCTGAAGGTAGTAGAAACACATGGTAGGAAACTCTCCTGCACTGGTTGGAGCAGATGTCTGGTAGATTTTTTTTTCCACCACAACCTTGAAACAGGGACTCTTTATTTAAATCTGAGTAAGACAGCCACTCTGGATCAGATCTAAGGTATCCCAGCTCAGGCTTGTCTCCAGTAGTGGCCAGCATCACCCTCTTAAGCAGAATTGGAGGAACAATGGGCTACCAGTCCTTCCAGGTATACAGACCTGCCCTGAGGGCAGTGGGAGCAGGTGTGTAAGAGGCTTGATAAGTGAGTTTGGCCTGTATGTCCATGGTTCTTGGACTTTTTTACATATATCTCAGTGTGCAGCACTGAGCTAGGTGAGACTATAGTTCATTTCTTTCCCTACCTACTGACAGACTCCATACATGCATGTATGTGTAGGCAGAGGAAGTGTGGTAAGCCAGACAGAATGGAAATGCAAGGTGGGATGGCACAAGACTGGAGAAATCACATTTGCTTCCTGATCCAATAGGAATGAACTCCTTTTGCAGCTGAGCACTGGATCTGTCAGGGTTGACATGTTTGCTTCCCATGCATGCTGTGAGGGCTCCTTGGCTGGAGAAAAAAAACCCCTCCTGTCCAGCCTCACTGCTGCCTGAGACAATATTGAGTCTCAAAGTGGCCTTCTGGGTCCAGCAGCTTCCTTGACAGACACAGGTTGTGGAGAGCACCTTATGATGGGAGAGCACGCTGGCATCCCATAGGGTGCAAGGGGAATTGCACACTTTTCTGCTCCTCACACAAACTTATTTTCTCAGGCAGGAGCCCACCTGATTCCAAGAGGAAAGGAGAGCTAAACCAACTAGAGCTGACAGAGAAAAGCATCCCACAAGGAAGCTTTCTTCTAGCCTCCACCACATCCCTCAGCTGTGAGAGGCTTCCCTCCTCCAGCATGATGACACCTCCAAACTCAGCTGCTCCTTGGGGCTGCCCCAAAGGCATCACAGGAGTCTCGTGGCAGGGCACTAGCTCTCAGCCTACTCCCACCACAGCCCTGTGCCCGTGGGGTTCCTCTGGGAGGATGACTGCCTTGCACAGCATGTTGCCACAGGGGATAGAATGCAACCTCCAGCTGAGTTCAGCTTATCTGCCTCGTCTTGTGGTAGCATAGTTGCATGGCTTTGCCATTCCCCTGTGTCCACTGCCTTCTTCCCTAGCCCTGGGGGTGACACCCTGGCTACTCCATGGCAAAGGGGAAGGGGAACATGGCTGTCGCACTTTTGGGGGGAGACAGACAAGAAAGCAATTTAAGGCTCAGCCAGACATTTTGTCACCTCTCCTACCAAACATAAGAAAATAAAAGAGAAGCAAGGAAAAAGGAAAATAGCAATTGCTGCTGATGTTAGTTCATTTTCAACAACTGACTTTAATTGCATCTCCACACTGGATAAACCTTCTTTTCCAAAAGTTATTTTAAATACATGGCAGACTCCTCCTTAAAACCACGCCACGGTCTGCACTAAAGGAAACAGTATCACTGAAGGGCAATCAGAGGTTTAGACCAGCTCTTATGTAAGATATTAAATAACAAGGACTTATCCACTTAAAAAAAAAAAAAAAAAAAAAGAATAAATATAATAGTAGTCTGTGTAAGCTGTTCTATTTTTTTCTACCAAAAAAAAAATCTCCCATATTTTTGTTACCAAAACAAAATTGGCTATTAGCTATCCACTAACTGTCCATTGTTTCTTGCAATGTGAAAAGCTCAATAAATGTTTAGTGAATGTGCAAAAACAAATAAAAGAAAATAACTCTTTGCAGAACAAGCCATCAAGTTGGGTGGTTTTCAGGTCAAAACCATGCACAAATCCATGAGGAGAGTAATACTTTCTGGAAGGACATGTTCATTAGCTATTAACAACAATGATACAAGCACTCCCACACTAGAGTAGTTCCAAAGAAGTATTACAGAGATGACCTTGACATAAAGAGCCATGAGTCCGGCCTGCAGGGTGCAGGGTTGACCTCAGCTGGAGTTTTTGGGCATTTGTTCCTCCCTGCAGTCAAGCTCTAGGAATTGATTTTGGATGTGGCAGCTCTGGATCTGCTTTCAAACTTTGAAAGTAACCCATTGAAATTAATTGGGGCTATCACTTCTGCCTCTAGAAAAAGTTAATTAAATTATTTCTTACACTGATGAGAGAATCATAGAATCATAGATTCCTAGAATCAACCAGGTTGGAAAAGACCTCCAAGATCATCAAGTCCAACCCTTAATCCAACACCACTGTGGTCCCTAGATCATGGGACTGAGTGCCACATCCAGCCTCATCTTAAACACCTCCAGGGATGGTGAATCCACCACCTCCCTGAGCAGCCCATTCCAATGTCTGATTACCCTCTCTGTAAAAAACTTTTTCATAATATCCAACCTAAACTTCCTCTGGAACAGCTTAAGATCCTGCCCCCTTGTCCTACTGCTGGGAGAAGAGACCGATGCCCACCTGGCTACAACCTCCTCTCAGGTAGCTGTAGAGAGTGATGAGGTCACCCCTGA
>JAWMRA010000113.1:71136083-71159617 GCA_035584735.1 Pseudotriccus pelzelni
CCAGCCTGGAGCGCTGCAGGGGGTTGTTGTGGCCAAAGTGCAGGACCCGGCACTTGGCCTTGTTGAACCTCATCCTGCTGGAATCAGAGCATCTCTCCAGCTTGTCCAGGTCCCTCTGAAGAGCCCTCCTGCCTTCCAGCAGATCAACACGCTCCCCCAACTTGGTGTCATCTGCAAATGAGACCTTAGAGAAGGGAGCTGAATTTAACATTTACAGTAAACACACCTGGTTACACTACACACTGGCTAAGAGGCGGAAGGGTAAAACACAGATGAATATCTCCTGACGGTACTGGACATGGACTAGCTTTTCTTCTTACACATGTTCTAGAAAAGATTTGAAGTTGAAAGCCAGGAGGTCATAGCTTCTCTGGCCTTCCAAGTGCCTGTTTATGCCACAGAAAATTTCTAGGAGTCTACTCCTGTTGTGAGGAAGCACAGCACTCTTGAAATTCAACAACTTTGAATATCCTAACTTGGGCCAAAATGAAACAACTGGACTTGAAACATGTAAATATCCACATGAAATCATGCACATATGAGAAGTACAAGAGAGAAAAATTTCACTTTGGCTCCTAATTCTTTTTTCTTCTGTTTTTCCTGCATTTCTGAGTTAAAATACATGGTCATCCAGGAAACCAGCTTAGACTGCATTCCTAGAGATACACAAAGTAACCAGAAATATCATCACTCTGGTGATGGCTTTCAGCAGGAGTTTAAATCTTTCTCTCCCAATCCAAGGAATGCAGAGCTGCTCAGAGGAATTCAGACAATTACAAATGAGCATCCTAGAGAATACCACTACTGGAATGGGAGCTTGCTAATGTATTACCAACTACTCAGACACTTTCTTTATAACACATGAGCAGGAAGGGCAAGGGTAATTAGAGATGTGAAGAAATGATTTTGTCTAGACCCTCAGCAAGACTTTTAACATTTTCTTTACTAAAAAGTGGGATAACGTAAATAAATAAATAAATAATACTAGCCTTGTACACATTTTAACCATCTTTCATACTACAGTTTTACTAGCTGTAAAGGACTCTCAAAATCACCTTCAATAGTACTATCAGTTTCTGTGAGATCACGAATTCCAGTCTCCTTCTACTGTCAGTCACTTACTGTGATAACAAGTAGAATGGAAACATTTGTATAGCTCTGGGAGCAGAAAGGAGAATGTAGTATGTGGAAATGAAATAAAACCTACTGGTTGCACCAAAATATGCCATTTTGCTTTCTGAGGAAAAGACACAGTGGTTTCACTAAGTGCATAAAGTATGTATGAGCATGAATCTCTAAGTTTAGTTCCACCACTTACGAGAAGTAATTGGAAACTTTAAAGTCAACTCTTAACATCCTAAAACTACAACTAAGTTACTTCATAAGAGGCTGGAGCTGTCACACATAGCTGAAGCTGATCAAACGATGCAAGAGCTCACAAAAGCCTATACGGTTTTTATTTTCTTTTTGAATCATTTTTCATCCCTCTTGGCCACCAAGTCCTGGTTACCATAGAATGATCACTGCAGAAAGCAGAAGATCCTTAGAACAAAACTGAAAAGGGGTTTCTAAACCACACCAGGAAAGGCCTGTGTTATTCTACAGATTGACTTAAATGGAAAGCAGAATAATAGGAGACCCTTGTCTAGGTCTTGTCAGGGAAAAGACCTGGCATACTGACAATAAAGTTGACAGGCTTGATGGCTCAATGGATTTAAGCAACAGCTGGCATCTGATGAGTCTAAAATCACAAGTAAGCTCATCAAGAGAATAAATCTTTCATGGATTATATTCAATTGAGTGCTTTCACATCACTGAGAGGCAGATAAATATCCATACACACTACCTGGGTTCCAGGTTCACCCACGAGGCTGAAAGCACAGACTTTGGGAGTTTGTCTGCCAGGTTGGCTATTGGCCAGTGGCAGTTAACATGGAAAAGTGACTAACACTTTTGTAAAGAGGCTAAAACTCTAAACATCACTCCAAGAGCATCCTCGCTCCATAATCAAAAGGGGAATGTCTTTAACTGAAAGAGGGTAGGTTTAGATTGAATATTAGGAAGAAATTCTTCACTAGGAGGGTGGCAAGACACTGGAACACATTGTCCTGAGAAACTGTGGACACTCCATCCCTGGACGTGTTCAAGGCCAGAGTGGACTGGGACCTGGTCTAGTGGAGGGTGTCCCTGTCTATGGCAGGTGAGTTGGAACTAGATGTCCTTGAAGGTTCCTTCCAACCCAAACTTTACTACAATTCCATGACAATGAAGCACACACCTCCTTTATACTCATTACAGCCAAAATGCAGGAGATGGGCTGATTTCTACAAGACACCACTCAATAAGAAATGCAGCAAATTTCTATGCCAACTGCTTTTAGCCACAGAGCAGAAAGTGGTAGAGCCAAGCCCACTGCATGCGCAAAGGCTTTCGTTCCATGAGCTCCCAGGGCACAGAAGCTGTGGGGCTCTTAGCAAATCTGAAATAGCTTTCATGGTTGGAGATCAAGCCTCTGCAGCGAAACTTCATAAAATAGCAAAGGCAGAGAGGCAAAGAACTGAACTGAAGCAAAACAAACCAACAACTGATTGGGAAGACGTCTCTTAGGAAAAGTGTTTACATGTGATTGATTTTATGCCGCTAATATTTTTCATTCATGCATTTCTCATTTCTCCTCAGAGGAAAGTTTTAAGAGGGACTGATTTCTTGATGGAGTTTCCCATTAAAAGTATGTCACAACAGTAATTAAGACATGACAAAAGGAGATTACAACGTGGGTTCTGGATTTACACAACAGTTTCAGAGTCAAGGGCCCATGCAATTCCCTCTCAAAAGGTCACTTGGACTTGGATTTTCAGAAGACCTGGTACAGGTTAAGCAAACAAAGCCTATTGTTTTCTTTTTTCCAGGGAAATCGGTTGCTCAATTTTGTCCCGTGCTTTCAGAAATCTCAGCCTTGGCAAAAGGAGCAAAGGAGACGTTTTCCCTCATTCCAGAGCTGTGATGATGACAGGTCACAAATGCCCAGCTACATCAGGGCTGCTCATGCAGTGCTCCTCATATGGTGGCAGGACACCCTCCTTCATGGGTGCTCCATGAAGGAAAGGGCTCATGTGGTACAGGAGCACCCACCTGGTTTGCACTGTACCTTTGTGAGTCCCTTTCCTCTCCTGATGGGAGCATGCACCTCTCTCTGACTGCTACAGCTGTCCATCAGAAAGGAAAATAAAATGGCACAAACCCATCTTTTCTTGATATGTAGCCATTTGTTGGTGGGAGAGGCTCTTCCCTGTGAAACTCTGTCCAAGCTTTAAATTCACCACAGATCTTCAGCTGTCAGTGGCCAGTTCACAATTACCTTAAACACTTTGACCCATGCTGTGTCCCGAGTATCCATCAAGCAGCAGCTGCTGTCTCAGACCAGTCCTGAAAGACTTCCCTTTTGACAGTTACTACATCAGATACACTCGGCTTTGTTTTTCATTACAGCAGTGGCTTTCTGAGGGCAGATAGGGCTGTGCTTTTCTGTCTGTCTTATAAAATCAATCTGTAACTCAAAAATTAAGCTGTGTTCTTTTGGTGTTTTATCACTCCTGGCAATAAAAAATCTGCGTGTCAGGCTTTCTTGACCGTAACCCTGATGATGCTTACTGATGTGGGAAGTCATCTAGTCATTCTCCAGCCACACTGACAGGGACAAGATACATCTGGGTCAACACAGGAAGCATACCGAGCACGCAGAGTCTCTTTGTTAAACAAGAAGGTGCCATTTTTAAATAAGCACTTTCTTAACTACAATCTCATTTTAAGCAGAGGTCACTGGCCTCTATTCTTCAAGGAATAAGAGTAGTGCGATAAAATCAGCACCAGGAAGGACACAGGATTAGAGACAGGGGCCAGGGAACAAGGATTTAGGAAGCTGAGAAGGTGCCTTAAATCTCAGAAAATGCTCACTTTCCTTAAACAAAAATCTACTATTCGAGTCTTGAAATGTGAGACTCACAATAGGAACATGAGCTCCGTCAAACCAGCCGGGTTTTCTGCAACTCTGACAAGGAATTCGGTGCAACAGCTCGTGAAAACAGGTGGTGAGTGTCCAGTTCAGACTGGGAAGCAGTGTACTACTGCAAAATTCCCATCTTCCCACCCCTTGATTTAAGAATTTCTATGTCAAAAGAAAATGGTCAGCTCAGCAAACAAAAGCCTTGGTTTTTAATTGCAATAGCTGCAAAACACACAGTGCATCTTTAAGATTTTACAGTGCTGGTAATATAAAAGAACTGAAATATTTCCCATTATCTTATGAAAGTATCAGGCCTGCAACTCATAGGAATATTTTATGAATGGCAAGCTAGAAAGACTTGCTTTTACATTCTTGGGTCACATTCACGGCAATGCAAGAGTAAAGAATAAGCCCCTCTCTCTTTCAGAGAATTGATTTGCTTCATTAAAAGCCAAAGCCCTCTTTCTCTTGCCAGCTGAAATAGCTGCCTTTGTATCCTTAAGTGAAATCATTAAGAAACGTGTCAGACGGAGAGATGTGTTTTTCCCAGGTATTCCTGAAAGCCATCGAGTATTACAAGTCAGCTCTATGAAATTATGTTGCACCACTCCAAGCATGTTTCTCTTCCCAAACAGAGCATCATTGTTCTTATTTAAAGAAATAATCCTCACAAAGCTGAAATAATTATTCAGCCCAAACAGCCCATAGCAAGTGAAACTGTCTTTAGACAGCTGTCATGGCTCAGCCTTCCGGAAGCTTTCATTTTAATGAAACTCATTAAGGAAAGAAATTAACAGAAATTAACAGGAAAATATCATAATTTGTCTTGTTTCAGAAAGCTTGAATGCAGACAAAAGGCTCTTTAACATGATGCGTAATGTGACCAGTCAAAACTCTCTGTGTTGCTGAGTCTTGCAGGCTGAGTGAATAAGTCCGAAGCTGCTTATGTTGCAGCTCCACAGTTTGGTGCAGTGACATGAACACGGCACATGAGAATACCCTGTCTTTGGGCACTAAGGAGCCTGTCTCTTAAGCATCTCTACACTGTGTGCTCATACAAGCATGCAGGAATGTTCAAGGTGATGAATATGCTACCTGTAAATATCTTAGGGTAATGAAAGATGAAGGGTAATAAACTCTCTGGAGAAGAGAACCATCTTATAGATAGCTCATGACAACTGCTTCTTTTTGTCACACTCTTCAAAGGAGGGGGGAAAAATACCGCACTTATCTTTTCAGATACATATTAGGTACCTAAGTTATCTCTGATTTCCCATTCAGAAGCACAAAACGGAACATTTCACCATGGTTTTTAATCTGAGTGGAATGGACAGAGGAGCATGCAGTGTTGTAAGCAGCTCAGAAAGGCAGAGACAATAGCACTGAGACATGCTGGGTTAGTGTCCTCAGCCTCTCTTCTGGCTCTCGCTGCCATGCTCTTCCTTGATTGAGCCTGCTATGCTGCTGCCTCATCCCAGCAGAGAAACACACATGGGAAGCAGAAGGGACAGCAGAGAGCAAGAGGGGCATGGCAATCCACAGACTAAATTCATAAACCAAAATTTTCCCTGCAGTCACTCTTTGTTCCTCATGGGGACCAGTTGTTTGCTGCAGAAATGTAAGAAAAAGCTATTAAAAATCTGTTGAAAACAAATATTTGGCATTTGCCCCTTTCCACTTGCCTCAGCTCCTGGGGCAGAGCCATGTTGTTTTGCCATCATATTATGAATCTACTGGCAATGCCAGGGCAATAAGAGGGACACAGATACTTTAACTTCCTAGCACAAGAAATATGTATAAATATATGTTTAAAGACAGTGTAGTGCTTCTGGGGGAAAAAAAAGGTCTTAGTTATATGGAATTTAGAAACAGTTTTCCTGTGATTTCTTATGGAGTTCACAGTGTCAGTGTCATATAGAAAGTGCCAGGATCCCTGAGGACAGATACAGAGAGCAGGTATGACAGAAAATTTAAGGGAGCAGGCAGAAGCTGTTGGTGAGAGAGATGGGCAAAGGAAATCAAGACTAACGGAAATGCTTCCAAGAAAAGTAAACATAACTGGGCCTTCAGACAAAGGAATTTTTGAGAAAAACACAACAGCAGAATGACTCCTCCTCCCCTGAAACATATTAAGCCTGAAGGATAATATAAGCCATGGAAGATATGGAAACTGGGCCCTAACCAAATGGCCTCAGAACAAGCTGTATCTGTCTAAACTGAAATCACTTGGATCTTCCTTTTTCCCAGCTGACTAGAAAACTGTCCCCAGCTGTTAGTTAGACAGTTCTCACATGATGTTTATCCAAAATTGTATGCTGCTTCTAGCCAAGAATACCAGCAACATCCTTCATATTAACAGGTCCACGCTTAAAGCAATGGTCCACTTGTAAATATAGTTGTTCCAAAAAAACCCAACTTATTCTATTGAAATCACTTGAGATAAACTGATTAAGATGACCAGAATCCAACTCCACAGCCAACACAGTTAATACTATACACAATCTGGGAAAGTTTGTGAATTTTTATATATTCTGTTACATTCTATATATAAAATATATTCTATATTTCTGGATGTCAAGGAGTTAAGGAAAGCTACTGAAATACATCAAAAGAGAAAGTACCTTTTTACAGTCTCTCAGATTCTATTTTATGTGCTTTTGTCCAATAATGCCACAAGGATAGACTAGGATTAAATAAGCAAACACTTTTGCATTGTAGGGAAATGACTGGATGACCTCTAGGAGGTTATTTCTGCCCTAACTAGTTCTATGTCAGAGCCATTTTAGGAATACAGTGGAGTGGAGAGATTAGGAATAGATGAATCCTGGATATCAGACTGCTGTGGGCTTGCCAGCTCTTTCTGAACTGGCAGCAGCAATTTCTTGCAAAAAGGAATCCGCCAAAATTAGCCTCCTCTCACTTATATTACCTTCTCCCTGACTCTGAAAGGGCACTGCACTTCTCTTTCACTGGCACTCCTTCTCATGTGATGCATCAGACTATTTACACAGGCCTGAAGACTACCTTACATGTCCTCTACCCCACAAAAAAAATCATACATAAATGATTCAGGAGTACATGCTTTATCCATTCCTCCTGTTTAAAAACATGTAAGCCAAATGCTTATCACTTACTGCCACTCAGCTCAAGCTTCCCACTGGCTTCAGCCTGCCTTCAAACAGCCTAAAGATGACCTGACTTTCCCAGAAATGGATGTCTATCTCTAAGTCCCATTACAGTTCCTGAAAGATGAGGTGTTCACCACAAAATAACATTTTTATTATATGATATGATGATATGGTATACAAGATAACATATGTGTGTGTGTGTACATGCATGTATATATGCATTTATATATAATGTTTATATATATTATATGATACATATATATATGATATATATTATATTAGGAAAATCAAATTGTTATTATATGGCTCTTTATTCCTTGTTTTGGCTGAAAATATTCCAACAAACTTCTTTTGCTATCTTGATTTGCTCTTATTTATTCTGGCATAATTTCTGTGCATTTGGAACATTCATTCTCAATAGTTATTTTAAAATTGCTTGCACTTCATCATTTTCTTTTATATCCTCCCTTTTTCTTATTCCAAGGAGAGCAAATATAACTTATTCTCCTTTTCATAAAGGAAGCCTGGAATCCTGCTGGTCCTGCCCAATACTTCCACAACCAAAACATTACGTCCTTCACTTCCTAGTACTTCTCTTTTTCTGTAATCCCTGCCTCTAATCTGTCTGCTCCTGGAGTGACCATTCCAGCAGCAGCTCAATGACCATACCTCAGAAGTGTCCCTGTGAACTGCTTCATCTCCTGCTTTGGGAAGAGGTCAGCACATCTCTCTCAAATGCAGATATGGCACAGAGATATGAACTGACCCACACTTCAGTTCCTGCTCTCTCATTTATGAACCTCGCTCCAAGGACAACACACGTAATGCTCAGATAAGGGGACCTGACTCTTCCCTGGGAAAAGCCAGAAACCATACCAAGAAAATTGTATCAAGAATACGGAGCTCCTGCACATCAAAGCAAAACCCATCCCTTCCTATTTATGTTGGAGACTTCAAAACAGCCACCTCAACCTTTGCTGTCACTTTAGCTCTTAAAGAAAAGTCTGTTCTTTACTTTCAGACACATGTATTTTGCGTAGCATGACAAGAAAACACAGTCAAAAGTTTTCATTGCTCTAGTCTGGAGAAAAAAAAGCTTTTTATTCTGTGTTATAAAGGAAAAAAAGCTTTGAGAACTTTGCAGGCAGGTTTGTTGATGAAGCACTTTAAATACAAAACAGAAATCTTTCTTATCATGATTCTTTTAATGACTTTATTCATGGGACTTTCTTGTTTTCTGAAAACAAGAGCACATGGCTGCTGCAGCTACAATCTTCCAACCAGATTTTCCACGAGTTAACTTCAGTTTTATAAAAACATAATTAAACCAATTTCTATGGGACTGCTACACTGTAAAACAGGGTGATCCCACTGAGAATTTCTTTCTCAGTTGCAACTGTCACTTGGTTCTTGTTGTCACCTATTGCAAAAATAGCAAGATCAAACATAGCATGAGAGTGGATTTTTCAGCAGGTATGCACGCTGCAGTAGCCCATAATGATTTACAAGTAAAACCCAAGAAAAATGGAAACACTCAGAGCACTGTTTTCATTTACACCTGAATGTGTGCATGCATGTGTTCTGGAGGCAGGGGATGTTGGTCAGCTGGGGATAACTGCTATAAAAACAGAGACCCATATTATACCTGGCACAAGGCTTGCTTCACCTAAGGAAATGTGCTATGACTTAGTGAAGGCTCACTTTTGCCACTGACATTACTCTGGTAGAAAGGGACCTCATTTCACAACTAGACCCTATCTCATACCCGGAGCATCTGTGCCTCAGCACTGCCAAACATGTACATCCTTCCTGACAGGCTACTCAGAGTCAGATAAGCCTAGCAAATGTGTTTGTGCACGGCACTTGAGCAATACAGCGCAAGCAAAACCTGCTAGTTTTCTTCCATAATATTTGCAAATTCCGTAACAGTTGATTATTTATACATTAACGCACAGATTTCATTTCTTCCATCCTATACCCATCCATTGTAGAAGTAGTGTTGTTGCTACTTGCTCTGTTAGGCACGAATTAATGCATCAGAGCCGTGTAATTTATGCATGCAGTTTTGTCGAGTCTGTATGGAATCTTCTTTGGAGAGGCAAGCTGCTCTCTACTCTGGGGCCAGAAATAGTATTAATTTTTCTTTTCTTTCGGTGCCATGGATCAAGGTAACTTCAGAGCAGTCACAAGCAAATCTCTGATGAGATGGAAATTGCAATGTTCTGTGTTTTACGCCATTTCAGGTAGAGATGATTTGTGTGAATGCAGACGTATAACACTGATATCACAGAAGAAAATTCTAGTTTATGTGGATATTCGGGGGATGCCATTATCAGGGCAGCTAAACGACCAAGGACAAAGCACTGATCTACTAAGTTAGAATATGACTGTGCATCTCTAGGTTTTAAAAATGAGCGAGGAAACCAAACTGCCTGCCTTTCCCAGGAAGCAGTATTAGTAGGCAGACAGCTTGTTCCACTTAAATGCGCCCCACTGCAATAACAGTATTACTTGTGAAATGAAGACACAACATACAGTCTTTTCTTAGTGCTTTACAATTCTTAGGTCAAGTGCTAATACATATTACAGAGCTCTCTCTGGCAAGTATTGTTAGAGCTGTCATTAAAGACCTCCAAAAGTCTTAGCTGTGCAATTGAAAATGTTTCCAAATCCTGTTATCCCAAACATAACAAATCTTGCTGTTGTTAAATCTGATGTTTTGTAAATTCGATACTACTTGGCTTATTGAGGGGGCTGGAGAATTTTTTTTGTGCAATAACACAAATCTCCAGAAAACGAATAATGCACCTCGCAGAAATGGAATAACACGGATCTCTGGAAGGGATTTATGTAGACCCGTGGAAAAGGAAAAATCAAAGACCACCTCCAGTACAGTATGAAGATGATCCTAGGATTAAAAGGCACAATAATGCTAACCAATTACAGCTCTGCCTGGGTCATGCGCTATGCGTAGCAGAAAGAAGCAAGATGGCAGATACCCTGGGTTATTTTAATTAATTTAATCATGTGACTAATTGGTCTCTGCTGGGTTTCTGTGGTAACTGCTTCCTAAGTGCTGATGGGCAATTGTGTTAAATGTAGCTTGGAAACTGCACGTAGGGTGCAGTGCCTTCTAGAGAGCAAAGGGAATTGTACAGCTGTGCAGGGAAGGTGCTCCTGCTGGGGCACTGATTATCTCCATGCAGAATGTTTACAGCTGTACTGTCCCCTTTGCTCATCTGCAAGCACGCTTCCCGAAGGAACAGCCTTATTTGCAGAAAACGTGCTAGACTTTCTTCCTCCTGGGCGTGCAAGTAGATTTCCTGTAGGAATATGTGAGGGCACATGTATGCGGCAGAGCACACGCTATCTGGAAACAAAGGGAGAGCAGCCAGAGAGCCGTGTGTGCAAAACTGAAATGACTCCTGCATGCACAGTGTGAGGCCCTGGAAACCAGAATGTCTTCCTAGCAGTGACTGTGTTTGAGGGTAAATCCATTACTGAACCCTGACACAAACGACATGCGAAACTGTGGGGTTTTTTCCAACTGCTCCTGCGTCTCTTGTATTATTCATGAAATCCCTAAATCCACACAGGTCATAATTAGCATGGAGTACTGCAAAATGGCACAGAGCTGCCTTCAGAATTGGCAAACATTAAAATGACTTGTAAAAGTCATTCTTTGCTTCACGGCTTGAATTTCAGATCACCACGAACAAGAAGTTGTCATCCTGTTAGATCCAAACTTACACTGGTGTCTCCTCACATGATTAATGAAACAGTACGAATGGAAAGATGATTAATAATAGCAACCTACATTCCAGTAATCACAACTGCACATAAGAAATGACTGTTTAATGGGGTGGTAAGTTAAATCCCATTAAGGGCACAGAGAAAAAATAACTGAGAATCTCCTTTCCTCAATACCTTTCACCGAAAAAAAACCCCAACCTAATAAAACATCCATAAGACAATATAAGACATACCGCAAATACAGAACACAACAGGGAACAGAAAATGCTATACCTTATCCTAACCTCACCAGTGAAAATGCAGAAAGAGGTTAGGAAATGTAGGAAGACATAGCCAGAGAGAGGTTAGAAATTTGATAGCTGTATTGTGAAAGCTAGAAAGGTTCTACTTAATAAAGCAAGGATAAGGCAGAATGGTGAAGGAGGAAAAATGTGCATCCCTGCCCTGGCCTACGGGAGGATAAAGAGCTATCCAGCCTTAATGTTGCAGACCTGAGCTTTATTTTATATTTATTTTTTATTTATTTAAAAGAAATTAGGTTAAATTTAAAATACCTTATACAGCTTTATTAGCAAAAACTGGTAGTTGTAGATCACAAATACGTAATTCCTCAATTTTCCTGTTGTAATACCACCATTGGCACTTCTCATCCTACTGACATCAGTGTAAATATTGTCCCTGATAACCACAAGACCAAAATACCTCCTCTGTTTTGAAACTGGTAGTCAGTACCTTTTTGCATATTATGTTCTGCAATTTGTATTGAGTTATTCAAGCCTGAGTTCGAGGCTGAAAAAACAAAAAAAGCACAAAATAACCACATGTGCTGTTAGCTGTCTTTAGGAAACCAATTTCAGGAAACAACTTACAAAAAAGCTTATACGCTGTACTATCTCTAGTTGTGTTCTTCGGAAAAGTTAGGCATAGTGAAGCTGCCACACATTACGTTTTATGCCAAAATGTCCAGATATAATGAATTAGAGCTCTACATGACACTTCTTTAAACACAGCCCTTACTATGTGAGATTGAACACAACCTCGTATACTGCTTTGTCTTTTTATGAGAAGTCCTTCCATAAGGACATACATCTTCCATATTTTCACCAACAGTAAAAACTAGAAAATACTGACATTTTCAAAATACTTCAAAAGAGCAGTGTGGTGACACTGATAACTGTACTTTGAATGCTGAAAATTTTTAAGAGAGACTTGTGGATAAGAAAGTGAGACAAAACATTTTCATTTGAATGATAATAATAAATAAACTTTCCAGTAGCACTATAGCAAACCTATTGCTCCTCCAGACCCAGAAAGGACTAAATGGAGCTATTACAATTCCTATACCAGGCCAAAATTACAGCTGATGCAAGTAGCCCCATTTATTTTAATAAAGTTACGCCTGCTTACACCAGCTATGTATTTGCCCAACCAAACGGGACACGTCAATTTGGATTTGGATTATGTCACAGAGCCCTTCACGCTTGCTATGCCATCAGTGCAACCGCTCTGATTAGGAAGACGAGTCTCGCCATAGTGATCAGCCCATTTGTTCATCTCATCTGGCAAATTGCTGCTGACAATAGCCAATACCTGACGGAAGGAGTGAAAAATATCCTATAATCTACACGGTTATAGGATGCATCTGGGGCTTTACGCAGCAGACAATACCTCTCATGAATGAGGTTTGGTTTCCCTTTTTTCTTTTACTTGGCTTAGCTATATATTTTGCTAACAATAATCAGTTTTATCAAACCTCTGCAACTATACCATTTACTTTAAGGTCCAGTTCAACTGCTACTCCAGGCAGAACACTCCTGTTTATTTCAGTGGCTTATGGCTCAGGTTTTTAACTACTATTTGTCCCAGCTCAGTCAGTCCCAAGCAAAGCAGCTCATTTCAGGCCCCACTTACAAGCATTAACACATCAAGTATTATAAACTGAAATTGCAAAAGACAAACTTCTGTCCAGCCTTCTCCTTCTCCACAGGCTTAACACTTTTGTGTTTCCTAGATCATCTTTGCTCATTGCTGAACTCTGCCTATCCAAACTCTCTCTAAATCTTACCACTCCTTGCTCTATCCATGTTTCAGCAACCACCCAACCATCCTCCTCAGCACTGCCCTACCCCAGACACTAGATCTGGCCATTTAACTACCATTATATCTGCACCATCCAGTTTACTGTCCTTCCCTATTCTCAGCTTCAGGCTCTTGTCTAGCTTCACTCATTCCACTAATATTGTTTTTTTAAGGTTGTTTTTTTTTCCCCCTAGACATACTAACTCACTCGTAAAAGTATAAGTAATTTAGTTGGGCCTTTTCATTATTTCTAATTTTTCCAGGGAATTATTTTCTGTCCTGTCTGGTATCTGCAGTTCAGTATCAGCTGCAGAGTTTGTGAACTTGTTCTCTGTTCTCTCCTGGAGATCATTAATGAAATATGAAACAAGACCAACCTCACGAAAGTCCCTCTGGCACTTCTCTATCCACAACCTGATATGCTGCTCTTTATCACCACGCTTTACTTTATTCCTTGAGCCTGTTTTCAGGCCACTTGACAGTGTTCATATCCAAAGTAATTTGCATTACTCTGAGGGTAAGATTTCATGAGATGCCATTTCAAGTGCTTTACTAAATTTCAAATCCATTAGAACTTCTAATTTGCCTCCCTCAGCTGATTTCTGTGCGTGTGTACATACTAGCTGTGTTTGCTCGGCAAAATCTCCATACTCCTCCATTACTCTTTGCCCATATGGTGTAACTGCAGAAAACAGGGATGTGGCTGAGTGGGTTTGTGCATTGAATATCTACTTTTTGTTGAAAGATTCAACTTTTTTTCTAAAATAACAATTAGTTTTTCTCAAGCAAATTGAATTAAAAACTTTTGTAGCACATATAAAAACATTCCACAACATTATAAAGTAATTTCTGTGTTGGCAGTAAACTTGGATCCTTTGCAATACAATCAGCTTCTTATTTCAGTGTCCAACTTCCTATGAAAACATGGACTGAGGTATGCTTCTGTGCCAAAATGCATTCACTATTTCCGTGGAGGGCATCAAACTATCCATAGGCATCAAATAACACATCAAAACCAGCTAACTTTACCCAGCAAACATGATCCTAAGTCCAAATAACCCCATAAATATCTTTGTCTAAAAGCTGTTATGTATAAAAATCATATCCCAGTTGCTCTTTACAATGTTACAACCTGCCAGGTCATGCCTAACTGAAAGTTACTTTATTCTGCCATTAAGCAAATTAAATGAAAATTACTTAGGAACTATTAGTTTCATTTCCTATGCTCAAGAAGAAAGTAACCTTCTTAAGTCTCTTTTTCTTTTTTTGGTGGTTTGTTGTGGTTTTTTAATCACCATACAAATGACTTCCAAATTTTCAGGAACAGTTGCTGGTTTTGATGATATACTGCAGATCCTTGTCAATATCTCTGCTGCTTCACACTTTTATTTCCTTAGGAACACTCGGCTAAGTACCATCTGCTCCTGGTGATTTACTGCTCTCAAGTTGCTGAAGTTGCTCCATAACTTCCTCTTAAGAGACTTCAATTTCTGTTATAAGGCCACACTGATTTCCTGTGGAAAGTGTCCTTGGAACAGGAATTTCCTCGTCATCCTCTGAGGTGAAGATGGACACAGGATATTTCATTTAATTTCTCTGCTGCTCCACTTTTTCAGAAGAGGGCAGAGTTATGGCTCGGTGGCCTACCGGACAGGGGACTTACAAGTGGCATTTTGTTTTCTACAGAGCCACTTTTTCTATACCTCCTACAGTGCCTTGAACCTACACCTTTCAGAAAATTTCCTTGTCTTTTTATTTCATCTCAGGAACCTTCGGTTATAACTGCCTTGATCATGTTTTCAAAATTTTTGAAGGAAGAGCTTTGTCTCAAACAAGCAAAACATTTGGTATTTCTGCTACACAAGTGCCTACAACCCTGTTAGCATTTCCATTCTTTAACAATCACACTTCCAATTTGGAAAAAAATTATTCTTTCCTCTCTTGCTGTGTGAAAAACCACAGAAACAATAAGAAAGCAGACCCCATGCAAAATAATTAAATTGCCTGTACACAATGTACAGGGCAAATATGCACAGGGCCTGATCCAAAACTAATTACAGCCAACAGGATATCACCCACTGATGCCGATGGAATCCGGATTAGGCTCAAAGGAAGCCCACCAAAAAGCAGAGGGAGTTTTATGTCTCATCTTTCAGTTACAGTAATCATAGGTGTTGTTTATAACAGCAGTAGGTAACAAATTTTCCAGTAAAAGTGTGATTTTTAAGTTGACGGAGTCCCTTTAAGGCTTATGCACTTCTTCACTTAACTATGCCAGATTTACTCTCCCCTTTCTACTTTTTCCTTGCTCAGAGGTATACATACCATCTGTGCATCTAATATGGTATTCTTAAATAGCCTCCAGAGTGATTCAAGGCTTATTTTGCCCCCCTATTTTTGAACTTTCTCTTGATTAACCTTTTCCCTGGGTATTTTAGAGCCCTCTCTTTCAGAGATCCTGGCCCCTCGTGGAGTTACCATCTTCCAACACTGATGTCAGAAGTAGGGTTACCTGTTCTTTTAACGCTTGTGCATTAGTCAAAACTCAGTGGGGAGTTGCCTTGCCAAGGCATTGATATTGATAAGTTGCTTCTGCAAATGGAGGCACGAGACTGAGCCATTCGACAATAGCCAAAGTCAACCATTACTACTACTACACAACGAAATTATTCAAACCTATCTCCTCACAAATATCTAAATGTCAGTGTACTGTTTTAATCTCTAGATTAAGCTTTTAAGACTTACATTTAGTTCTAGGAGCTCTCTTCCACCTCATTTTTTGTAGCACTGTGCACCACAACTGTGAAAGCCTGGGGGCTAAATTAAAAATAATACGAGCAATTGCGACTGAGCTGTTTCATTATTTCTACCTCAACAGGTTTCCCTTTTCACCTGACACTCCAAATTTCAAGGGAAGGAAGGGCCACAGGCATACAGGAGACTGCAGTGCTGCATCCGTCTGCGCTGTAAGGGGAAAATTACTGCATTCAGCCAGTGCTGACGGAGACACTGAGCCCTTGATGGTTTCACATACTCCTCAGTAAAGCTGCACCAGGCTACCATAACCAACTAAAGATCCTTCCCCTCACAAAGCCCAGAGAAGTGCCAGAGAGATGCTCTGCCCTGCTTCTAAAGTAAATGGACAGCAACAGAGCCACATCCCCCTCTCCTCCTACGTGTGCCAGCCAAAGGACTGGTTCCTGCCTGACCATCTCCATCAGCCCCTCCATGCAACAGAGGCAGGGTCTGGCCTCCCGCTTCTTAGGCTGGAGAATAAATAAGCCAAAACCATCTGAAGCCACACTCACACACATACACACCCCTCCCACCCCAAGCCTATCAAATACTTTATGACTGTTTCTAAATATTATTAAACAGATGAGTACATTTATTTTAGATAAAAAAATTGCATCCAGGCTGACAAGTCGCAACATATGTTTACTTTCTGCCCAATTTAAATTCAAATGGGTGAGTTGTAAATGCTTTGGTTTTTGACAGAACGCAGCCAGTCACTGAACTTAGCTGGCCAGCAAGCCATCTAATATTATTGCAGAAATGATTTTCTAGAAAAAAGATAGTTGACATTTTCAGACTTCTGCCCTATAAACCCCCCCTCATTCTTCCAGCAAGTTTAACACTTGCGCATTGAGCATGGCTTGATTTACGGCGAGAAGCTGACTTCAACTAACAATCCCCAGTAGTACATTTTCCTGTTCATCCAGCAGCTTATAAGTTATATCCATTTGGCCTCTCCTAGCCTCATTTAAACTCACAAGGCCAGATTCAAGGTTAATGTGTGTAAGGGTTTCTTCAGTCTTCCCATAAACCAGCAGATGTTTGCAAACAAACCTAAAAGGGATGAAACTTTCCTGCCTAGAAGGGGCCAAAAATATAGACAAAGTGATTTACTCCCTTGGTCTGACTCAGTTTCATCCTTGAATTTATTGCAGGATTTCTATGGCTGATAGAGAGGAAAGTCACCACATTGGAAGAGTAATAGAGTGATTAAATACAGACCATCAGCTGACAAGAAATGTTGCAACACAACTGAATTGCTGCCTCACCTGCCCAAATTACTTCACTACTTGTGAAATGTGACAGAATTAGCTCTTGAGACACTCTAGGACTAAAAATGACCTTCTACTTTCAGCTGCTGCCCACCGTGGTACCCTGCCTGGGAGGAATTTCACCCCATTAAACTATGCAGTTCATTCCAGTTTCTGTATTCATACATCCTTCCAGAAGTGTGCACAAAGGGTGTTGCTCACAACATTGCTCCTAATCCAAACAAATTTTTGAAAACCATATTTGCTTAATTTTGGTTTTCAAATAAAAATATATAGAGTGAAAAAAATACTCAACCTCCTTTTTCAATATTTCCCTAAGTTAATGAGCTGACTGATAAGTGAACAGATGCATTAAGGCAATAATTTATTCAAATGTCATGATATTTTTGAACAAACATTTAATATGCATTTCTTTATTTGCTCAGCTCATATTAGTGTTAATGATTGATGTGTTCATTAGGAAAGGGAAAAGTGGCACCAAATATAATCTGTGCAAATTAGATTCACTTTGGAGATCTACCCCAAGCTTTTAACAGAATAAAGACTGTTCTTGATGCTCATTTCGTGTTGAACATGTGGAAACAAAGCTGGAAGATGCCTAATTTCACATGAGGCCAAGGCAGTGTGGGCTAATCTAATACAACCTGAGCTGAGACATGGAAGGTAGAGGAGAGCAATATTTTTTGAGCAATTGGCTAGCTCACACAGGTTGGAGCCAAAGGGGTTCAGAGGTAAAGTAAGCACCCATGTGTATTATATGTGTTCATTTTCTGCATCAGTGTTATGCATCTAAACTCTTTAATCAAAAATCCCTCAGTGATGTAAAAATGTCCTGGATTCAGATCGTAAGTCTATCTTGCCAAATATTTTAAAGGAGCAAAATGTCTATTTAACCCCTAGGGTCTTCCTCTTCCCTTCAAAAATTCATCCCAAGTGATTTAAGACTTCAGTAAAGCTGCTTAGTAACCTACAGAAAAATGGCTACTGGCCATATTTCTCCCTCAGTCACTCTGGAGGTGGCAACTTCTTTCACTTCTCCAATACCAGAGTGTCAGAACATCTATTTAAATCCAAATCACTGCTCTAAACTGCATACACCTAGTCCTCAAAAACCTTAAAAGCATTTCTGGTCAAGTCCTAACACAATTAATGGTGTTTTATTGTAACAACTGTATGTAAACAAAACCCACTTCTGGGGAAAAGGAAAAATGCAATCCCTGAAGCTGCCCAGAACCGATGCGAGGACACCTCACGTAAACTGGTCACTTTGTTTCAATCAAATGCCTGCTGCCCAACAGGCAGCTGTAATCAGCATATTCATCTTGATATAACTGAAGTAGGCAGAATGCAACACGACTGATGTAATGTGACATGGTGGTTAAAATTAAAAGCGAACATGCCTTTTAATTGGATTGGATACCTGCTAGTAATTCAGACAATGGCAATTTGTTTCAAATTTATAGTATTAAATGGCAGCAGATGGACAGTAAAGTGCCCATTGAGTTTACAAACTGACAAGCACGCTGGGGTTGCCAGATCCCTTCATTAAGTCACTGGTGGCATCAGTCAGGTGCTGCTCCGCATTTCATTGTTAGCAATGGCAATACATTTTGCTTTGCTCTGGGTGAGCAGTGAGATATTCTGACTGATGGTCTCAGTAGGTTAATTTGGAATTTCATTTGCCTCTTCTAATCATGAAAAACCCTGGCTCTGGTTTAGGGAAGGAGCTTTATGAGATTTCTGGGTTTAACATCCTGTAAGTAACGAGGCCAGCTGATGACAGCTAGATAGCAATGCCAATTCTTTTCCTTTACAACCAATGCCACCCATTTCTTTCACAGGTCAGGATTTTCTTGATATTTCAGTGTCTGTTCCAGATTCTTGGTCACTATCTGCAGCCTTCCACCTTCCACAGACTTTAAAAACATCTTCTAAGGGAGTTTTTTTCCTTTGTTCCTCCTTCTCCATCCAGTTCCTAAAAGAAGTTTGCGATTGTGCCCCACGTTTGAGCTACTTCCTCTGCAGACTCAGCGTCTCATCTGCATTCACTCATCAACGCTCATTTATATCTCAACAAAGCAATCACAGCTATGGAGATGTTTGTTGTCTTTCTCCCTTCTACCTTCAGGCATTTGCAAGGAGCCTTTTCAATTGGCTGCTGTGGCAAATACGCGTAACGCACACGTGCAGATGTGCGCGCACGCACACACACACACGCGCGCACAGAAACACACGTGCGCACGCTCCACGCAAACCCACAGCAGCAGGAGCAGCTCTGTGAACTGCTTATTAAATCCTGCCTCTCTACAGCTCCACACAACCAAATACGGCCAATTTCATACAATCCAGGTAGGACACCTGCTCTGCACCGACCTTTCCGAACACATGATTAATGCAAGTTAAATCTCCACGAGAAATAGATTTTCTGTTCAGAGCCCCATGTGTTTCTAAACTTATTATGGAAAAGGAGTCTAAAGGAACAGCTGAGCCTTTTTTTTTTCCTTTCTTTCCTTTTTGTCAGGGGCATTATACGCATCAAGATGCTTTAAGCAATTTTCCAAATTTCAATGAATGATGATCATTTTACAAATTAAATTTTGCAGATGCATAAGAAAGAGATGAAAGGAGCTTTTTTTTTTTTGCCATTACTCATTGACTTAACAGTGAGATTGTTAAATATTTCTCATGCACTGTTAGGCTGCACAATTAAGCTTGAAATCAAGAGAACTTTCTCTGACAACCCTCAGTAATAATTTTGGAGAATGATAGCTTCTGTTTACTCCCTGTTTTTAGGATGTGTTTGTATATACATGTCCATATTAATCACATAGTGATATACATTAGTTAACCAAAAAACTATGCAGGCAGGAGTACTAAAGCTTTATGATGTTGCATGCACTTTTATAATATTTAAATATAATTTGAAAATGTAAGGAATTGTCTAATGCAACAGAACTTAGGACTAAATAAATGTGTATGACTTCTTACAGCTCCATTTGATTGCTCACATTCATTCTTGCCACATAGATCAGTTAAAAGGCACTAAAACACACTCCCTGTCTCGACTACCAACTTAAACACAGTGCTGTCCATCACTATCCTGTACAGGGAGAAAAAGACACCGTTGTTTACACCTTTGTGGTGCTAAAGAGTAGTTTACTTTTACTTTTTGATTTATGCTTCTCTGTTTATTAGTATGAATGAAATTTGACTGCACTGTAATCAAAAGCATCTATCTTTTTTTCCTGATTGAGAGGCAGTGCAAAGCAGGAACAAGGTCAAGTATAAAATACTGGCTGACAACCTTGCAGTCACTTTGTCTCCAATGTCTTAGTCAAATCAAGTAAATTATCCTTTATTATATCCGTGAACAGAGCCTATAACCTCTATGAATTCAGACTTCATTCTGTGTGTGGCTATTTGGTCATAATAAATTTGTTTTCTGACCCATTGAGTCAATAAACTTAATTCCAAAATTAATCTTTTCAGGCTTCAAACTCACTGGATCCAATTATGAAGCCAATCATTCCCTTTAAATTTAATATTCTGAAACTTGGTGGTCTAGTGCTTTTTGCTGTTATGTGACTCTTTGGTACTTAACTTTATATTAGATAGCCTATAAAATTAAATCTCCAAGGAAGGGAGCATCAGAACAACTCCAAATCTTAAATCTTCAGTTACAAACATCAGCACCAAATGCTCCTTTTTCCTGTAAAGGTTCCTTTTAATTGGTATTATGCACAACACGTTAGCATTATCCAGTAGTTTGTTATGTGTATTTGACTACACAAAACAGACCAAGCAGGAGCAGGAACGCAGATTTGGGTTATTTTTGTTTGGGGGTGGCAGTGGTGGTATTTTTAGCTTTCTTTCTAAATCTGATCTAGTCTAAATACTTTGTGTTTCACTTAATGGAGTAAAACCCTTAATTTTTTCTTCATTTATTTCTGCTAATTTAGGCAAACTTACTCTATTAGGAGTAAGTATAATTTCATATAATAACCAGTATAATTTCCATAAAATAACGCAGTATAATTTCAAAACAGTTTCATTTCTATTCTGGCAAGGCATGGCTGCTGATATAGATAATTTTAAATGGTCATGACTTCAAGATACCTGCAGTAAAATCTGCATTTCTTACAAGAAAAGCAACTTAAAGTTGCAGAAGTTCTTTTCCTTACAAACTCCTCGTCCCAGCCATGAAGCTTCCCCACAACCCTGGCTATGCTGCGATGCAGAGTACAAGACACAGCTTCTGGAACACAAATAAACTCAGCTCCACCAGGACAAAAGGCAGGAAGGACTGATGTTCACCTCTGCCTAAACCGCCAGAAGCTCCTGAGGCCAGCAAGTTGCCGGCTTATGCCAGTGTTGCTACTCTTCCTAAACCTACTGCAGGAGAGGGCTGGGAAGGAGTTAGAAGTTGGGAGCAGTCAGTGCCCAGGTGACCTGGGGCTTTCTGGAGCACTTTCATGGCTCTTCAGTGTAGTCTCCTGTCAAGCCTTCTCCCAGCTGGGGCATGCAGCATTGCAGTGTGCATTTGCCCTGTGTACAGGAGATGATTTTTTCATTAGGATGATTTTTTTCATTAGGATGATGACAAAAGTCCTAATTCTGAACACAGCAATTGCCATTCAGGGATGGATAATTTGCAATATTACTTAGTGTTGTTTTGAGACATTAGTGATGACTTACTCTCTACTGTTTAAACAGTCTTATCATTTCAAGCAAGTGCTTATTACAGCACTTCTTGTCTAGGGGAGGGAGGGAAGATTGTTTAACGTGATCCATTAGGAAATTCAAGCCTTAAATAAAGTGACCACAAAGTCCTATCAGCTCCCAGAAACACAGCAGCCGTACATATTTAATGTAATACAACACTATATTGTGGTGGAGATCCACTGCTTAAAACATACATAAGGTAGGTGAAATGTGACTATTTTGCTCCTCTGTTTGAAAAATGAGAAAGTGTAGAGTGGCATAACTTCTTAAATACATAAATAAGCATTAGATTCATGGAGACAAGACAGGTATAGGCTGTTGGACTGGAAGTTATAGATTAAAGGTCAGCAGTTAAATCTGAAACTACTGCAGCCTGGATCCTTTGATCTTGTTCCTCTTGTTCCACTCTATTACTAACAGGTGAGATGTAAAACAGGAAGCATGAGGGTCTGATGAATTCTACTGTACTTGTCTTAATTTAATGGCAGCACTTCCTAAATATTCTGTCTTCCATCATCTAATGCCATAAACACACATGCAGGAATCAGCTACAGATTTCCCCTGCTTGCTCAGATCCTGTGCAATTCCAGGTTTCCACAGGTCCAAAGCGGAAAAAAATTTTACTCACTGGCTTAGCTTTGAAAGAGAGCCAATGTAGCAACAAACAGGCTATCAAAAATGTTATCTCACCATGTTTTGCCAAGTCCTCCCACACTGACATTTTGTTAGTTTGCAACCCTTTTAGTGAATAATAGGACATTTCACTGGTATATGATTGTACATGAAAAGATTAGGAACATCTATTGTATTGATATATATATGTGTATATATTTGTATATATATGTATATATAGATATATATATATACACACACAAAAAAAAATTATAAATACAGAGAGCTTTCTGGACAGAAATATTTAGCATCACTTAGCTTTCCAAAGAAGTTAACAGAGGTTTAGGAAAGGGAACCAAGGAGAATGAGATGCTCTAATTCATCTCTCCTCATAATACAAGGACAAAGAGGCCTCCAAAAAAGCACAAGCATAATAAATAGTAAATCAAGTAAAGGGGAACTTTTTCATATACTGTCTGACTGATTGAATTCATGGTCATGAACTATTGCGGAACCCTGCTATTACTAGAAGGTTGAAGAACACCTATGCATTATATATTTATGTATTTATTTTCATTTAGTAGGGATCTAAACCTGCTGTTTCAGGATCTAAGATGTAGGTGAAAAAGAATCCACTAAGAACTACTGTTCTTTCATCTGCATCTCCAAGGTTTCCCAAATTATCTGGTACTCATCAATTCCGAACACACAGGACCACCTAAGCGGGATCACTGACAATGCCTCCATTACTATGAACTATCTGAACTATCTTACCCATGTAAATTTGTGACTGGAAGTCACAGGAGCGCTCAGCAGACAGGGATCTGTATCCTGTCAGCCTGGAGTGTCTGGACTGTGTCTTACACGTTGTAACGCACACGGAACTGCATGTGCGTATCTGTGTGTGTGCGCACATACACATACATCCATGTGAGTTTCGAATGAGGAGCGCCTAAGGAGCATATATTTCCCTCCTCTATACTTTTTTTTAGACAAAAAGAATGCAAACAACACTCTTCACAGAAGACTCATGTGACTTTTACTTGCCTGTCTGCTCCAGTAGACACTATGAGCTTGATTCTCCAAGACTGCCCCTAAAATTCCACTCTACTGATTTTTGCAACCTAATTCTTCAGGCTTTTTTTTGGGGGGGGGGGGGGGGGGGGGGGG
>JAWMRA010000113.1:71166693-71184117 GCA_035584735.1 Pseudotriccus pelzelni
CCAGTCTCAAAGTTCACTACTCTGCCAATAAAGCAAAATGTCCCAGCTCCTTTTAAAAAATCATTTTGGGGAACCACCGCCTGCCTACATTTTCTATGTATGAGCTTAGGCACATTCTTATGCATAGTTCAGTAAGGACTGAATACACAACACAAAAGCTGGCATTTAGGCAGGTTTTAAACATGCAAACAAAAAAGCACCTATTTCAGCTAATAGAGGGGGAACTCCCTGTATATTTTGAATATGTGCTATTAAGGTGAATGTGTGGACTTTGTGATTTTCTTTTTAGCACAAAGGAAACACTTGGCCCTCTATAGAGAGCAAAAGATATCAACAGTGGGCTAGATGGGGCAGGCATCCTGGCAACCACTGGCATTTAAAAAACCCAGGCAGCAGTAAGCCTACTTACTAGTTTCAGACTGAAAACAAGAGAAATCATTTGAAGAGTAACGACTATAGGATTTGTTGCAGTAGAGAGCTAAACCTGCATTTGGAGAAACCGTGATGTTGTTCGGCAACTGGAATATTTGTGAAGTATTGAAGAGGAATCCAGAGCATAGTAAAATGAAAGTCTCCTCAATACATAGACTTAATTAGATCTAATAATATGTCTTTTTTTAAAGAAAACTGCCACTGTATTCTGCCTTGAATCAGACTTCTTGGTGATGCAGTCATAGATCTAAGTCCTTGGTGAAGTTTGACAGATGATCTTGAAATTTATTTTTGCTGCCCTGCTAAACACCATTTAAAACATCTTTTAGGCTTCCAGATTCCTCCAATACAATGTAAATACTGAGAGAGGTTTCAGCAGGCAGTTTCAGAATGTTCGTAGGGCAGGGACTCTGCTTATTCCCACACGTTGCACAAGGTTACTCATGTGCACTTGTATTTACAGAATCTATAAACTTTAATTGTAAAGTAATATTAAGACATAACACAGAAAATCACTCATTCCTTTCCATAAAATACCTAATTACTCACTTTAGCATTTGAATCTGACACTTCCTTGCCAGCTTAGGTCACGGGTCTATTTTACAAGGTAGTCAGAACAGGAAACGCTTCTGCTCCTCCTTTAAGACATTCTGCCTCACAAGATGCTCTTCTTCCAGCCCAGTTCTCCTTCACTTTCAAGAGTTTCTGATAGCTTCTGGTACAGTTCCAATCATTATAGCTTGGAAATCACTGAACCTAACATTATGCAGAGACACTGTGGATTGTAGGCTTTAAATACCCTTTCCTTTTCCAGATGTACTCAGTATCTTGTGAAAACCCTGGGAGGGAGCGTTATTTTCCCCTCGTACTTCTTTTCCCTGCAAAAAGCTCAGTCAGCTGCATAACATCATCCTCTCTGCCCCTCACCTCCACTGGGTCCCTTGGTAGTGCCCTCCCTTTGCGGCATGGCAGGGAGCTGGTTCTTGTTTGGGATGCTCAGAGGAGCAGATGCACTCTGTGCAGCGCCTGTACACAGAAGGAGGCAGGAAAGGGAAGGATTTTGCCAACACCCGTGCTCAAAGGATAGACCAAGCAGCAGTTGTACCTCCTCTACCAAGGCACTGCCATTGGGATCCCAAGATAAAGTAAATCAAAGAGCACTCAAAGCAATGGGAAAACTGAGACACCACAGCCTCCAGCAGGTGCCAGGGGGAGGAGGCAGCATGTTCTCACCTGCATTGAAAGAATTTTTTGCATTCTTCTTTAACTAGTCTTGATTTTAGCCTTCCTTCATCCCATATAACAAGAGTTGTCCAAACTTGCCTCAGCAAAAGGGCAGAGTCACCCTAAGTGCCCTCTTAGATTTACTCTATCATTAAGGGCTGCAGAATAAAAAAAGTTTGCACACTACATACTAAGGCCAAATACCCTGCACAGCTGTGGTAGAATTTTTAGTCCTAGATCATTCCTGCCTATTGAACTTCTGTTCCTTGCTATTTCCATGTAATTTTTAAATTGGAAAAAAACCCCAGCCAACAAGAAAACCTTACCCACCTTCTTTACAGTGCTGCGTAGAAAATAAGAATCTTCTAACACCAAGTAGAAATAAACTTAGGAGCAATTTGTTGCAACAAGCTGTACTGGACACTAACCCTGAAGATCATTCCGAATTTGCTGCCAATTCTAAATGTAGTTACCAGCCTGCTGGGCAAGATGGATGGTTATTGGGCGCAAGGAGACTCTTACACCAATTCTCTGGAGGCTGCACTTGACTTCTTTTTTGCTTCCAGATGCAGGTTGGATGGCTGATGTTGACTTATAAAGTCACACTTGTTTTGGGACTGCCTGAGTGTGGTCTATCTGCCTGGTGGTACAAATCAGCTCAATGCTCTTGCAAACAGCCTCCACATCTGAGTAATCTGCATCCTTCTGGTGCAGGCTTCGCGTGACTGGATTTAGCATCTTCCACTGACATGCCATAACCTGAGTCTGTAGACAATCAGTGGACCACACAGGGCACATGCATTTAATTCAGCCTTTTTTGGGTGTAATTCTGAGGTACAGCAAAGAGAGAGTGCCTTTATTGCAGCTACCTATTTGGTTTGATAGACCCCTAACATTTTCCAGGATCACGTAAGCCGATTTGTACCTAAAATTTCATTTGACTAAAACAGAAATCTGAACAGCTTGGAGATAAAATTTTAGTCAGATTGGTCAAAATTATTTGGTTTTCAAAACACTTTACTGCAAATTAGGCGTGAGGGGAAAAAAAGGTAATTTTGTTAAATGTTTAAGGTATCAGACTGGTCATACAAAATATGAATGCAGACAAGACACAGTTCGGAGTTTTTCAGCACACTCAAGGAAAACCTAATCTGCTGAAATCTTCAATGACAGCTTCCTAGACATAGTTCAGGATCAGCACTCCTTCCCCCCCCTTGCTCAAGCTGGTAGCTGTTTCTGATATCAAGAGTCATATTTGCTTCCCTGGAAATCCTGTTTCCCCTGGCTTCCTGATTGTCTTCCCCAACGTCTTCTACCTCTGCAATTGCTACATCAGTGCACATTGCCAAATATCCTTCTCGTTTCTCCCTTCAGGCTTCTGTGAGCATCGTCCATGCTCTGCTCTTTCTCTTCTCCCTCTTATCTGAATAGAATCTTATCAGCAAAAATTATTCAACTAATAATTCATTGTGACTGTTTCTTGGATCTGCTCACCCTCTTCAGACCATTGCACTCCTGTCCAAATGAATACCTCAGCCTGTCTGACACCTTTTTACTCATGCTGACCCTTCTGTTCAAGATCAATACAGCACGAATTAAAGTCTTAATAATTTCTCCCTGAGTGCTCACTCCATATTATTTGCTCAATAAGGTTGGACTGCACCATCTTTCCTGTCTTTCAGGTTCATGATTTAGGTATCATTTTTACCTATGGGCACTCTGTTTCAAGCTATACTTAAGTCTTGTAGATTTTTCTCCTGTACAATATCTAAAAGCTTTCCTCATCCATTCACAAAGTCTGGACACATCCCAATTCTTAGCATGTCAGTCACTACAGTGCATTACTACCTGGTTTTCTCTCTGGCCCATAATGTAACCTTGTCCTATGTGTGTCTACTCAAAATACACTGCAAATGTCCCTTTTCCTGCCCAGTGTTTTAACCTTGAAGCTTTCCCTTGGCCTCTTTCTGCCTCTCCCTCCTGTGCCCTTACTTCATTTATTAACTCAAACAAATGTAAGCTGCTTCTGTTCTTGTGGCAGGTCAGTCATAGTCTGTCTGTCCCCCATGCTGAAAATTAATGATGTGAGTCTAATCATTTGCATGCTCAACTCAAAGAAGCACCTTTGTGCTGTTTCCAAAGCCATCCCCTGTGTTTGCAAGGGACTCCAAGAAAACATCCCCAGAGTTCCTCCTGTCTGGCTTTGTACCACTCTGAAGTTTTCTGCTTTGATGTAGTGCCCACAGAACAGTGTCAAAGTGCAGTGCCAAGACCACTGCCTTGCACGCTGGCTCTCCTTTGTACTCCCTTTTCTACTTGTATTCACCAGTTGTTTCTTGCCAGGTTCTTTGGGGTGATCATGACTAGGGCACCCACGCCCTAAGATGAAACAAAACAATTACTAGCCACACTTATTGCAAATCCCACAAAGGTTGTGGTTCTCCTCCCTCTCCAGTCCTCCCAAGCTTTGCTCTCTAAGACAAAGGTGAGATAAACACATTCATCTGCTCAGAAGTCACGGTAATCTAGTGCTCATTACTGATCATGGGATAAAGCCAGAGGAGGCAGAGATTATGCATTTATATCCCCTATGTAGGTAAAACAATGATCATTATTAATTAATGGATTTTAAAAAGTAAAGTTGAAAAACACTTATAAAAAGCCTTCTCTGCACGTTACCCTTAGTGGTACATTTGAACACAGGATCATATGCTGTAGGTGGACAGACAAAGAACAGAAGGCAGTTGATTTGGCCAAGATTCCCCTGTGTCCACTTAACTACTGTTGCAGTAATTTGTTTTTCTACTTCATAGTTCCATCTCCTCCTGCTTATTTGATGTCATAAAAATCCAGCAACTGTGGCAATTTGCACAATGCATGCTATAGCCTTGTGTTCACATACCACAAATTCAGCATTCTGGATTTATTCGTGACTCACATTGGAGGGGAAAATAGCTTGGGATGGCACGAGCCCTTGATTAAAGCTTTAGGGCCAAATCAACAACAGCTGAGGATCCAGCCCATATGGCCCAAGATCTTTAGCTGTGTAAAGGCTGCAGGAATGGGCCCAAATAGCTTTGGTAATTAGCAAATACCGTATAAAATAGATTGAAAGTTTTTGGCAGGGAATGAGTATTGAGTAACATTTTAAAATTATTCATAGCATATTAGTATACTTCTATAGAGAAAAAACTCAGTGGCATAACAATAATTTAGGAGGGGCAACTGTACACAATTGACAACAGGCAAACACGTTCTTGGACTGATCAGTATTTTACAGCCACCTTTTGGAAAAGCTACAAAGGGCAGAGGTGACCGTCTAACAGCTGGGACCTAATCCTCCAGGCTGTTCTGCCTGAGCAGAGGCACCCTTGCACCTGGTGGGGACTCTTTAGCCAAGGTGCCTCTCTGTGTGCGAAGAGCTACCGTTCCAGGGTAGGTGTTGCATGTCACCCTGATCACTCAAGAGCAACCAGAACAGCACGCAGGGACGTCCATGGAAGCAGGACTGAGCCTACTCCTACCTAGATTCACCAATTATCGCACCGTCTAGAGCGGTAAACAATAACACAACAATTAATCACCTTGGTGTAGCCGTAAGAGTTCCTTTCGCAGATTACAGTACGCAGCATGCAGAGTGGAATAAATCATTTTTCATGCAAACTCTGAGGAATGGCATATTATAAAATCACTCCTGATAAAAATCTAATGAAAAGGTAAAACATCTCAGCGCAGTCTCCTGGGTAGAGTGAAGATCTTATTAAACCCTCAAGAGACAATGGTCAGGGATTTCAGTGGAAATCAAGAGACAGTTTTCCCAGTATGAGCTTGTTAACCTGATATACAGACATGATAGTTATTTGACGTCTTTGTGTCTTTCACTGTTTCCTTCGTGGAGCCTATTTTCAATTTAATAATCTTCCATTAATTTATTTAAAGGCTTTATTTACCAGAACAAAATCTTTTTTTTTTCCTAAAAGCAGATTCTACTGAAGTGCTGAGACCATAATCCAGAATGAGGAGTGTCACAAGCAGTGCAAGTTTGTTGTCACTGCATTTGCGGAAGTTTTTCAAGAACACTAAAGCAACTAAAGCTACTATCCCACTCCATCTTAAAGCTCCCTGTGACCAGATCTCAATCATTTTGAAATCAGCCCTCTTGCTAAGACATCATGATCTTGCAATCTCAGGACATTGTCAATGACAGTAACCTTTTTTAAAAAATGTTCATTAGAATTTACCTGCTGGTGGCTTTATGAAAGGTGGTGGAATTAATGGGACAATAATAGGTACATTCCCATGATCCTTTGACCCTGCTGGTGAGTCCGATAGCCCATTTCCTGTTGCAAGCCCTGGGTAGCCTGGGTTTATATTGTATGGTGAAATAACACTGTCCTCAGGTAATTTTGGTTTTGGCAAAGAATTTTCTGTAAAACACAAAGAACACATTGTACAGTATGACACATATATCTCTTAAATGGCCTCACATACTTTCACCAATCTCTTCATTAAATTACTTACCCTAACACAAGAAGAGTACACAAAAAAAACCCCCAGACGTTTTCTCTTTCATAGAAATTTATGCTTTCCAGTAGTCATCAGAAATGCTCCAGTTGGTTTTTTTTAAATCAAATTCATGCTTTCTTTTTCCAAAAGGTAAAAGGTAGGATTGTCATACATATCCCTAGTATGCCTTATTTAGTCAATGGTATCCTATTCCTGTGCTTTATTTCTGTTTGCATGGTGATCACGCCCAGTGTACGGTGACTTCACCAATGCAAGAAGCATAAACTGAAGAATAAAAGAATTCTTAATTCTCTATACATGTGAGTAGTACTAATGAAAAGGATTTAAAGAAATTAACAAAATATTGAAATCACAACAAAGTGTGCATGAAATGATGACACCTATTAATCTAATTCTTTAATCCCAAATCACTTCAAGATTCTTATCTGTGGGAATTTCTCTAATGCACTTCAGCTATGGGGCAGGACTTAATCCTCATTATTCCCTCTTCTCCCATCTCTCAGAATAAGAAATGTACTTTTTTCCCTCACATAGAATGCACACCCCAAAAATTTCCACCTGCACAGATGTTCGACATCTACGGCACATAAAACATAGGATTTGTATCATGTGCCTATAAAGAAAGTATGTCACAAATTTCATCAAGCATAGACTGGAGCCACAAGTCACTCAATAAAAGATCTATTTATTAAAACATAAGTAAATGAAGCACATTGCTACACAGGCACACAAGTTTCTTCAAAGGGAAGAAACAATTATTGATCACCAATGCTGCTATACAACTAAAGAGCTGCAAACATTCAATTTTAACACAATTAGGTTGTTTCCCCTTACCTCTAATTTTTTCACCTTTTTTCTAGCCATGTCTCCTTCAGCACTGGTCTCTCTGGTATCAGTACTCAGTGCAACCCTCACTGAATACAGTGCTGCTCCCGGCTTTCAGAAAGAAAACCAAACACCGCTGTCCATGAACACAGTGAAAAGCAGCACTCCAAGAGCATAAGAGCTGCCGCAATTTCCTCGCTTTACCTCACCTTTGTGGAACTCCTATTCAGTAAGTCAAGGTGCAGTAATTTTCTACTCTTCTCTTCACTCTGATGACAAGTCCCTACCCATCCCATGGGGCTGAGGAGTCAGAAGGCAAAAACTGAATGACGGAAAAAACGGACAGGATCTCATCCTTTCCATTTTGAATCACAAGGATTCAGAACTGTCCCAAACAAATTCCGTCCCCGGAAAATTTCTACTACACTTTCAGAAGACCGTGTAGTACAAAGGTAGATAAGAAGCCTTTTGTGAATATTCACACTCATTCCTACATGTGTTGGGAATATTCCAGTTGAAAATCTCTCAACACTTTAAAAAGTTTAAGAGCAGCCTTAGTATGGAAAGGATTCCTTAAAGCCATTCTGCTAAGAAAGGGCTCCCTCTTTCCTCCAATTGTGAGCAGTTTACTAGTACCCCAGGTAAATGACTTTCAACTGACTCACAAAAGGCATTATTTGTGAAGATTTATCAGTAAGAGCCTACCAACAGCAATTCTTTTAAGTGATTTTCCTCATACCTTATTGGCTTCCCTATACCACAAGATACTCTCAGATATTTTTATGCAAAGCAACACAAGTAGCAGAACATGCTTCCCAATCCACACCAATTTAGACAGGTTGAGGTATTAATCCCTCTTTGCATGAACACAGAAACATGAAGTCTCATTACCTTTGAGAACAGAAATGTGCTGGCGGCTTTCCCCATCTGCCGAGTAGTTCCTGAATTCAATATCTTCTCCATCTTTCAATTCAACCTTATCATAACCATACCAACCAAGGAGCTCATTCATAGTGTTTTCTGCAAAGTTCTGAAAGAGAAAAATTACCTACTTATTTATGTAATCAATAACCATTTGGAAGGAAGGGAGGACTGCATAAATTGAACTGTATCTGTGCTACACGAGGAATGTCAGGTTTGGCCCACCTCCTCAAAGACTAATGTTCATTTCATAAGTCAAGTGCATAAAGTGAAATGCATTTAAATCTCCAACTGGCACATGTAATTATGACAGAGACTCATATGTCTGTAATTTAAAGAAAATTAAAAGAGGAGTTATTTATGACTTCTGCTCTGACATTCAATGTCAGAAATATTTTAACATACATTCATCACACAACTTGTCTCAGTTCCCATAAAATATTTAAGATTGCAGCAAGAGAATAACAGAAAACCTGAATTTTTTTTCAACCAGCAGTTAATCAATCTTACTGTGCTACAGCCTTTTCAGCTGGAGCAGGTCACTGACACAATTACAGTTCCTTAAGGTGCCCATGAACCAAATCAAATAAAATCACAGCAAAGAAGTTTTTCCTCAGTTATAAGCCTTCACATAGTCAAACCACTTAAAAAACCTTCACTGCGAAAGCATTTTACCATAATGTTTCATACAAACATCTCTTATATTTGTTTAAGAAAACCTTTCTCAGCTTTGCCATATTTATTTTTAAACTGATTTCCAAGTGGCTGTGTGGTTACATTTTATGTCTGTATGGAAATGCAAAGTATGGTGCATAACTGTTACAACCCTCAATTTCTATTAAAAATATGTCCTTTAGGTCATATGGCAAAAATATTTCTGTAGAAAACACTCATTACTGGGCCAGGAGATTTTGTGAAGTAAGTTAAGAAATCTGCAGCCAGGCAACAAAGCTTTCTGAGACCAAATAGTGCCATGGAGCTCCACAGCTTATGGATTTAGAAAATTACCAAAGGAAACCAGCTAATGAATTATTGTGACGGCAAAGATCAGTTTAAAGTAGTATGACAACTATAAATTGAAATGAAAAAGCCACATACAAAGCCTTTATATTTGAGTTCTGCTTTTTTTTAATTATTTACCAGCACTCTTTTAAAACAAATTCCAAACTTCATATTCCTGCAAGATCTTGAGATCTAAAATAATGCTTCTTATAAGCGCTGCCTCCCAAGACTCTGACTACCAGCAAAAGAATAAGGAGAATATTATGCCGATTCAAAATAAATGGTACATGTCAAATTCACAGGTTGCTAGATTTTGTCTAGTAACTACTCTAGCTTAATTTTTGAGTGGGAGCAAGTGTAATGATAGAACACAGCAATTCTCCAGTCATTTAAACAAATAAATAAAAATTAATCAAATGGTAATTGCTTTTGAATTCAAAGCTACAGCAGGCACTGTGCTACAGAACCTCAGAGCACTGCACTGCTCCTGGCTCATTCATCACACAAGATCACATAGGTGTTCCTGTCACTCAACGAGTGCTGTAAAGCACCTCTAAGCAATAAACACAAGCAATTTGTACTCTTCCAAGAGTATCATCTGTGTAATTGTGCTACAAACACATTTTAGGAAAAGAAAACCCAAAACAAAACCCCCCAGCAGATCTCTGAAGCATCTATTTCCTTTTGCTTTTTCCCCTTTTCATTTTCACTTGGCCACCTGATGGAAGTCACAGTTCTGTGACTCTCCTGTGCAGCCCCGAATTGCTGGAAAACATTGCATCATTCTACCTCTACTTTTAGACTCAGCATTATAAGTACAACAGCCCATTACGTCTGAACTATGTCACTACTACAGTTTTTAATGAGTACAATGCAGTGTAATGCAGCTAACACCTACCTATTTCTAAAATATATACTTAAACTCTCATCTGAATGATGCACTGTTGTAAGTACTAGCGAAAATGGGAGATTTTTCTGAAAGGGTTTTGTTTTTTCATTTTTTCTTAGCTTTTTAGAAAACTCTTCTACTGCTGAAGAGTCCCAATGCACTAACACTGTTCCTAAACTATGGGAATCCAATAACAAAATGACCTGGAACTGCGGCGTAAAATCTCACCACTGCACCTCACCCAGAACATCCTGACCATGAAGGCCTGAAGGAAAGATCTGCCAGCTTCCCTTGCTTTGTTGAATTTCAACTATGGAGACACCAGCCCTAGAGACTAATCTAGCAAGGTAGGGACCAATTGACAAAGTCTTACGGACTTAAATCCCATGCAACCAAATTAATTGGGTAGCTCTAAATTTGCCTCCTGGGGGTGCTTTGTGTTTTATCTGCACTGTTGATCAACTCAGGCAATGAGTAATTTCTAATTACTTGTCAAGGAATATGTAAGCAAGGTTGTATATACGTTTATTTTTTCTTGAAAATTCATACATGTGTATGTGTCTTCGGAAAGTAGTCAAAGTGATGCTTGAGTTTGTAACAGCACAAAGTTTAAGTACCTTTCAAGTCTCACTTAAATTGTCTATGATAGGTGATAAAAGAAAATGAACACTCACAATAACAAGAAATACATTAGACTTTGAAACTACACACCATGGAGACCTGACTCTCTTATAAAAAAGTAAATCACTGGGGTCATTCCTGCTAACTTCAGTGAGAGTACAATGAGGTTCCATATTAGCAGTAACAAAAGTAAGCACAATTTTAACACCACGCTTTCTCAACAAGAGTGGCCTGGTTAAAAGAAAAGAAAAAAAAGCTATTCTCCCTTATAATTCATCCTACCTATTACAGTGATGCAGATCAGGCTTAATACCATTCTCTCAGTGACTAACAGTCAAAGCTTCATTACACCACACTTCATACACAGCAAACCAAAAGGATGATCCCAACCACAGCAAGCTGACAGTCAAACCTGAGAAATGTGTTTTTAATTCTCTTGCATAGATGGGCATCCAAAGAACAACATCACCTTCCCTCAGACTCCTGACTACAATATCCATTTCCAATGATGTCTAACATCCTGACAATCGAGAACACGGTCACACAAGTCATGTCCTTGCTGAAGCCACTGTCCCGAAGCTGACCGCTATTCATTCATGGTTTCCATGTACTTTCCCTTCTTCGATTTCAATGATAGACACAATCTACATGGATTCAAGACAAGGTAACAAGACGGGATTTGTAAAGACCAGTGTGGTGGCCATAATTAAAACACAAACGATGAGATGAGATGAGATAATTTTTCTCTGTGTGAATATGGGGGGGGGGGGGGGAAGAGAACAGTAAAAGAAAAAAAGAAAAAAAAAGAGCAACCAAAAAAGTCGAGTTCTTGACGAAGCTAAAGAAAGGAAGAAAGCAAATTAATACACAACCTGTGCACACACACACTGAAAGATGTACAAGCTTCAAAAGCTCAGTGAAAGGAAGGGTGATGATTGTAACAGCGAGGCTTGAGAAAAGCAATAATGTGGGATGAGAGGTTGGAGCAGAAAAGTAGAAGCAGCAGTGATGAAGCAAGCTATACAGGAGCCAGTGGAACTGAGAAACAGTGACCTGCCAAAGGGAGGAGAGGTGAAGGCGAGTGTGGGTGACCAGATGGAGAATGAGCAAGGACCTGCAATTCAAAGGCTTCTACAGGAACAGGACAGCAGGGGCACTGAGCTGGTCCGTGCTTACTTTCAGACTTATTCCCCAAAAGGATGCAGAGCATCTGTAGGATAGAGGCTGCCACCTCAACACCACAGTCATGCCAGAGGGCTGGGATGATGTGGAAGACCAGGACACCAAGGAAAACCTTGCCCATCATCAATAAAATCCCAAGTCAGCAATCACACACTGCTAAGCTGGGACCCTTAAGTCCAGAGCAAATTCCACTGAGCGCAAAGGGAGCCTCCTAACAGGAGTGGCCCTGCAGGGCTTACAGCGTTCACTGCAAATGTACAGCACTGGAACCTAACTTCACCCTGGTAGGGAGGCAACGCTCAGTCCCCTGTGTGGAAACCAAGAGATCAAACTCTGGTGCCACTCACAGTGTGGGTCAGTGCCAGAGCTGAGAAGACAACCACAGAAATCCCATCCGGCATCCTTCTGCGCTCACTCTGCCATGCCAAGCTCAGTTATTTTCTGCATGCACCAAGCAGACAAGCTTCTGAGACCACAGTGGAAGCACCAACCAGCTCTTCAGCTGCCAGTACACCCAGGCAGTTGTTTATCATCCTGCCAGAGCCAAACCTCCTGCTCTCCTCTAGCTGACAGCGCACCATCACAGCTGCCAAACTGCCAGAGGATTCACTACGGCTGCAGCACATCCCAACCAGCTCATCCCTGACAAAGAAACTGGCCCAAAAATGCTCTGGTGGCCCGTCACACACCACTGCCAAAGCCTTTCCTTCCCAATGGACAGCAATTTGGGTTTTACCCCCTGCTAAATCCCAAACCACTTATCAGCCCTGCAGGACAATGTTTGATTTGCACGTTTTAACGGTATGATTTCTCTATTCTTGTACTACACAGAAATACGGTCCCTCCTGGAAGAGCCAGGATAATTAACTATTAAGCTTGCCAGTATTTCTACTTGAATTTGCTTCCTATTCACATGAAAGATGAAGAAGAGTGTGTTGACTTGCCAGACTGTGGTTTCTTTCCTATGTGAGACTGACTTATATGCTAGGCAGTAAAAATATAATCACATTTCTTCCCACTTTAGGATTCATTTCATCGTAACAGTACACCTACAGTTTGATTTTTTACGTTACGATGCATCATTTTCCCAAATCTTTGCTAATTAATACATTCTGAAGCTAAACCATGCTTCTCTTTCCATCTTAGATTTCTTGTCTTTCCTTCTCTATGAACCTTATTCACAGGGGGCAAGGCCTGGCTTCACCGAACGAGGCCTGGCAAACACGGAGGCAGGAAACGCAGGGGAGAATGAGTCTGTCAGACTCATTTTCTTCTAGGTTTTACTGCTGAATGTTTATTTCAGATCTGAGAGGAAGCACAGTGGCTCCATTCCATTTCCTTGCCTGCAGGACCCACAGTGCAGAGACCCACAAATTCACTTTTCACTTTCACTGCATCAAGAAATAAAAATGTTTCTGTAGTCACAACACAAACTTTTTTTTTTCCAGCCCTCACATTCTTTGCTTATTTATGCTGTCACCACATTGAATTTGATGGTTAGACCTTTATGCTATCAGAAAGCAAAATTCCTTGATGCTTTATTTTTCTTTGTTCTCCCATAGACGTGTTTGGTTCTGTTGCACCCACTTTGTTCAGGGAAGTGCCATTTCTGCAGCACACTGGCAGGTGAGGCTCCCAGTGCAGACAATGCAACCCCTTTGTGGCCATCCCTCAAAACCCCTTCCACACAGACTCCACAGAAACGCCCTCCACCTGAAATAATGCAATTGATAAAGCCTGCCTGCTTTTTCACTTTCCCAAAGACATTTTTTGCTTTTCAGGAGAGAAGGGAGGAGTTTCCTTGGAACCTACTGAGTGCTCTGAGCAAACTGGCTCGCTCCAGGCGCAAGGCTGCTACGCCTGCTTCACCGCTTTCCTCCTTCTGACAGTAGTACTATCAAATGCCAAACGGGGAATATTAAAACACTAAACTGAAAGATATTCTGATGAGTTTACTATTAAATGATAACAGATGGGGCTGTCCTAAGCTTTAGGCATCAGGAATGAAGGCCAATTTTAGATACAAATTAGTTATTGAGAATATTCATAGATGGTAAACTCCTTGGGCACATGAAGCAGCCCTGTGAAATTACAGTGCAAATTAATTGCTTGCCTTTCAACTGTTAGAGACACATGGATACATTGTCTCATCTGTGCAAGAGAACTTCCAGTGCAATCCAGTACTGGATGTAACCTCACTTCACAACATTTCAGAGCACCTTGCTGTTCCTCCTAAGCTTCCTGGCAGCAGGATATCAAATGCAAATAAGCTGAGGAGGGATGGATGGGGGAGCCATCATTGTGCCTCGACAAGTGCTTTCATCAATTAAACTGTAAAAAATATTTTGGTCTTAAAATAGTACTGGGTTCCCTGATTATGACAGCTTTGGATCTATTAGGTGTGTTGTTATTCATCAGCAAGAGAGAAATGCCACTGAACTGAATTTTAGAACAACTATCTGCTCTTCCTCTAAAGAATGAAGTGAATGCTACCTCTGGAAGAAAAAAGAATGGAAAGTATCATCTGAACAAAGGAGGGGGACAAAAGAAAAAATAATTAGAGAAAAAGAAAGAGTGGCAGTAAAGGTCGCAGCGAAACAAAACAGTTCCTCCTGAATGTATTTTTCATTGAAACGTAATATCAGAAAACTGTGCAGAGTCATGTACTTTTCGCACACAACATTGTATCAAATTAAAATTTGTTATAACCATCATGTACATTAGGTTAGTGATAACAAAAATGTAACTCAATATCTGGCATAAGGAAAGAGTGAGCAACCTGAATATCCATACAGTCATGTTAAAACTGAGCTGTGACACTACTGTTGGAACACCAAACCAAGCAGTTGGGTGTTGTGATCATTCTAGGGTAAATATCTGACTGTATCAAACAGCAAATCTCGAAGGAAGTCTCTGTGATGAGGTAATTTTATTGCTCATTCATAGTGCCTTGCATTTGCTGTACTTAAAATAGATATTTGTACCAACAGCCTTTTTATTATCCGAAGGAGGGGCTGGGGGAAATCACATATACACCAGTCCTTTTTCTTTCTGCTAGCAAAGGGAGGCAATTCGATCCAATGTGGGCTGAAACCTGAGTAGGTCACTGTACACCATGATAAAATTCCCTAATCCCTGAGCCAAATTTCCCTGAGGGGGCCCTCCTACTTCTCCTTCACTTTCCAAGCTGACTTTTCCATTCCCTCTCTCGTCTTTTCCTCCCCTTCATCTCTTTCATTTCCCCTACCTTAAAGCCTTGATATCTGATCTGCTGCTGATACTTGGGTTACAGTTTTTACAGCTTAGGCTGTCTACTGCTGTATACATTCCTTTCTTTCTGCTCTGCCGTGATTACTTACCAGAGCTTATTTTACACTGGTCCAGATGAAAGCAGTTCAGATGAAGGGAAACAGTCGCCTGTTTGAACATTACAGATACGAACCTACACAAGGGCACATTGTGCTCCCTCTGTCATTTCACTGCAAACATTTTGCACACTGTAACCAATTTGTTACATTATTGTATTCCTTGGGTTTATGAAGAAAAACTAGACATCTTAATTCATCGGTGAAGAAAAAGGGTAAATGATCACCACAGGATTTAAACTGTCTCAAACAGTCAAAAAGTCAAACCACTTTTTTTTTTCTCCCCCACCCTTTCCCCTTCTTAGGTGATACCAGCCAACTGTCCTACTAAAAATGCATAGCATATATAGCATGGTTTACATTGAAAGATGGGCTTTGAAAGGTTCTGCCATCAGCTGTCTCACTCTCATCCAGAAATTACATGGGTTCAAAACGCCGTTTCTACCCGCCTTTACTTTTTAAGTCAGCTGAAATCTTGAGGTTCTCAACCTTAAGGAGCCACACATGATTAAAAAAAGAGAAACTCTCTACATGAAGGTTAATGCCAGTGCTTAATACCAAAGCATTAGTTTAAAATTATGTAATTTTTCTCCTTCACACAATGTTGTTTTTGTTTCTTCCTCACCCTTTCAGACAAACATCTGCTATACTGTAGAAGAACAACTATCTCCCAAACCGCTGAGCGTGCCTGCAGCCAAAGTAAACAAAACAAACCCAGAGGATCCAGCACAGTCAGCCTTTATATCCAGCCAGGATAACATTTCACATGTTTTGATTAAAATTAGCTAATTTGTAATTCTAGAACCTATGAAACTTAAAAGCTGCAATCCATATAGATCACATTAGGCGATGCTCTGAGGGGCCAATGTCCTGTACTACAGACCTCTGCAGTCCTCAAAACTATGTGGGATTACAATGAGCAATGACTCTCCGGTGCCTGCGCAGAGCCCTCTCCGAAAATAGGATGTGTCACATATCTCACAAAGAATAATACCGTTCCCCTGGACTTGAAACTACTACAGTTTGTTTCCAAAGAGATGCACCAACACGCTACTTTGTTCATTCCCCCAATACTACTCTTGTCCACGTTTCCAGCTGATGTGCACACAGAACCGTGTACACGTTCATTACTCAGGCAGCAGGAGCAAGAACGCCTGCCTTAGGCAGGAAAGGGCACCTAACCGAAATTAGTGGTGTGCAAAAGAGGGGAGAGGGGAGGGGACTGTGCATTCCAGTTTAATTTTATGTGGGGAGATCAATGTTCCAGAAAGCAAAGATATTTTCGCTCAGCATCATGCATATTTATACACTCGCCTATATAGTGTACATACTATGTGAACGTGTGACATTTTCCAGGCAGTCTTCCACTTACAATCAGCCTTCTAATAAATGACATATTCAAATTAAATCTCGGCAGCTTTATCTCGTAGCCAGACTATGCTGTTTTAGTCAGTTTATCTGCGTATTTAACAACAACAAGTTCAGCTGAAGTCTCGCAATACATCGTTACCAACTTTGGGGAATTAGAGAGGTAAAACAAACAGACATGGAACAGACGAGGAAAACAGGCGCAAAAAAATAGACTGGTCAAGCCTGGAGCAGCGACCTAATGATAAAGAAGTCCCAGAATAACGTTTTTGTGCGATCGCAGCCATCCCAACATCTGGAGCGGCCGCCAGAGCACAGCTGGATTGGCACCCGTTCCCATCGGGCAGGACAGCCCTCCTCATGGTAAATACACTTCCATCAAAAACAGCCCTCGGACAAGGCACCTTCCAGCGACACCTCTGCGGTGCCATGAACCGCGGAGCGAAGCGGTACAGCAGAGGAGGAGGCGAGAGGGAGAAGGAGAGAAAAGGGGTCTCCGCGCTCAAGTGCGAGACTGATGAGCGGCTCAGACCGCAACGTTTCACTTTGACAATTTAATTACATAGTTGCAGCTGGCTACTGAAAAAGGAGAGAAATGCAATGTTTAAAAGAGGTCCCTTTCTTTCACAACTTTAAGGGCTTCCCAGCTACCTGGGGGGATGGCTACAGAAAGAAAGGAAAAAAAAAAATAGGCTCATCACTGGCACCCGTGGAGCTTGAAAGCCCAACGAGGGAGAGTTATTTTTAAAAAATAAATAAAGCTGGTCAATGAACAGGATTTGCAGCCTGTGAATTCGTCTCTGTTTGCAGCCCAGGAGGCGGAGTTGAGACACATTCAGTGCATCCTACAAAAAAAAAAAAATGACAAGAGATCCTTTCTTATTTCATCTCCGTGCTCGGAGGCGGGGGGGGGGGCGCGGGGGGGAACCCCGCTCCCGTCCCCATCACAGGCACCTACCTTCATCTCCTCGTTGATCTCCCGCTTCACCGGGTGAGCCGGCTTCCTGCTCCTTGTATTTTCGGGAGGTCTCCCTTCTTTCTCCATTTCTGCCAGTTTTTGCGCCTACT
>JAWMRA010000113.1:71184218-71264679 GCA_035584735.1 Pseudotriccus pelzelni
GGCGGCCCCGGGGGGCGCGCGGCGGCGGCGGCGGCGGTCGGGCGGGGGTCGCGGGCGGGCAGGGTGGCGGGTGCCCCGGCGAGTCAGCCATCTTCTGCCTCGCCGCCGGCCCGCATGGGAGCGGCGGGGCGGGCGGGCGGGAGGCAGCGCGGAGCGAGCCGGCCCCGCGCCTGCTGTGGCGCTGCTGGCGGGCTGCCGCGGAGGGGGCGGCGGAGGGACGGGGGAGGCCGGCCCCGGGCCGCCGGCGGGCGGGGCTTGCCGGCACCGAATCGGCCGCCGCTGCCCGCCATGGGAGCCGCGGAGGGGGGAGGCGCCGCGCCGAGCACCGGGCGGAGCGGAGCGAGCGGAGAGGAGGGGGCGGCGCGCACCCGCCCCCGCCCCCGGCCCGCATGAGGGAGGGGGACCGTGTGCCCCCCACGCACACCCGAGGGGTCCCGTCCTGTCGCGTCCCGTCCCGTCCCGTCCCGTCCCCGCCACCTTCAGCCGAGGGGTCTCTTCGCCTGATTGCTCCTGTTTTTCCCTTTATCTGCGCAGGGGAGGTGCGGATGAATGGTTTGGTGGGACGCGCTTCGGCGAGGAGGTGCCGGGTTACAACACGCACTGGGGGCGATACATTGATTATTCCTGGGCTGTGCTTTCCGCTTTCCCCGGCAGCCCCTGATTACCCGGTACAACACAGTACGGCACGGGGGTGTCCATTGTTCCGCTAGTCTAAATTGTAATCGTACGGGGTTTCTCCTTATGACTGCGGTACACTTTAAAATGATACATTTTTTATTAAAGCGCCCAAACCCACAGTCGAAAGATAAACTGCCTTCCGTGTGGATATAAGTAGGCTCCCCATAAAAATATCTGTTTAGCCTGTCAAAGACAAGTTCGTTTTGCGTACAACAATGTCTAACTTACGTTCTCTGTTTCCGAAGCTTTAAATCACTGGCACTTTTTAGCATGAAAAGTTGAGCACAACTTTGCTCATTTCGTGACTAAAAGGAGCCTTGCCTCCCTGCTTGAGATGGCAGAGCGATTAGAGACACGAGGCACATTTTCCCCCGGGACGCTGAAAATAAGAAGAAATCGGGATTTTTTTTTTTAGCTGTTAGAGCATCGAGCATCAAAAGGTGAGATAGCAACCAGATTGTCTGTAAAATCCTAGAGCGCATCCGCAGTGGTAAGGTCACGGCTGCTGCGAGGCGAAGGTGCTGCCACTCCCCTCACTGCCTGGAAGAATCAGGCAGATTGTTGGGAAAAAACTAGCCTTGATGGTTTGTTTTCGCAGGGCAGCAGGACCTCGCAGAGACCCTCGAGAAGGCTCTGCTGGCAGTGAAGACCTGCAGGGGTTCAGCTGCAGCAGGGCTTGTGCTGTGGGCTTTGTCCATTCCACGAATCCCAGGAACACAAGGTCTGGGCTCAGACCTGCCAGCAGAAAGTATGAGAAGAAACCAAGGTTTATGTTTTTCTTGCTTATAATATTTTAAAATACAGTGATTTCTGAAACTTGTGGAAACCAGCTTGTGCCTACAGGTAACCTCCAAAGGATGGTGCTTAGTAGGGAGGTTTTCCTCCTTCTGTGCTCCACCAGCAGCAACCTCACCTTTATGTTTTGTTCACCGTATTCTGTTACAAATGAATCAGTACAGTTGAGCTCTCATCAAGTACAGAAGATATTCCCATTAATCTCAATGTCTTCTTTCACACAATAGGGATAAGACAGGCAGCACAAGGGTAAGTTGCTTTTAAACACAGTCTCACATGGCTCTTTGAACCCTTTGGCTAGAAAAGGCAAGCCAGCCTTAGACAACTATTCTGTATTGAGTGGCCACCACACTGCTGATAAATCCAGTCATTCTAGTGGAAAAGGCGAAGTTAATTCTTGTATTAGACATATTGATACAGTTCATACAGTTTCTCTGTAGAATGGATAGAAGAATTTTAATGAAAACCTTAACCTTACTCTACTTAAACAAAGTATTACCTCAAATGATTCTTGTTCAGTGAAACATCGGAAGATTACCTCTCAACACCTACTACGTACATTGTAATAATATACTGTATATTATAATAATATGCACTGTTTGGCTGCATAAATTTAACAGGTTTGAGTTGACAATCTGTCAAAAAGATTAATCTCAAACTCCTAGCACAAACAGAGCTTCCTTTAACGTCGGAAGATACTTTGGAGAATGTATTTGCAAGCCTGGATAATGTGAATTGACTTCAGTAGGTTATAGTGAGTAGACCAAAATTAAAGTCTTCAGGACCAAATCGGTCAGTCCAGTTTTCCTGAGTAACATCTGAAGGTTTTGTTGCAAATTGAAGCACTTCACATCCCCCTTGTTAGCAGTTCTGAATGCTGATTCTCACTTCTTGATCACCAAAAGTAAAGTAGTGCCTTTCAGATAGGGTTTTTTTCACAGTATTTTTCTGCATACTTTTGAATGGAGATGGGAACTTATTTCTCCTGACAGTAGGCTCATTTTCTCAGCTCTTTAAAAAGAACCTCCAGTCCCCCAGTATCTCATCAACCACCAGATGAAAGCCACGGTCTTAAAGCATATCCTGTTTTTCTTAGTATTTAATATAGGATTGGGATGGATACAGAAGTTCTACCTCTCTGTCCTAATAATAATACCTCCATCTGACAGCAGGTTATTTCTGCAACTGTCATGATTCCTACTTTTCTGGAGCTGTTATTACCTTTACATACTGCATATTATTACACTGCATATTCTTGGGAAGCTGTTCTTCTAGTGATAGCATATGGAGGACCATCAACTGTCAACAGAGAAGTTCATGCATTTAGAGTGCCCAGACGTTATCTGACACACACTGGAGGTACTGAAATAAGTTTTGGAAACCGTCTAATTATTCCACTTGTTACTGGGGAAGGATTGACTAACAAAAAGGAACACTTTCAGGTTTTAGTGGTAGCTCATGAATTTATAAGAGGAGGCAGAATATCAGAATCCATGGAAGCCACAAATTTGTCAGCCATACAATGGCACTGATTTGAACATCTTCAAAAAGCTATGAGAAAATAAATCTGGTATTTACATTACCCTAACATTAAATACATCTACTGAACTGTGACAGTACACATTTCTTGTGTGAAAAACTGTAGTTTCGGTAAAGAAACTTGGTTCAGTAGTTCTCAGTATGGATTCTGCAAACATCTTAAGCAGGTGAATAAAGGTGACTGATTGGATCAATTGAACAGCTCAGATTTATTCTACCAGACAGAGATACCACAGTATGTGGTATCAATAAGCAGTTTGCAGCCAAAGATGAAATCCTGGTCCTGTGGGAATCAATGAAGATTTTACTCCTGAGTTTAATGAGACCAAATTCCATGTGAACTTTCCATGGTGATTTTAAATCAATCTATTAGAGTGCATGCTCTAACCACAGCGCAATAGAGAAAGTTCCTCACCGTCTTGACGTTTCAAGGGTTTGAAGCTGGCTGGTTTTTTTGGTTAGGTCACCGGTCACTTTCAAAATTGGGAAGAAACTTTGGGATTCTGCTTTTCAGTGGTCTGTAAGTCACCTGCAAGACTGAGGTTCAGGACCCTGCCGTGTCTGAGTCATGGCAAGAACCTGAGCTTTTCCTTCGGTCACCCAAGCACATGTTTTACACCCAAGGCACCTTGCCAAGCTCCATATTTTTGTTCTTTGCATTTCCAGCTCTGAAATTGCACCTAGATTTTTGCAAACGTAGTATTTTGGACTTCTGAAAAACAAATATAGTTCATAAAATGACAGGTGCAAATGAGTTGCCTAAAATAGATCATCCTGAGTTTAATTTATATTCTATTATTCATATGCCTATTTATTAGTATTTACATGTTTTAAAAGGGTACCTATCCAAGTACCAGAGCTGCTTTTTTAGATAACACAAAAGCAACACTTTGCTCCAAGTTCTTCGATGTGGTCTTTATTAATATGTAAGTCTCTTTAATATTATTATTGAGATATTTCTTCTCGCTTTTGCCTGCTGGGGAGGACGAGGTAAACAAGCAGGCCTGATTTTTCCAGCTGGTAAATATGTAAGCGGCACAACGCCTTCAAAGCAAAAGGTTTTAGAAGGCAACGGCAACAAACAAACGGCGCTCTGGGAGCACGCTGGAAACAACGTGACGGTTTTCAGAGGCAAAATCGGGACAAGCGGGGTCATTCCTGGAGCCGCGGTGCTGCCCGGTGGGAGGCGGGAGCGGCAGACGGGCGAAGGGGACACGGCCCCACCGCCCCTGGCCCGAGGAGCAGCATCCCTGCATCCCAGCGGCCGCGGCGAGAGCTCCCCCTCCTGTCCCGCTCCTTCTCAGCACGGTGGGAAACCCATCATGGAGCCTCGGACACCGAAACGTGTTTAAGTACCAGTCTGCGTGCGTTTATGCACGTATAAACCCACACGTACACCCACACACACAAGAGGAAAGCTGAAGGTAAAAAGGGAGGCTGTTCTCTTTTTTTTTTTCTTTTTTCCCTTCCCCAAGTAACAGCCCCAGACTTTGCAGGCCAAAGGCAAGGTGCGGCTCGTAACTGGGTTCTCTTAATATTACTGATAATTTACCTTATTATTCCCTGCTTGCCAGGGTGTTGTCAGCCCTCCATCAGGTTGCTTAGTGATGCCAGTCACAGTGGAAAACATATGTCTATGCATTCTTTCACCTGTATCTGAAGGGAAGCCATAATAAACAGCAATTTAAATTCAGGTATTTGGTTTGCTGGAGTGTTTAATTAAACAAAGAAATTCATTATGTGTGTTCACAGAAAAGTTTCGTTGTGTTGATTTTTTTTTTTTTCGTTTGACTTGAAGTGGAAATGTTCCTCTGACTTTTTGTATAGCATGCTTGGATGATAGATTATTTATGCCATTAGAGGCAAATAAATGCACTGAATAATTTTAAAATTGGCTCCCCATATTTGGGAGCTTTTTTTAAGTACACCCAGTCATTTTTGTATACACGGAAAACATGTGAACTTCTCCCTTGCTTCAGTTCCACCCAATCCCCACTTCCACTTCAGTGATGTTGTTTCACCCATACCTTTGAGAAGGGGTACATTCCACTCGTTCCTGAGCTTGGACGAATGCCCACAGCATTACTCACACACAGTAGTGTCTGTAGACTCCTTTCTGCTGTGGATACTAATCTCAATCCAGAGTTTTCTTAGACGATTAGAGGCTGTTCTGCAAAACGTCAAGAGGTAGCCTCTCCAAAGCAGACACAGTATAGTGGTTGTAACGGGAGTTGTGGTGGCTTTCCAAATACAAAGGTCTGGAAATGTTTGGAGGTATTTTAATGTTGATGAATATCTATTTTTTTTTGTGCTCCTTTAGGGTATCAGTGTCAAATCTGTACAGTTTAATAGCAAGGCAGAGCCTTAATACTGTTAATGCTTTTTAAAGTTCTGGCAAACAGAGAGAAACTATTTAACTTATGAAATCATTAATAACAATTGCTCTTCTGGCCTGAGTCTTCACATAACTTGATAAACAGAAAGAAATGTTAACTTGTTGCTCTGATCCTTTGTTAAATATTTTCAAGTCTTCTGTTACAATGCCTTTTTGTTTCTTGTTTAACTTCTCATGTTCCCCACACCAAAAGTAAGCAAGAAGTCTTTAGCATCAGAAAACACCCACACCATTAAAAATCAATCAATATTAAACCTTTTAAAAGGTAGCAATGCATTAAAAACCGAATTAGTAAAAATATGCCCTGGACACCAGTATTGACTTTGGGGAAAAATCTTTATCATCTGTCTACTGCTACGCTCTATCACTGTGGTTATTCAGTGACTCTTCTGGGATGCTTTCATTCTGAATATAATGCCAAAGATAAAGTAGAAGGAAATTAAGGACACACAGATGAGCAAGAAACTTAGATTCATTATAACTTTGCCATGACAAACTATGGGTTTGCAGCCTCTAGACTTCAGTATGATTAAGGCCTGTACCTCAGAATGAAATGAATCTTTTCAAAAGAGATTTTGTGAATCTTTTGAAGTTCTATTTCATCCAAAACAATGGTCTGCTTGCTCTGTCATACAGGTTGGTAAGAGCATATACCAAGCCCTACTTTCTTAAGGGCTTCTTCTTTCCTTGTGGATGATACCCAGAATTCTGACCTGAGATACCCTCCTACTCTCTGTGTTTTGAGCCCCTGATTTTTCACATACACTGAAAGCAGGGAACTGTCAAAGTTAAAAGCAAAACCAGTGAGAGGTGGCAACTTGTTCCCTCAGCAGCAGTTCTGCAGCTGTAAAGCTCCCTCTGAGGTGAACTGAGAATATTTACAGCCACGGCACATTAATTTCTTCACCTGTAACTTTTTTACAATTACTATTTCCACCCCTTCCCATTCTTTTACTTCTCCATGCAGAAAAAGGCAGGAGAGAGTCTTGTTGTTTTACTTTATAAATGTGTAAGTCTACCAGATGGTACAATGACAGAAGGTAAGGAGGAGAGGTTGTGCAGGATTGGGATACAGCAGAAAGGTCTCCCTTCTTTCTAACTTCACTTTTTTTTTTTTTAATAGGTTAATTGTGCCAATTCCTGAAAACATTGTTACAGTAATCTACATCAAGTTCTTCCTAAAAGGCATCCCTCCTCTCTTTGTCTTTCTGTGAAGAATAAAAGAATTTTTACAATAATGATAGAGGTTTATACATTTTCTCTTAATCCTGTATTTCCCCTATGAGCTTTGTTGCATGATATAGTATGTCAGTTTAAGTAACATCTGTCAAGGGATGGAAAGCAATTGCAGGTTCTTTTCATTCATAAAGTCATTCTGGCGTTTCTTCATCCTTAATTTTCTTGTCATGCTTTCAAAAACATTACATCATTTTGTCCAAATTACCCCCTCCATTGCATATACAAGATACAGCGGGTTATTCGTCTCTTTCCTGGACCCCAAGAAACATGTCAAGGTACCTACACTGACATATACTAAATAATTTAGACTTGGGTAAAGTTGGGCTTTGACACGTCATTATTTGACAATTGCTTTTCTAGTGCAATGCTTGCTTTCCTGCCAGTAATTCCCTGGAATCCTACATGATGTGATTCAATCTCTTGATCTTCTCAGTTATATTTACATTATTTTTACACATCCTAATACATAATGGCAATGCCTTCACATTTCTGTGGTGAAAAGTCTGTCAAAAAAAATCCAAACATTTCTTGGGAATGCAGAAATACGTTCAGGACTGGGGCACGTATTCAGCAAATCCTAGAATAGCGGAGATTGGAAGGGACCTCTGCATATCTCCCTGCTCAAAGCAGAGCAGGTTGGTTCTGTGTCCATTCATATTTTAAATATCTTCAAGCATGGAGACTCCATAGCGTCTCTGGGCTACCTGTTCCAGAATTTGAACATCTTCACAGTCAGGTCTCCCCCCCAGTCAGGTATTTATACACTTTGATTGTCCCTGGCCCTTCCCTTTTCCTGGCTCAACAGTCCCAAATGTCTCATCCTCTCCTCAGACATCAGCTGTTCCAGTCCCTTTATCATCTCCAAGGCCATTCACTGTCCTTGTTCCAGTGTGCCCATATCTCTTTCATACTGGAGAGCCCGGACCTCGACCCAGTACTCCCAGTGTGCCTCCCCAGGGCTGAGCAGAGAGGAAGGATAACCTCCCTCAACCTGCCAGCAGTTCTCTTCCTAATACTTCCCAGCCTTCTTTGCTTTACGGCTGCACTACTGGCTCATGTTCAGCTTGTTAAATGCCAGGGTCCCCAGGGCCTTCTCTGCAAAGCTGCTCTCCAGCTGCTTCCTCACCTGTATTACTACAAATATTGCCCTGATCTGGATGCAGGATTTCACATTTCTTTGCTGAAATTCATGAGATTCTTGTCAGCCTATTCTTCTGTATCTTATTAAATTTGCTTTGATTTACAATCTTCTAAGTAATCAGTAATACTATTATCTGAAAATATTTTGTTTTCCTGAACTGCATGGCTTTTCTTAATTAAATCATGCATGTAACATTAATTAAAATAATCTATGTCTCTTACTGCCATAATCAAAAATAGATTTTGCTCAAAGACAGTCCTGAGGACTTTTTACTTTAAAACATGATCAGTGTATGTATCCATCTCCATCCCAGATTCTTGTACTCAAGTGTGTTTATCGATTTCTTTTCACAGGGCTACTAGTTAAAGCAGAATTGACATGTCTTCACCAGGTCATCAGAGGGTGCAGATGGGAGACAGTCACATGCATTTTCCATCCCACCCAGACGGCCCAGCAAAGGCTTGCCATGAGACCTCAGCTTTGGGTAAGTTCTGGGAGTTGAGGGTCATGAACTCCAAGCGTATTTCTATCAGCATGCATTGAAATTCTGCCCACGTGAACGTGACAAACCCTGCCACGCTGGGGTTTATTCTGAGTATCACTAGAGGTCCCCAGGTGCACCACCATTCCTGCAAGCTCAGGCAGGAATGGCTTTCAGAGCCAAGGCTCTGTGTTATTGCTTCTTCCCATCCCCCAGGACAAAGTGAGAAATTGCTTTCTGCATACTGTACATTTGTCACAGCTAATATCTCTCGAGCCCTGGTGCAAGGAGCTGTAGACTGAGGTTTATTGGCTTTGCCTGAACTGCCAACACCAAAACGAGGTCCAAGGCGAACTTCAAAATGTTTTCACCCATAAGATTAGTTGGGGTCTTCTTGTCTGTTGTTAACTAATATTACAACTGCCAGTTAGTATTACAGCTATTTTGCAGATGAGAAATCATCAGGAGAGAGATTAAGTGACAAAACACATGTACTTGAAGAGGCTCGTGGCCTCAACTAGAACTCAGCTCTTATGTCTTGTAGGACAGTCCTGTCACCATTAGAACATGTAATCTAACCTTCTTGGAAAAAAATGAAATGTGAGCCTCCCTTTGAACCGGCTTGACTTTGACCTCCCTCATGAAACACCAACGACCTTTGAAAAAACACGGGGATGGCACCATAAGACAGTTTTTCCCTCAGCTGGCTGCAAATAAAGTTATTTGAAATAACTGCCAAAGCTGTAATTTATCAGGCTTTTTCATAGATTCCACAAAAGCAAGGAAATTCAAAGTTGAAAGGCTTTCTCCAGGCAGAACATGCCAGGCATTTGTGCATGAATTGCAGGAGGAGACACGATATGTTTCTTTTAGAGCTGTTGTTGCCATCATGGAAAGTGAACAAGCATCTGTGCTTCGGAAATCAGTGGATGGAAGGTGTTCCGTGAAAGGCAGCATGTGGGAAAGCAGCTTAAAATGGTGAGAGTGTACAAAAGTAGCAGGAGTTCTGAATGCCATTCAGGAGAAGAACTGGAGCAAGGCTGACACATAGAAAAGTGGAGAGAAAGCAAAAAGAAATGCAAAGAGGAGTCACTGAAGAGAAAAACTCGCCCACTTCTGGCTAGAGAATAGGTCTGAGCAAATTTCAAGGGAGAAACAGAGAAAGAGGAAAAATTAAAGAGCAAATGTAAAGAGTGTCTATTCAGTGATTGTGCAGGTGAACATGTAAGTTAAAGTTTTGGTACGTCTTACTGCAGAAACAGATACAAAGCTGAAAATCAGATGTCCCTGCAGGACTCCTGATATAGCAAAGATGTACACATTTATAGTACACAAAACCTGTAAGATGATTCTCCTCTGTAGCAATTGCCAGTGATACTGAAAAAATGGCAAGACTCACATTTAGTGGTATTTATTTCAAGAGTAGTGCTTACCTTAAATCACCGTACATCAGGGTTGCACTGCCAGTCCTAAGGTTCTTAATTTCACTCCAGGGCTGACAAATTCCTGTGTCACTACACTGAGAAGCTGTATCCAGAATAACAATTTAATACTTGAGTGACCAGAGCCAGGCAGATGTTTTGCATAAAAGTGTTTTCTTGTGCTTGTGGAGTGCCTGCAGCTCCCCCCAAGAGGTGGTGGGTGCTAAGCACCTCTGAAAAATAGGTCACTGTCACTCAAGAGTTCAGAAAGGAACGGAGGTGCTGAAGTTTAAGGCTAAACTTACAAGTAAGTGACACTGTTGTGGAAGAGCGTGTCTCTGAAGGACTGCCATGCTTTCAGATATTTGAATTTTGGCATGTAATAGGCACGGATTTGTAAATCAGATGCCTTTATAGCTTGTAGCACCCTCCAGAAATGAGGATAAAGGAAAGAGGGAATTGGAGAGGAAAGAAGGAAGATGAGAGGAATTAAATAAAACAGAAATGGATGGAGATGTATTCAGTGTTCTTTAAGAGTAGCTTGGGCATGCCTTATTGGTTCTGAATGCAAACTACCAGTTAGGAGGCTTAAAATAAACGTAACAAAGTGGGGATCCTTCCACGTAACGCACAATAAAACTATGGAACACATGTCCACAGGATGTTTGGGGGAGAAAAAGTCTAAACAGCTTCAAAGAAGAGCTTAGAAGAGACAGACTTGGAAGATCTGGGAAATAGCTGTGTTTTCATTTATTAAACATGATAGACTTGATAGGGCATCTGGCTCAAGAAGCATCTACAGTGCGGTCAGGTGGGAGCTGGACTGTCATATCACAGGACATTTTTCTCTGTACTTGCTTGATTTCTCATTCTATTCCCTTAAGCATTTCCTCCTGACTCGTATGGGAGATGGTGTACTATTGCAAATGCTCCTTTAATCTGACTCAATACTCTTATATTCTATTTTGCATTAGTAGGTTATGATTTCCCTTCTATAGATTACTTCACTGTGCTGGCCTAGATCAAGTTTTCTTCCTCCTGTCGTCCTGCAGCAGCAACTATGATTTCTAAAATGTTCAAATATTAACTATTTCAGAGCATGTACTGAAGAGGTGGGCAGGCATTTTATGTACAGGGATTAAAGGGAGAACAGATGCAAGTGAGTCAAGTGCCAGGTGAATATAAATGCATCACCCCTGGTACACTGAGGGTCATCACTCTTTGTCTCCAATGGATTGACATCAGGATGGATTCAAAAGCAGGAGGAATAGTTCTGGCAAACACCTATATTTAACAGAAAGCTTTACTTAGACTGGGGAAAGTGTGTTGATAGTACAGTATAACACAGATTAATACCTTTTAATTTCCCCAAAGCCATGTAGTTATACTTGAAATACATTGCTTTGGTCAGAATTGCAGAATTACAAGGATAGATTCAAATGGTTTTGTTTAACTTGGGCTTTCTAACTCAAATTGAAAAACCATTTTCTTTATCATCCACGTTCACTTTCATATATCGAGGCTTGGTTCCCAGACTGGCGTTACTGTCCACCTGGTAGCAAGGCAGGGAGTGGCCACAGAGGGTGACAAGTCCCCTAGAAAACTGTTCTCTCAAGTTTTCTGGGCTTTAAAGTTGAACAGTAAACAGCAAGCCAGTGTTGAGTCTCTGGTGTAGAGCGCTCGTGCTGTGCAGCGCTGCTCAGGGAGTGGGTAGTGGCTTTCTTGGGAACTGGAGCTTTCAGGCATGCTTCAAAGGCGACTCATAAATAGAAAGGTACAGAAACCCGGGTGGACTTAACAAAGGCACCGGTGACTTCCGCAAAGTTTACTTCAGAGCAAATGTGCAGCCAACCGTGGTGGAGAATACATAACTTCCACCCTAATAAAAAGAGAATGATAAAAAAGTGTACAAACCCCGTACTACTAGCAGGGAGAACGTTGAATATTACATCTGTGTTTTGATTATGTATGTGAATAGCAAGTAGCAAAGTATAAATAACACTTCATAAATTACATATATTTAGTCCTTGGGAAGTAAGCATTTTAACTGAGAAATATTTCCATTTATTTATTTAAATCCATATAAAATGTGCACGTTGTGTATGTTTGCCAGTTTCCTGGCCATACTATGTCTTTAATCCCTGGGTTCTCTCATTATTTAGTAACTGTGACATGATTTATGTAGGGTTTTTCAAACAATTTTTCACATAACATACAAAATCCTAATTTTTTTTCTCCAGGACCCTCCCAAATCACATAATTTTCTGTGATTTTAAGGGATACTGAGACGAAAAAAAAATCCATAGAAAATCTACAGATTTGTGGGGTTTGGAGTTTAGTAACGGGCACATAGGTAAGCCTTTGTTCAGCATGGCTGTCATTTCGCTCTTGCCCAAACCATGAACTCCTTAGGCAAGAGACCGTTTTCTTTGTTCCGATTTTGAAATGCGTCTGGCTGGAGTTTTCCACTGCTACTAGTGTTCAATTAAATACAAATAATAAATAGTTAATGGGTTGCCGAGCTGCAGAGGTGGGGCTAATCAGCTGAGGCTTCATGGGGTAGTTAATGATGGATTAGGAATGGGCGAACTGATAAAGCTGAATATTTAAAGGCTAACATTGTACAGGATGATGGATGCTTTGTCAGCTTCGATTGCGTATGACCAGAACTAACAATGTGCTTATCTTCCTCCTCCTCCTTCTGTAGATTACTCGGCTCCAAATCAGTGCTGTTTTGAGAGTCGCTGTCCAAATTCCCCTGAGTGGGATTCCGCCTGTCAGAGGAGACGGCCTAAGATGCCGCCTTACAATTGAAATTGGGTTGGGAGGTGAAAAAACAGTGACTCTACGAAGGAGCGGTGTGATCAGCTGCGCACTTGTCTGCCCCTGCTCACACGCAGCTTGCTGAAATGGAGCGACTTCAATTGATTTTGCTATTTTTGCAGCACTGACTGACGAGCCAGTGAAGAGGGAACTGTGTTCTGTGAGAGAGAGGCACGGGAGGGGCATGTCCCATCGCCTGTGCTGCACTGCTGAGAGCTACCCTGAGCTCTGCCTTCTCATCTGCACTGTGCACTGATGAGCTACTGTATTGCTGTGTTCGGTGTGCAAAGGGTAACATACACTTACTCTGTCTCATCCATATTTATTTATTAGTTTAAAACAAAAATAGTTATGTGTTTGTTATTTATTAACCAGCAACACATCATGTTCTGATGTTGGTATCTCTGCAGGCATATTAAGCCTTAAAAATTAATACCTTTTAGTGTCAAATTCTGTGCAAGGGACATGACTCTTACTGAAACCAGCTAATGATAAATGTTGGTGTTTTTTCTGCAGCTAACTATGGGATCAATAAGGCCTTCATCCTTGTCGGTAGTCTGTCAGATGGTAGGAAGACAGGCAGCCTTGTAGACAAGACACAGACAACGAGGTCAAGAGAAGTGGATTCTTTTCTCAGTTTGCCTTAGGGCTTTTGCAAAGCCTTGGACAAATCACACAACCTCTCTGTTAAACCTCCTGACTTCCAAAATGGAAAATTATCATAACTGTCTGCTTCCCAAGGATGCTATGGAGTAAATCAATTCTCAGAGAGGGGGGAAGGGAGGGGAAGGAGGTGTGTGGGATCAGCAACTACCTGGATGCTTTGGAAAGAACAGGCATACTTCTGTTAGTTTTGATTTTTGTAAACAGCCTTAGAGTGCACATAAGTACTAACATATTAAAAAATTAAGCAACAGCTAGAGGATTTGGTTACATAGGCAGGGTATAGTACAATATATTAACATTGCTAGTCTCATTCTATGGACACCATTTCTTTTGGATAAGGCCAGGGTAACCACAAAAGATTGAAAGGCCAAATGTTCCCAATCAAATAAGAGTGCTTTGCCATTGCTTTAGTTTAGATGGTAGTCAGAAAAATATTTCCACGTTTTATTTGCTAGAAAAGCTATCCAGAGCTGGCATTAGCAGTGGCTTTGATGTATTCTCTGGTACATTGGTCCAGAGCATGCTGATGTAAACAGAAGTGTCTGTTGACCTGTTATCTTTGTTCTTTGACTTTGATATTTGCCCCCTTCAATGGCTTCTTTCTCCTCCTGGGGAGGCTTTAAAAAGTCAATTGATAGAGGAAAAAAAGAGTTTGAGGTTTTTTCTCTGTGTAAGACCCTAAAGAAATAGACACATCTATAGTACAGTCACCGAAGCTCTTGAAATAGTGTGGGTTTTTCTCTTGAATCCTGCAGGGAAATGAGCAAAGAAGGAAAGAAAAAAAAAAAAAAAAAAAGGATGCAGTTTTGTCCACAACTACGGTAAGTACATCATACTTTTGATACTTTTGCTCCTGATGGTTTTTTTTTGAGAGAAAAACTGAGAAACTCAGCTTCAGAAACAGGCAGTGCAAACAGTAATGCCTATGGGTAAGCTGGCCCACCATTGCCCATTATACAACCTTGGCTTTTGATGCCTGTATCTGTCAAATATTAGCTAATTTGTAATGACTCCTTTTCTGTGATCGGTGTGTCAGCCTGAAGCTAATTCTTAAAATAGTTGAGTCAGTTTGCAAAACGAGGTTGGCAAAAAACCCACATTTTGCTTCCTTTACAAAATATTGTTGGGTTGCATGACTGAGAAACTCTTCATGTTCTATGCCTGAAATTTGGCAAAGGATTTGCCAAGGATTTGATTGGTCCCACCCATATGACAAGAAAAGCCCATTATTAGGATGCAGGCTGTGCAGACAAGAGGATGAGTGGAACTTAATGATGAGCCTATGATAGGAATAAAAGCGCAGTAGCCTGTAGGGATGGTGTGTGGGACTGAAGCAGAGATGTGAGGATGCTGGGAGAAAGAAATCATGAGCACAGACCAGGAGTTAAAAATGAACTACTGAAGTAAGACTCTTAGGTTGTTAAGAAAGGGAAAGGGATGAAGGGATTGGGCTTAGAGTGAGAGACAGAAAATCCTTGGGTATTACAGCACAGTCTTTTCAAAGAGGCTTTGTGGTCAAAAAATAATAATAAAAAAATCTATAAAACTCACTGACAAAGTGTTTGCTTTATTTCTCCAGTGATTGCTGCATTTAAAGAACATCACCCTACTGCTGATGAATCCTGAGGAAGCTTTGGTGGCAGTGTGTGGTGTTGTGGATATCAAGGGTCTTTCCCTAGTCCTAAACCATTTGGACTTAGAAGAGTTCTACATAAAGGTTGCAGAGGTGTTTAGTTTTTTAGACTAACACAAAGAACAGCAATTTGGAAAAGTGAAAGTCTCACATGTTAGGAGATGGCAGGTTTGCTGCCCATAGAACTCTAATTTTCCTCAGTTTATATGCATTATTTTAAGCAGACTTTAATTGCATAATCATGTTAGTTTTTCACAGAACAGTTACCACATTAAGTGCAAGAATGGATACGGCTCAGGAAATGAATCAAGGAACTTGTCACCATTACAGGATGAGGTGCCTTGGTAGCAACTCTTAAGTGCATCCCTCCGGCAATTTTCATTAACTTAGTCTTTCTGCACAGAAACAAGCCACTGCGTTCTGTCATTTCTAAACTGTGTTTATGAGCTGAAATTCCCTATTTAGCAACAGTTTGTTCTGCGACACCAGCTAACTCAACTGCCTCAATGGCAGCTCCTTCAAAGCAAAGCTTTATTCTCTCAGCGAACAGGCAGCACAGAAAGCAAAGATTTGACACCAGAACCTTAACTGATATGTCACCTTCGAAGTTCTCACAGGTTCTCTCTACTCTAGTTTTGCCTCTCTGCAGTCTGGGAGAGGCCACTTACAAAATGCCACAGGCATGTCCAGCTGTTGTTGACTCCACAGTCAAAACCTCTTCCTTAGGACAGTACCTTTTAAAGTTTTGGAATTGTCTCAGGCATGAGAACAATAAACACCCTGTCACTGCAAAACAGGTAAGGGTGTTCCTTTTCAGTAGCTTCCCCCTTGTAACTCCAAGAGTTATTTGTGCTTTCTCTGGACATCTTTATTTGTGATGCAATTGTTTTCTATTTGCATCTTCTTTTACAGTATCCTTCAATGTAACTCTCTTTAATCACATGGAACGGTGCAAACAAAATAAAGTGACCTGTACCTTGTATTGGTAGAGGTAAGAAATGTAACACCCTCATTTTTCATGTGATTGTAGTCAATGGGACAATTTTCTCATCAGAACTCTGCCTGATTTGTTGTGACAAACCCTTGAAGTTATAGGAGGAATGTAAGTGACTGTAAAGACAGAATAGATCATATTCTTGATGAAGTATTTGTGGGATTGAGTAAGTCACTCCAATTTCTGAAGATGGCCAGTGAGTTTTCCTCCTGTGGGATATAGAAAATCCAGACTGAATTCACAAAAGCTTTGGGTGCAGGCACCTGCGAAGAGACATCGTGATGGCTGTGCTCAGAATAAATGAAACACTACGTGACACACCACATAGTGCAGACCACACTGCAGAATTGTGGGATTCAGGAGTCTTCAGAATTAGCTGTCGATTTTGATGTTAATTGTTTGGTTTTAAGTACCTCTTCAGCTCTCAAGGAGCTGTTCATAAACCCCTCATCTGTGTCACAGTGGAGCACCACAAAATGAAGCTACAAGGAAAGGCAGAACATGCAGAAACATGCCACATCCCAAACAACTCTGGGAAGAGACAAAAAAAGAACACCTGTACACTGCAATTATAGAATCACAGAACCATCAAGGCCAAAAGGCACCTTTAAGATCACCCAGCCCAACCATCAGTCCAGCACTACCACTGTAACCCCTAAACCACTAAACCCCATCGCCCAGCAGCAGATCCAGACGCCTCTCAAACACCTCCAGGAATGGTGACTCCAACCTATTCCAGTGCCTGACCCTAACAGCAAAGAAGTTTTACAGAAAATATGACTGCGTAGCCAAGGACTACAGGCTGAACCCTTCAGGTGTGAACCTGAACTCTCTTCTCCGCCAGCCTCTCTGCACAACCCCGGGCGCAGACTGAGCACATGTTGCTTTGTGGGACATGCCCGGCCAGCCAGGAGCCAGGCGCGGGCAGTGCTCCCTGTCCAGAGCGTCCGGGAGGCGACAAGCACATAAGGAGGAAGAGAAGCGGCGTCCCTTACTGCTGAGGGTGCAGGAAAACGAGATTCCCTCGCTGCCAGCGCCCACATCCATCGCCCAGATCCCTCCCCCCGCCCGCCGCCCACGCTTTACGGCCCGGCGCGTTTTGCGACGCCCAAGATGGCCGCCCCCAGGGCGAAATGAGCCCTCTCCGGCCGCCGCTGCCGGGGGGGACGTGGGACAGAGGCAGGGCCGGACGGGGCACAGCCGGGTCGCTTCTCCGCGACGGCCACTCCTCTGTGCCCGCTCGGCGTCCGGGGCCCCGCCGGGGCTCGTAGCGGGAGAGCGGAGGCTCCCCGGGGAGGCGGCATGTGGGGCGCCCTGCTGCGGCGCGGGGTGCGCGGCGCCGGCGGGCTGCGGCGCCTGTCGTCGGGCGGGCCGCCCTGGAGCCAGGTGGTGTCGGAGGCCGAGAAGATCGTGGGCTACCCGACGTCCTTCATGAGCCTGCGGTGCCTGCTGAGCGACGAGCTCAGCAACATCGCCATGCAGGTCCGCAAGCTGGTGGGCACCAAGCACCCGCTGCTCGACACCGCCCGGTAAGCGCCGGGGGGAGCCGGGGGGGCTCGGCGGGGCCGGGGCCGCCCGCAGCCCTGGGAGGCTCCTCGGAGCTCCGGGGAAGTTCTGGGCTCCGCTCGCCGTCGGGAGGCGGTGGGTCGGCATCGCCGCACGGGCCGCGGCTGGGGGTTGTCCCCGGGGACGCGCTGCCCCGGGGCCGTGAGGTTTCGCCTGCGCTCCGGGATTCTCCTTTCCCTGCCGCAACAGGTTTTCCCCGCGGTTATCCGCTGGCATTCGGAAGTTGCTTCGTTGTGGCCGCCACGTGCAACGCCTCCCCATGCGGGACAAAAAAAAAAAAAAAAACCACCTTGAAAACGGGAGAAGTGCGGCTGCCTCACTGACAGTTGTATGGGTGGGGTTTTTTTTTAATATTGAGAACTATATTGCAAGGAAAACTGTGAGAAAAAGCGGGAGAACTGCTCCTCTATAAAAACTCAAAGTGGCACTGCTCTGAGCTGTCTTATTTTGTTACCAAGAAAACATTGGAGGAATCATTGTCTGTTTTGGAATATCCAGCTGGGACCTGCGAGTTTTTTATGTTGTTGAGAATTTTAGGGTTGTTAAGCTGTTTATCCACTCTTTCAGTTTTTAAGGCAAACTAATGGAAGGCTTGCATTCCTGCCAATAAGCAGAAATGGGGATTGTTGAGCAGTGTTTTCTTTGACTGTAAAACAAGAACTGATTGGCAGTGTTTGGTTTTTTTAGTATATACAGTAAAACTCCAGAAGCTTTCCAAAATGAAGAGAAAAAAAGTGCAATTTTTCAAGGGCTTTTTGGTTGTGAGTTTGAGTGTTTTGGTTGTTTTTTTAGTACTTTTGGTTTGATAGAACTTTGTTTGGTATACTTGCAATTATAGCAAGATTAATTGAATCCAAGTTCAGTATGCACAGTGTTTTTGAACAGGTGTAAGACGAAAATTAGCATTTGTTTAAAACAGATGTTTTGCTTTTCTTTTAAAGAACATGAATTGTAGCCGTATAGTGGTCCTTAGTAACTCCACAATCATGGTGTAATGATACAAAACCAAGATTTGTTTTCCAAGCTCTTTGTCTCTAAGTCTGGTTGTCTTGAGTGAACAAAATGAGTACAGGTGACAAACATAGTTTTTAAAAAGAAATGTGGTTTTCAGGAAGGGTGATTTATATATTTAAATAGATTTTTCTGGAAGAAACAAATCAACTTGTCAATAAAAATGGAAAACACCTGACTGTAGAAAATGCTAGTGGAGGGGATTTTGATGAATTGTTTATAAATGGAGGTTGTGATATTATGATAAAGAGGAGGCACAAGAGGAAAATGTTTTGCTATCTTTGTAAAGTCAGTTGATGGAATGAAGGGAATAGGAGGATCGAAGAACAGCGTATTTGGGCTTTTAAGTTTCCACCACAGTCATAGAAGTATCAGAGACCTGCAGTGCTAAAGTGGAACTTCAATGTTAGCTTTAGATTATCTGTTCAATGTGTGGTAGTTGCTGGTTTTATTTGTGAATTAAATTTAAAAGCAGTATTTTAGGGAATGGTGGGATGTTTTGTGGTGGAGCTGTGATGTAAGAGTTTGTTGGTAGGGTTTTTTTTTGTTATTTTAAGTGGGCTACTTCAGATGTAATTCTGTAAGCCTGTGGCTTGTGGGACACTGGTAGGAATATAGTCATGCCCAGGGTCAGCAGGATTAAAGCCATTAATTTTTAAAATCCATGTATGTTTCAGAGTATGTTACTGACTAACCTGATCTGTCATGTTGGAAAGAAAAATTATTTATTCACATAAAACTGAAACTCTGTGCCCTTAGTTTGGATGTTCTTATTTGCTTCACTGGTGTTGCCAAAGGCGGATACAGATGCATTTCCAATGGCTTGACCTTTGTGTTATAAGAAGAGTTAATGTTCTGCTGGCAAGTTTTAGTACACCAATTGCAATGCACAAATTGTACCTCATTCACCTTGTTTTATGGTGTGATTTTGCAATAAGGTGAAATTTGACCTTGTTCTTTCTTAATAATCTTGATAATTTATTTCTGAAATTTAAGTGTTATATGTTTGAATGAAAAAGTGAGTAATTTTAGTTTTAGGTCTGAGATCTGTCCTCTGACTTGTCATAGCAATTTAGGAAACGAGTCTTGATTTTTCAGTACTAGGATTTTTTTCAATACTTTTAAATCTCTGGCTCATTACTTACGCTTTAAAAGTAACATAGGTTTCCTGTTGTGTGTTCAGATGAACGTTTTAATGGATATCTGAAATATTTGGTGATTTTTTTTTTAATACTTCAGTGATTGATACATTCTGCAAATCTAATCTTTGAGACTGTGAGTAAATACTGTGTACATCTGATACGTATTCCAACACTTAAGGAGATTTTTGTATTTGTGAAACATCTGAAAAATATGTGCTGTAAAATTAATTGCACATGCTGTTCTCAAGTTTCTACTAATTTGCTTTTGAGGTTATAAGTGGTGACAATCAAATTGTGATTGCTTGCTGTCATGTCTAAACAATATTAATTTTCCTTAACTTTCTTTGACTGGTGGTATTTTGTCATCAGTGGTTTTGTGTCTACCCTCCCTTCTTGCCTAAAGGCTTTGCCAGCCTTTGAAGTCTTCCTGAGACCATTAGGGGTTTCTTAAATCAGAGGGTTTTCTACCAATGTTTATCTGCATGGAGTAGGTTCTGATCTGAGGCAACATAAGTCATAACTGCCACCACACTGAAAGCCTTGAGTATAACGGGAACGCTGACGAGTGGTTTTAAAATTTTGCTGGGCTTTGGGTCACCAGGCTGTTGCAGTGCAATGTCTGTGCTGAGAACCTTGAAGAAGGCAGCCGAAACATAAGTAACTGCCCATGTGAGACGGGCCATGTGGAGAAACAGCTGTTGGGCAAGTGTATGTTTCTCTGATGATCCCATCCATTTCTTCCTCTTGTTTGGATGCAGCAGTGGCAGCTCCTGGGTGTAAGTGCCTGCTGTGAATCAGGACTGCAGCAGATGTTGTGCTGGGTTGATGTGTGACCCTGATGCCTCTGACCCAGCCTGCACCTGACCAGCAGCTTTAAACCTGTGAGCTGTTGCTGACTCTGCTCTTGGGAGGGCAGAGATGGGGAACTGAGCCCTACAGTGAAGGATTTGGGAGTTCTGTAATTCATGCAGTGAAGTAAAGGTATTTTTGTTTTGGGTTTGTTTGTTTACTTGCTTGTTTTTTTATTTCTAAAATTTTGGTTTTTTTAAAAGTCAGCCACATGAAGTGAACATCCTTAGTACTGGCTTTGCCAGACTTGTTAGAAAGAGGGTGAAATGTGAGGGAAAGGTTACATTTTGTTTTAGAAAGGCTAATGTCTAGTGGTTAATGGATCATTGGAGGCTGGGATATCTGGATTAGATTCACAGCTGTGCTTTTGGCTCTCTGACTAGTGCAAGTCACTTAATTTTTCATACTTACATTTACTTATCTGTGAAATGAATAACGTAGCATATGTTTTCTGGAGATGTTACACTTCATTCTTTACAGCCTGTATTGGTCACTGTGATCTTTGAGTGGAAAATGGTGCATAAGCAATATTAACAAAGAATACTTTAAAGAAATGCTATCATTAAAATATTTACCTCTAATGGATACTCTGGAAACAAAATTGCAATCTGACTAGTTCTAGATCTTTCTGTTTGCAGTTCTGTGAGTCACTGTATGGTTTTTCAGAGCTTTAATATTTTTTTCACTATAATGAAGTGTCTTCAACAGCTACTCAAAACTAGCTTTTTTTTTTTTTTCTCTTCAGGCATTGCTGGACTAAAGTAAAACTTTTTCAATGCGTGAACGTATGACCTCCTTTTTGGTTGAGAAACAAACAGATCTCCAATCTCCTCTTTCCCCTCTCTCTAGGCTAGCATACATCCTTCTTAATACAGGAAAGAGTCTGTAATTGGCACAGTGATCTACTTTTCTCAAATACATAGTGTGAATAATGTTTTCTTGATTACTTAATCTCCCTTGAGAAGGGTATAGCTTGCTGCAGATTGTAAACAGTAAATGTTATGGCCAATGCATCACTTTTATAATATCACTAAATGAAATGGAACACTTCATACACGTAAAATTATTATGGGATACCATTTAGCTCCAGCCATTCTCTCATTAGCCTGCGGGAGGAATGATTATATTTTAGTTTTGTCAGAATTGTTTGTTGGTGATAAATGCTTAAGTAGACTTAGTTATGGTTTTCCTGGATTATTACAGAAATAAAAAGACTGGCTAGACCAGGTTTTGTTCTGTTGAAGCCCTCTCAGTGTAGATCTCTACCCATTTTAAGCACCAGACATAAAATGCGATCCAGAGGACCTTCAAGATTACATGCTTTTAGTTTAAAATGTCTGATAAAATTGCTTCCTGGTCGTTGTTTCTTTGTCAGCTTGAAATGGCTTAGTTCAGTAACAGGTCTTGTAACTTCAGGTGTGGTGTGCATCTGACTTCCGATGCAGGTGACCGATTTCAGAGTACACCTAGGGATTTGTTCCAGCCTATTGTTATTGGAATTGTTACTGCCGATTTCTAATTTTGCCTTAGAGGAATGGTGACCTTAAAGCTGTCCTTTTTTTATAGTTGTAGGTGTTGTGATTGACTACGAGTAGCTTTTTAGCAACTTGTTTCAAAAGTTAATTAATATTTTTTCTGGGCTAGAAAAAACGATAGTGTCTGTTTACTTGGCAGCGGCTAATGAGGTACCTTTCTCTGAAAACAGCAGGCAGCTGGACACTCAAAGTGACAAGCAGAGTTGGTCTGGCCAACTTAGAACTACTAAAATTTATTACAACCTTGTAAGTTTTACTGAGTTGCCTAATCTGTAATGGGCCTGGAGTCATAAAGTCCCTCTCCTGCACTTGCCAGATTAGAAGTTAAAACACATTTGCATTCACTAACTTTTGTTATATTTTCAGCCTGCTTTAACACTTTGTTATTTTTGACATAGAGGGTGTGATTTTTATGATTGTGATCAGAATGCCTGTGAAGTGAGCTATGATACAGCAGTTGTGTAATTTCTTATGTTTGATGCAGAGATCTGTTTAACTTTGTGGAAGCCACAGCTGGCACTTCTGCAGAAAGTCGTAGTAGGGATGTTAGAAATGTGGAAATATTTTTTCTACTTGGTGTGTTTGATACTACTTCCAAAATTACCAAAATACTGGTGGTTATGGGAAGCCTAGCTTTGTCTAGGAAGACTTTTTCCTGAAGCATTGTGTATAGCTGATGGAATCAGAGGTATTTTCAGGAAAGCTCCAGTTGACTGAAGCACCGGAATTAAATTCTTGCTTTGACTCACCCCATCAAGAAATCTTTGTCTTTCAAGAAAGGCTGGTCCCTCTTAGCTAAGTTGGGTTTTGTGAATATCTCCCAGTCAGTTGTGACAGACTTGAGTAGTAACTTCAAAAACCTTCATGTTAGATCTCTTGTAAATGTTGGTACTCCCTAGGGGTTTCTTTTATCATACTCACCATAAAGTAGACCCTTCTTAGACACAAAAAACAGTTTATTGGGTATTTTGACAGAATGAACTCACAAAGAGCTATTGTGCAAAAGTTAACTTTGGAAGGTAAAAAGACATGGAAGAGGTTAAATCATTGTAAGTTCATATATGGACTGGTACTTCCTTTTGATTACTTCCATATTATTCCTTGTACCTGTGGCCTTCAGTGTGGCGCTTAATACTGTCTCGTACAGCTGAGAGGAAGTGACAATCCATTTTTGTAGGTCACACTCTTCCTTAATGCTGTAGTAAGGTAGACCGGGATGAATAGATGTGTGCTGTTTGTTCTTTCTTCCAAATTTTGGGTTTTGTTGCTCTTTTTGCCCAAGTTTCACCAGTGTATTTTTGTTTTGTTTTCTCCACCAACAACTTTACATTCATATACTTAAATGCTCATATCTGTCAGTTATTACTGCTCTTTTGAAAGGGTTGCACCAAAATTTGTACCCTTGGGCTTGAGGTTCACAGTTCACATTTATGGGACCTTAACTTTCTTGGCTTTTGTTATTTTAAACATTACATTTTGTTGGGTTTGGCAGTGGTAATCTCATTGTTGAAGGTAAAACGTATTAGCCCGTTGTGTGTATGCGTGTGAATAGATACATTTAAAAAAAGAGTATTTACTCAAGTTTGATGCTTTTATTCTCCAATACTCATTCCTCTTCCCCCGCCCCCTCCACTGCATTAGTAAACCCTAGCTCAGGAGGTACAGGCAGTCACTGTCATGCGTGGGTTTGCTACAAATGTTGAGAGAGGCTGAACTGATGATTAAACAGCCGGTTTTCACCTCTAGTGGTGCTGAGCTCTTGTCATTCATTGTTGGTATTTGTGTGGAAGATTTTATGTAAAGGATGTTTAATTGTATGGTACAATTTTCTGCTGAATATTTTGCCGCTGTGAGCAAAGTAGGATCAAGTAGCAAATCTGCAGTATGGGTGTGCAAAAGCTAGGCTGCAAATTAAATTTTCTTGCATTTGAATAATTGCTTTTTTGCAATGATTCTCATTTAAATATCTTTGCAATGATTCTGATTTAAATATCTGTGTTGAATCCAGGCTTCTGTGCTTATGAAGAATGTATTATTTCAGCATGTAGGGTGGTCTTCATAAGCAAAGTGTATTCCATAGGTGATGATTCTCTTTGGGATTTTCTGATGGAATTATTTATGGTGAAAACTAATATGGTGTCCCGATGTTGGTAAGTTATGGAATTTTTTATAGGGAATACAAATTTGAAGATTTCAGCAGAATTTCATGTACAACTCAGTCTGATTAAGTGCAAGACCTCGGAATTTCTTAAGCTGAGTTTCAAGCATGTGACAAAGAAACTGAATGTATAATGAACAGATCCAAGTGCCTGTCAATCTTGAAAGGATGTAGTATACTACACCTAGAGAAAACTTTGCTTTACTTTGGTCTTGCAGTAGCCTAAAATGAAGGTAATTTTTAAAGTTCACATCTGGTCTTTCCTGCTTTCAAGTAAAATTGATTTGTTATGCATGAGAATATTGAATACCAAGTTTAACGTACTGGTGAATGACTGTCAACTCAATGTTTGCTCTACTCAGGAAAAAAGTACTGAATAAGTGGAAATAGTTTCCAAATAATTCCTTCTGTAACACAGAAAAGAGTTGCCAAATATACCTTTCTATAAAGTGCAAATGAGAACCAATGTCAAAGAGTAATCAAAATTAATATTTGGGTTACTGAAGTGATTTTCACTCAGTGTATCTTCTATTTGGCTATGGTAAGTTAACTTCTTTGCCTTACAAGAATAAGGAGAAAAATGCTTTTCCTAGAGCTTTTTCTCTTTCTAAGGTCTATATTTTGTAGCTTGCAAATAGTGTTTTCCCCAGCTCAGGAGTTTCCTGCTCTGCTGCCTTTTTTGTTGATGCTGCCTCGCAGCTGACTTCTTCCCTTGCTTTGGAGGTCCTGGCAGTGAGACCTGGCAGGAGACCCAGTTAACCAGGAGCGTTTTCAGAGCTCCTCCGAAGACCATGGGTAACACTGTATCCTCTCTAGCACTTCCTGATCTGTTGAGGAAAATACAAAGCTCACCAAGGACAAATGTAAGCTCGGCAGTTAGATGTTTCTGTACTTACACTATTGCTTTCTCCTAGGGGTGGCAGACCACTGTCTTAAATTATTAATATCTTTCCTTTACCCCACATCTGAGTGTCTTAGTTTCCCTCAGGGTAGGCAGACTGTCTGCAGTGCTTGCCCTAAAGGAAATACTGCTAGAGACAAACCTGACAGACTATAAAGGAACACCATGAATTTAAAAATCAGATCTATTACAAAAAATAAGTTTTAAATCTGTAGCAGCAGCTTTGCTGTCCTTGAATTGTCCCTGCCAATTGTCTGGCATTGACAATCACTTTAGCTTAATTTTTTTTCTTTCTTGCTGTACAACAGAACTTCATTTAAGGAAAGAGAAACCGATCATGTAGGAAAATTGGTGAGACTCATTATATGTGTGAGCTTTTATTAAACATGTGCTGTGAACTACCTAGATTTTGCTTCTAATGATAAGATTAGGCTTAGAAATTTGCCTCAATATGTTACTTAAATTACTAGTGATGGTTGTTCCCATTTGCCTTCTCATTTCCCCAGTTCTTTTCTTCACAACAGCACTAGTTGGTTCTTCATGGCTGCTCTTCCATTTTGGGGAAAAACAAAGCGAGTCCTACAGGTAATCCTCCGTTTCTTAATTAAATGAAAGCTTATAGTTTGTTATAGTTTGTTACATCTAGTTTTTTTTTGTTCCCCTCTGCTTCCCAGCTAGGAAAGGAAGTCATACATCTAGGAACTACTGATTCAGCTTTATTTTTCTAGTTAAAAATAAGAACAAGCAAACCCTTTAGCCTTTACTCCCAATTTGTTTCAAAAAGTACTGCCTTTAGAAGGAGCTTTCTTCAAAATCAAGTGGAAATTATTTTCGATTACTTGTTAGTTAAACGGTCCTATAAACATGAATTGATTGACTTGCTAGCTGTCACTAAATGTGCAAAATGAATTCATTTTATAGAATTTGAACTCTTTAAAGGAAAAAATAATTCTCCCTAATTATATTTATATAATAATTATTTCTTTTGTAGATCTTCATACTTATTATGCAGCCTTGCTGGAATGAATAACTGCCTGTTCATCACACTCACAAAATAATCATAATCAAAGGGTTGATACCTCTGTATGTGTATTGTGGTCCTTGAAATAGCTTACATATTTCACCTTAAAGTAAAAAAAAAAAAAAAAAAGAAAAGAAAGAAAAGTTCTATTTCAGTCACAAGGTAGGTCTGGGTCTGTAACAGGATGTACTTGTGGAGACCCATCCTGCAAATACATGGTCCCAATTAAGGCAATTTGAGGGTGATGGCCTGTGCTAACTTACTTTGTGTCTGGTTGTCATCTGAGTGATTAGCCAGTAGTAGAAGCACCATAATTGATTTGGTAAGAATGCTTTTAGTCAAAGTTTACAGAAAGTTCAACTTGTTAAGAGCTTAATGAAATAATTGTTAGGCCAAGTACATGAGTAAAGCCTCAAGTAGAAAAATTGTCTCTTTTACTGATTTGAAAAGTGATTGTGCTGGCATACGTGATTTTTTTTCCCCTAAAGGTGTTTTTTGGTTTTGTTAAATTAGTGTTAAACTTTGAACATTACGGAGTCACTGTGTTTTCCTATTGTGGAAATTCATATGTTTCCATAGACTAGAAACTAAAGGTTCCTTTAATATGGCAGTGTGCTTGCTTTTTTATACAGAGCAAAGTTTTTACCACTGTAACCTTCCAGTCTCTGATTCTCAACTGCTTTCTATTTAGTGTTGCTTGTGAAGATGAAGGTACACTGTGTGCATATTTTAAAAGGATTTCAGTGATGTTAATGCTACATTATGAATTTCATATTTGGATCATTCTTTTAGAAGTTGACTTCTGAATGTGATCTTTCTGGTATGACTATATTTCAGTAATTGAAAATTATTCTACAGGAAATCATGTCTTCCCCAAACCTGTGTTGCCTTGTGGAGGTGAAGTTGAAGTGTTAAAGACCCCAGAGATCAATTAATCATCTGTTCTGTATCCCTGGTTGTTAAAGCCAGAAATACCAGGGAGGGTTTGTACTCCATATTTTATTGTCCACGGGAAGAATTTGGCACTTACTGATTATTTGTACATTTAGATAGTATGGGACTCATTGACAGGCTCTGGAAGAAATCAGATGACATCTCTCAGTAGGAGTAATAACGTGAAAAGATCCCTTTCAGAAATGAGGCTCAGAAAACTTGAGAAAGCTGGAAGTACAGAGACCTTTAGGGCAACCCTTCTTCCAATACACATTTATTTAAGGAATGGAAGGCGTTAAAGGACTTTCTACTCTTAGAATTTACAGTATATTTTATGTGTCTTTTGTCCGTAGTGTAACTTCATAAAACTGAAACAAATGGTCTTGCCACTTGGAAAGTAGGGAAGGAATCCATGTAATGACTATAACGTGTCATAGCAACCAAGTTTTAAAATAGTCAAATTCCAAAATAATGTTATAAAAATTACATCAGAGGGGGGAAAAAAAGTACTATGTCTTATGTTATAGCAACAGAAACATGGCCTTGCTTGTTTGTTTGTGAATCACTTGAGATCACATTGCTGCCTGTGGATTTTTTGGGAGGTGTGGGGCCGGAGTGTATGTCCTAACACATAGTGCTCGTTGAGGGGGATGCATGAGGTTATATTTTTTTTGGCCATCCTTGTTCCTGTGACACTTTGAAAGAGCTGAAGTTAATTTTTCCTGTTTTGAATTTATTTTCAGATAAAGTACTAACTGAATGTTCACCTTCTTGATTGCTTTTCTACTTTTAAGACTTTGAGTTCCCTTGAATCTTTCTGGGTTTTTTACCAGGGAATGATTAAGTTTTAGTGCAAAACATTAAGAATGAAACTTCAAGAGGCTGTTTTTTTTTCTAATTAACGCAAAGTAGCGTTGTTGGTGGATGCCATCCTGCAGCGTGACACCTCTGCTTCCCAGAGCAGCAGCAGTGGGTGTTTGTGCATCTCTCTCCTACCTTAAATGTGCACAGGACTCTGAGCCTGGAGGAGCTGCTCCCTGGGGGTGAGCCAGGCTCACTTCCTACCCAAGTGCCAGCTGGAGCTGTGCAGATCTATTATAAGACCACAGTCTAATAACTGTGTGCATGGAAGTGGCCAGCAGTACAGCCCTGTGTCAGAGTCAAAGCGTGGACCCAGAAATGGCATGGACTGTCTTGCTCTGCTTGCACAGATTAGTTCTTTATGAGATTAGTGCTTGCAGTTAGCTCCTTGGAATATGTTTTCATTTGAGGGCTTTAATTTCTGGGATTGACTGGTCTCATTTTCAGTCTCCAGTGTTATTTCAGGTATCCCATCTTCCTAATAGTTAATTTATATTACTTATATTATATTTATATTATTAATTTATAATTATATTAATTTACAAAATTTAATAGTTAATTTATTTTAACAAAACTTTTTCAGGCAACTGTTAAGAATTAAACATGCATTGCAACTAGGAGTTGAGGTGTCTTCAGAACTAGAATTGTTCCGTTCTCTTTCCTTGTTCTGTTGTAATTGCTAGGTGACTTACTTCCTAGAAATATGAAGTCTGGATTAATATATTGTCCCTGGGTGGTACCACTGCTTCAGATTACCTTGGTATACATGTAGGTATTAAATATTGAAAGCTGTTTTCATGTTGTCATGTGGTGGAGCTCTGTGTAAACAAGTTTTATTTACTGAGCAGTTTGAGAAGCATGTACACACCAGTTTGCCTTAGGAAATCTGCCATTTAAGCCTTCATCCTGAGTTTCTCTGGCTATGGTAAATGGAGTGGTAGACAAGGAACCGCAGTAGTGAGTGTTATTGAGAGGAAGAACCATTGTCCTGAGGTTGTGAAGAAAATCTGTTTAAGCTCATGAGTAACTTAGATGCTTACCAATTACTGTCACTAACCCTCATAAAACACTTTTCAATCTTTTTTTTCCCCAGAGGAATTCAAAAGCAAAAGTCTGTGATGTTGTATAAAATAGTATCTTTGCTTTAAAAATCTGTAATCTGTGCACTCAGTCTGGAGACAAACAAATATAAGACCTTCTTATAAATATTAGGAAAGTAAGAAAATATGTTGAAGAAGATGGTAAACTTAAATCTGCATAAGAACTAGTGTTGCCATGCTATAGAGTGGAATGCAAGCGTATGAAACCTTTGAATGGTGTTGCTAATTTCTGAGGGTGTAGTTGTATGCTTCACACTGGAAAAAAACTCCAAAACAACCAGCCAAAAAAAAAAACCCACCACTTCAGGGAGCGATGAAGTGGAAGTTTTATTTGTTTCCTAATTCCAAATATATATTGTTAAAGACAGCAAATGCTCAAAACTTATATATGTTTAACCCTGCCCTATTATGAATAATTTGGAGATATTTTTATACTTCTGTATCAAGAATGGGAAATCCTTTCCTCATTTGAGTGTTTAATAAACATTTCAGAGCTAGTCTGGCTCTGGAGAGTTAGAGGAAGAAAGAGCAAGCTACCTCTCTTTTAGCTTCAAATTCCCTATTTATGATTTTTATGAATTCACAAACCATTGAATATTTATTTTTACTACTGAGACACAAAAGGGAGAAACCTGCAGGCTGGTTATGGTGTGGATAGTCTATTGTGTTTCCATACCTGATATATTTTATTTAAAAACTGACTTCTGCATTAGATTACCTCAAAAACATCATCATTTGTTGATGCGAATAATTTGAAATTCTTCCCTTCCCTGTGAATGATGAATTATTCTTTCACAAGAGATCTAGATTATTTTAATTAATTACTTTAGGCTTTAAATTTTAAATTAAGTTACAGGTGAGTTAAGCTGTTCCCTGAGGAGCTTTTACTGTGTTAGCAGTGGAGAAGGATAATATTTGCTGCATAATTCTCTAATGGGCTGTTGTACGGTGCTCCGTTGAACAAGTCTGCTGTTTTGCTTTTGATTTCTGGTCTGTATCCAGCATTTCAGGGGATCAGCTTGGACAATTAGAAGATATCACCAGAAACATATTTTCCTGTCTGCTGTGGAAGAGAAAGATTAGGACCCATTGAAATATATTGCTTTGTGAAGTTGTTGAGGAGACCACGGAAATTTAATGTAAAACTAAATGAGGCACTGATAACTGCATATATGGAAATTTAGTAGACAATGGGCAAAATACAGAGACAGGTTTATTGATGTTAGTTTCACATCCTGCTCTCAGTACATATTCCCTTTGCCTAAACTATTTTTTTGTGTGCGTATATAACCATATACAATTACTAAAGGTAACCTAATCGTTGGTTTATGGGCTGTGGGGATTGAACTAATGCTTATTTTCCTCTTCTCGAGTATGATTACTTGTTGAAGATGTGATACATGTAGGTCATATTTGGCATGTGTTTAAAGTGAGGCCAAGACTGATTTACAAAAAGGGGGGAATAACAAACCTAAATTGTGTTTTCCCATGTGTGATTACTGTAGCCAAGCTGCAATTTATTTTGTAGTGTCTTAAATTACAATAAAAGATACATTCATAAAATAAAGTAGGGTAAAGGGTTCAGACATTAAACTTTTTTTTTTTTTTTAAAGTTAGCTTTCATCACTGTGCCTTTAATTGTGTTAATTACTTCAAAGAATTCTTTTGGAGGCCAGTTGAAGAGCAGAATCAAGAGGGAGGAAAAAGTGCCTTAAGCAAAGACTTTTTTGTGAGAACATTCTTACAGTGTCTTATGGGAGAGATATCACTAAAACAGTCTCTTTTTAAAATCCCCCTGTCTGCATACTTTTAAAAAATCTTAATATTTTTGGTTTTCTAATAATCTACCAGAATACCAGATTTTCAATGGCTGAAGCCGATGGGAGAGAGCAAAAGTATTGTGTAATTAAAATTTTCTCATATATTTTCATTTTTTGTGTCTTTCGAAAGCGGAATGCTGAGTTAGATGAATTCAGTTGTTGAATTTGGTGTGCTCTCCCAGTGCTCAGTGGTTGGAGTGCTACCCTTTCCGCATAAGAGGCCCAGACTGGGTTCTTCGTTCTGCCCGTGTGACTGTGGGAAGTCTTTTTTCTGGGCAAACGGTGGCAGCTTGATGTGCACAGCACCATTTAGGAGTATGGATTCAGAGCCTGATAGGAACATACCGCCCCAGGTACCTTGAGTGCAGAACACGGGTGTCTGTTCTGCTTCCCACTCTGTGTGTTGTGGAAATCCCCCTGGGGAGGCAAAAAAAAAAAAATTGCCCTAGCCTGGAGTCACTGTTTACCAGGGTGCAAGAGCTGAAATAGTAACAGGAAAGTTTATGAAAAACTTGCATGTGGGTAGTTGCAAGTGATTGGAACTTGACCGTGATGTTGTGGGTTAGTTTTTTGTGCCTTATTTATTTATTTATTTATTTATTTATTTATTTTTATCATCAGCTATTGTGAAGTCCTCCATTCAAACACTTTGGCAAATGCTTAGTTTTTCTCACTGCAAATTATGTAAGATTGTTTTGGTTATTACAGATTCGATATAGCTGTAAGTTACTAATATAAATGCAGTTTGGGTTGTCGAATAGTGACAACATTATTTACAGAAATGCTGAAAATCATAATGCTAAGTAAATGGGAACTTTTATTTGGCATCCTGTGATACTGGGGGGGGAGGAAAAAGTATTTGTTTATTTCATATGTAAAGAAAGTTACATCCAGCCTGATTTATTTCTTGCTTCATATACACGTGATCCTAACACATTGTCAGACTGAAGTAGAAAATAATCTCCAGGTAACAATATTCTATGCTATTTTAAGGATGCATGCCCTGCTGATGGTTTTTAAAGCACAAAATAATGATGACATACCGAGCAGAGGTCCTGCTTGCCTGAGGCAAATGATCTGAATTGCACTAGATGCAGACTTCTGTTTGCTGATGGAAGTGTTGAAAAGGTGCCTGATTTCATTGTTTTGTGTTGGGTTTTTTAAAAAGTAACATATATTTCTTTTAATCTGCTATTAATTATAACGCATTCAATTAACACCTGAAGTATTTTACACAGAATAAGGAAAAAAGTGTAAGGTCGCCTGGGAAAGAAGTTTGCTGCTTAATTTTGGCAAAAGTAAGGTTCAGTTGATTGCTTGATAAGGGCAAGAACGCCAGGCAGTTTGGATGAAGGGTGCCAAGCCAGGGGCAAGGTAGCTTTTCAAGCAAAGGAAAAGGGCCCTGACAGATTTCCTAGCAAGGGGGGAATTGGAGTGTAACCACTACATTATTAGAGAAACAGTTAGTGAGAGAGGAAGGAGTCAAGAATGCTAAGAAAACCTCAGATTTCAGAAGAAAAAAGTAGGAGTGTGTGCTACAAAAGTCAGATTAAAGAGGAGTCAGGGTGGAGCATGTGCATGCTGAGGGCTGATCACAGTGAGGTTGTTAGAAGTGCATGAAATGATTCCAGTTTGCATCCAGAGCCTTCCAGTAATTTCAAGAGGTTTTTGGCTGTGTAGTGCTTTTGAAAGCGAAGTACCATGTATGCTCTTTTCATCACTTTAAATTGAAAGCAACAGAAAGATGTAGTTCAGCAGACAAGCAGCTCCCCTTATGGACAGCAGTTCATGAACTTTATTTGTCTTGCAGTGCATGTCTGCATTGTGCATGCACAGTCTTAACAGCCTTTTTGCAGTATCAGTGTGTACCTGCCAAGTAAAAGTGGAAATACTTGGTGTTTTTAATACTAATCTTCAGAGAACATATACAACATAAAGGAATGCAATGTGACTCTTTTTAATCAAAGAGGTATATGAATAATATACTAATAGAACTATAGGGAAGAAGAACCTTTACTAATTAAAAATATGGAAGGGATGGTGGTGTTTGACCAGGAGAATGACCAAGCATTGGCATGTTGCGTATGTATTTTTATGCAGGAATAGGAAGTGCTTTCCTGATCTGTTGGGACTTAGAAACATTTAGAAACAGATCTCTATTCTGTAATGAAGTAACTTCAATTTTAGGCTCACGATTTGCTGAGGGATTTAATACTTCATCTGAAATCTTGCATTGATTCTTGTAACAACTCTTGCAGTTTGAATCTCTGGAACAGAGGTATTAAAACTCTGCAAAGCTTTTCCTTTGGCAAGGAAAGTTCTTGGCTATAGTGGGCCCTGGTAAGTTTTATTCTTGTTGCCTTAGTTATTACATTCTTGTTTCTCAATGTTATGGTTCAAAAAAGCTCTATGGAAGAGGAAAAAATCTGTAGCAAAATGGGAGACAGCAAGAAAATCCCTAAGATATGTGAATCTGCTTTTGCTGGAGAACAAATGAAAGCTTGCTGAAATTGAGAATTATTTTGGAAAATGATGTTTGTGTCAGACCACTGTGTCTGTCACTATGTCAGTGACCCATAACTAGAGTCCAGAAATAAATCAAACCAATTTTTTTTTCTTTTCCCAGGTTAGTATCAAGACCATTTGTTCTGTATAGGGATGATACATAAGATATATTTATTATTGCTGTATTATTGTTATTTGAATTTTAAATGCCTCTTTTGAGAAGAAAAAATTTTAAAGTGGAAGAAAAAAAATGTCTTTGTACCTACAAGATGATGACTAATACTTTTCTGAGCTTGTTTTTTTAATGATTCGGGAGAAACTCGTAGAGAAATGGTTTTATTAACTAAAAATCTTTCTAGATATATTGCATAATTATTTCAGAAAGCATGAAAGAAATATCCTTGTTTTGGTTGTTAAGTGATACAGTAAGATAATTTTAACAAGTGGCTTAAGGCTCATTGTGTTGGGTGGAAGATGCAAGATTGACCAGAGCGATCTTAGATTTGGGTTTCATAAGAAGCTGAGTTGGTTTGATGGTTATTACTGTTGGGAGATGCTCTTTTCTTCCCTGCTCTTGCCTGTGCCCCTTGTACATTAGCTGTGGTGTGGGTCTGGCCTTTCTGTGAGCTATTGTAACTTGTTAATCCAGGAGAAGAGAAAAATGGATGTTTTCTTTGGTTTTGGTTTGTTTTCTGCTGTGCTGACCTGATTCACTGGTATGGAGGTGCTTTAACGTTCACTCTCTTTCAATGCATGATATTTAGGTTCCGTAGTGAGGCTGTCTTGTTGAGGAGAAGCGACTGCTTCCCTCTTTGTGTTGGCAATTTGTAAAGGCACTCTTGTTCCAGTGTCTGAAATAGCAGCTGAGCTTCCATGTGGCACCACATGTGGTTCCTCTAGTTCTCTGCTAGTTTCTTCTTTAGCCGAAATGAAAAAAGCTTTAACAGTTCTCAGTTTCTCTCCTTGATTCCAAAATATGGATGAATGGCCTTGCATATTGCAGTTGTCCTTCTTTGCTGTTACCATTATTATACATTGGTTTCACTTACGAATATAGTTCTGCAAACAGGCAGTATAGAGTGGTATCAAACCATGAATTCAGGTTTGTGTCTAGATTTTCTCTGTTTACCCCTTCACTTCAGGATTGAGTCAGTAAGGGAGTGGTGACTGGTAGGAGCAATCCTGCTCTATTTCATGATAATTTCATCTTAATCCAGAGCTCAGTGTAGGAAAGCATGTGTTTGTCTCCACAGGTTGTCTAGCCTTGTGAGGTGAATACACGTCAAATATGCCTCAAATATTTTAACAACTGATTTTTTCCTGGCCATAAGAAGAGAAGGTTACAGATCTGTTTTCCTTTTAAGGATAGCCAAGGTCATGCTGAGTCACCTCTATATGTTGTCTGAAATTTAATTTGCCTTAGGAACTGAATGCATTTTAATGCTCTTTTTAAAAACCTTCTCTGAAGAATCTCAGATAAGCTGAGATGAGAATGGCTGCCCTCCCGGACAGGGTAAGTGGGATGCTTAAAATCTTCCAGCTGTTTGTCAGATACTTAACTCTGAAACTGCTGTACCATCTGTCTGGCTAAAAAAGGTGAACTGAGCAAGAAGAAAGTATCTTTTCAATTCAGATGAGTCTGCTGCCTCCTGTGAGATAATCAGGTCACAGACAATTATGGCAACAGTGAATTTTATAGGAATAAAACCCATGAAAGATGAAATTGAATGAATTCAGCTTCTGAGTATCTCAAAGGAGCAACATCGCATCATCCTAAGTTTAAAGTCACATTTTTGTCTGCTATGTGAATTTCTTATTCAGTCTTGTGTGTTGATAATAGATTTTGTTTCCTCTGTTAAAAGTGTCATTTTATTTACATTACTGATATTACCCATTATTTTATATAATCTATTACACGTGCCTAATATTTGTTGAATGAAGATTTCTTTTTTCCTGAAATTTCTGAAAAGAGTTAAAAGGTGTGGCAAGAGGACAGGGTAAATTTTATAAGTTTTAAATAATCAAGATGATTAAAACATGAGTTCTACAGAGTACAATTCAATGAGGAGGAAATGAATGCAGAGTAAAAGGCCTCCGACAGGAAAAATATGAAAGAAATTTCTTGGTCCCTAGTGCCATCTGCAGGATTGCCACTGGAACAGGCAGGGTAAGTAGGGGAACAGAAATTTGGGTGACAGTTTGATGAGAAAAAAAGAAAATGTCACCTCCAACAAAACCCGAGAAAATGCAATTTCTTGGTCATGCTAAATTACATAACAATGCATGTGTCACTTTGTTTTCAGCTTGTGAGCAGCATTAGGTTTGTTGGCAATACACCGTGTCATTGTCGTGAGGTTTCTCCACAGATTTTTTCTGCTTCTGCACTATAACAGGTGGCTTAACCAAGCTTGCTTTCTTTACACTTCTTGAAAGAAACATCCATTATGTAAAAACATACATCCACTGGGAACCAGTTTTGGGATAACCGGCCCTTGGGCTGTGCTTCCTTTTTGAAAGCTGTGTCCTCAGAGGGGACGATTGGACCCTAAGTATTTTCCTAATATTCCTTCCATAGGCATTTATGTTAAGGTACCTATCAGAAATAGTGATGTAGATCTGCAGTTCACCTGCCACATCTGTTTTGTGATATTAGAAAGGAAGTCTTCTCACCAGAGACCAGTAGGCAAGCTGACTAGACACGTGTGGTGGCAGTAGGCAAATGATGTATACGCGAAAGGACATAAGTAACAACCAAGAAGAATCAAAATTAGGGCTTTGGGAAAGAGGGAGTGAAAGCTGAAACCAAATGTGGGTAAGATGGAGGTGACAATGCTGGTGGTATGTGGAAAATTGCTAAGCCCTACGAAGTTGCCATACAGACCTGCTGTTTGGCATGTGGCTCTGTCGGGAGTGTTCCCATCTGCTCTGCAACAGCTTAGCATTCACAAAGAATGTTTTCTCTTGCCTCTTGCTGACGGGAAACTCTCCCTTGTTGGAGGCCGACCTGACCTCAATTACCTACCTATTCATCACTTTTCTCCTGACTATTGTAATGTGATACTCCTGGGCACAAAGCCTGCAGTTCCTCTGAAGCTCTAGCTGGTTTAGGGTCTTGTTGTGTGTCGTGTCGGCAGCACTGGCTGGCACAGGGTGAATCTGATCTTTCTATGTCGAGTTTCTGCAAAACAGCAAGCTAAGGTATCTGTCCTTAATATTCAGAGTGCTTGCTGTTTGGGGTTCAGCATGTGTAAGGGGCTGCAAGAAGCTGCAAAGGGAAAGCTGTGATTGCTTGATGTGCTTTCTTGCATACTGGATCCCTTTTGGAGTGAAAATCATATTTAGCAGAACATTTTCCAGGGCTGGTCTCTCACCAGAGAGGTAGGTCCCTTTGGGCCTAAGGACTTCTTAAGCCTACATTGGTAATTTTCTGATATCTGTTGTAATAGAAAGTTAATGTAAATTTTTGGAGTATCATGGACTTGGGAATGAAAGCATCAGCCTGTGTGTCCATCAGGAGTTAGTTTTTACTGTGTCTGTATAATATCTTGTTGCTGTGGACAGCCTTTATAATGAGCACAGGGAAATGAATACTTCAGAAAGCACCATCTGTGACATCCTGTGCTGTGTTACTAAAGTAAGTTTGATGATTGTCTTTTTGAGGAGCTATGCAGGAGGGAAGTGAGTGATGCATGCTGACAGTGTTTGAGGTCTAGAAGGCATCACTACTGAGTCTCTGAAGTTCAGTAGTCACTTTATTTGAATGAGTCTTTGGATCAGTGTAGGGAAGAGACTATGTGAGGGAAATATCTGAAGTCCATCAAGGACTTTTGGAGATCAGACATATGATGGTAAGTCAGGCATACAGGGTTGGTTTTGTGAGAACATGAATTGAGACATTCTCTTAATCTTTCTCTTAAAAAAGGAGAGCAGTTTTTTTTCCCCCAAATATATGCACCACCAGAGGAGGGGCACCAAGACTTGCACAAGAGAACCTGGGTTAGTATAGTGGCTTTAGCACTGAAAGAGTATCTTTTACACATGATGCCATCCTCATGATCAAAGCCAGAAAAAAGTACTGTAGCAGGACCAGGGATAGGAAGAGGCAAAGGCCTTACTTTGTAAGGTCCTTCTTACTAAGTAAGCTTTTGCTTGTTTAAAAAAAAGTAGAAGAAAAAGCTGTAGTAGAACTATTATGTGCGTGTTATTGAAAAACTATGCCTCTCCGGCCTGATTAACCTGTGTTTTAGAATTCTAAGAATTTTGCAACTCTGAATCAGTTCTTTTGCTGGAGCCAGACTAAAACTAAAGTTCTGAAGTGAGTTATTGCTCCTCTGAGCCACCAGAGGAAAGTAAACAAATAGAAATCTTAGCTGTTTTGTACGTGCACAGTCTTTGTTAAGATGCATGTTAAAATAGTAGACTCCTGGGCCTTGAGTTCTCCAAGGAATGGTTTTTATTCTGTCCTTTTTTTTTTCACGAGTAATAAAATATGAAAGCAAACTTCTGATGTAGAAAAGGCATTATCACAAAGCAAGGATGTGTAGAAATGGTGCTGATGCTAAATGAACAAATTACAGGAATGTCGCCATTGGGCACTTTGTCATTCTTTGCATTTGAAAGGCAAGTGTCTGCTTATCTGAGCATCTGTGATGTTTCCACACAGAAGGAAGCATCAATCCGTTATTTGTGTCAGTAGTATTTTAATCTGCAAGATAATGCTGACTCTCCTTGTCACTTGTGTCCTGTTTATTTTGATTACATCTCTGTTCAGAATGTTATTGGTGTTTCGAAAGCATGCAGGGATAAAGAATGGTCTCAAACAGCAGGTTGTAGTATGAGACATAAGTTCTACTTCATTTAAACAAGTCCATTCAAATATTTTTGAAGTCTAAAAGCAATCAGTATTTATTTGCTGTTGCTTATTAGAATAAGTAGGAATCATAAACAGTTTGAGATCAGTAGAGCAGTATGGGCATAGCAGAAGCTGTTTCATTGTTTAAGGGTGTATGTATTGTTCTTTACTGTTCTTTGGTTGAACATGTATGTATATAAATTCTCTCTGAATTTATTTCCAAGGCCTTGTGGAGAAGAGAATGATTTCATTAGGCAAACTTTTGTAATGAAAACATATGTACTTTTGGCCCAGATTCTCCTCTAATTTGAATTATTTTCTTCAAAAAGAATTTGCTTATGAATGTGTGCACACCGAAAGCGAGTGTAAAAGCAGATGCCAAAGTTGATCCTTGATTAGAAGAGCTTTCCTCTCAGTTTTAACTGACATGATTGCTCCTTCACAATGACACGTGGGGAAGGTGTTCAGTGCAGCCTGCAAGAATGCAACAGTGAGTTCCTGTTCACACTGGGAATGGTGTAGTCAAACCCTCATTCATCGTGCTGAATGTGTCACATCACGTCAGTTATTAAAGGTATGAACCTACTGGGCAAAATGAGAGAAATTTAGAGGGCTGCTGTAGACATTATTAGGACCAATTACATGTTTTGAAAGTGAGCTCTACATGTATAGTCATTACTTGTTCTGTGCTGTGCTCGGATTGCAGTGAGTGAAGTGACATTTAAAAAAATGCATACAGTAGGATGCTTATGTAGCAGCTTAAATAGTCAACATTTTGATGTCTTTATTCTGAAGCAGGAACATAGAGGAAGAGATTTTTTCTTTAACCCTCATAAAATAATTTGACAAAAAAAAATTATCCTTCTGTTCATGATTATGGAAGAGACTACCTGCACTGTGAAAACTTCGAGTTCCAGGTTTTGGTTTCACCTCCTAGTTTCTTTGAGTCTTTATTTCCCTCTTTGTCTTTCCTTGTAAAACTTTCTCTGTGTGGATTCCTTGTTAAAATGTAAATTAAGGCACTTCCATTTCCTCCTACTTTGTCTAGAACCCTGAAAGAGACCCTGTACTGCAGATCTGTGGCCTGATGGGATGATGTTTTTCTGCATTTTTGTAAAAAGATATGTCATTTGAGAGAAGGAATCAACTCCCTTAGGACACCTTTTACTCCTCACTTTTTTTCCCTCTCCTCCTTTCTTTCCCTCTCCTCTTTCTGCAGCACCTTCTGCTGTTGAACAGTTGCATATTGTTCAAAAGGTTTCTGCAACAGCTTTCCAAAAGGTAAAAAATGAAGAGCTCTGACCAGGAGCAGAGGAGATTTTCCTGATTGTGGACTACTGTGCTTATCTTGGGACCTCCAAAGATGTGTATAGATCCGTGCAGATTAAAATACTTATAAAATGGACATTTTGATCTGGTAGAGTTGAAGGATGTGCTCTGTAAGAACTGGATCTTTCCAAGCTGTCATGAAATTAATTTTGGTGTTCGTTTGGGTGCAGGTTGTAGGAATACCTCACTTGAAATGGTAATCTGCACTTACAAAAACAGTGTCATTTTTGTAGCCAATCCAACAACAAAGTTGATTCAAATGCTACGTGAGAAGAACTGGGCAGATGTTAAGCAGACTCCAAGTGGCCCATAGAGTGAAAATTCTGTAAATTCCTTCCATGTTTTTAGCATGTATTTAGCAGCACAATACTGACCTTTCTTAAAGGCCCAGAAAAGCAAAACCACGTGCTAAATTTTCAGGTTCTGCCAATTCTATTGCCAATGGTAGTGTACTATAATTGTACATTGTCTCAACACATGTGATTGAGCCTTAAAACCAGAATTGTTTATAAAGGGTGTGCAGTGAGGTTACTGCTCCTAAGATGATCTCTGTGAACACTGAATAATGTGCATTCACATAGCCCAAAGCAAATGCAAAATAATGCAATGTAGATTGACCTTTTCTTATTGCAGGTTAACCTGATTCTAATTATCCTGAGTTTGCCTCAGGCTTAAAGTGGACAGGAATCGCAGTTTGGCTGAGTAGAAACTTTTTAACTCTTAGTAACTTGCTTTTGTATTTACATTCTGTGCTACTAGGGGGGAGGTAAAGGAATTGGGGGTAGAACAAAGGAGGATAAACCAGAAGTGCTTGTAGCAGCAGTGGGAGTCACCTGCTGTAAATCTTAACTGAAGTTCAACACTGAACATCTGCTGGGTGCTGTGTTGTGGAGTCTTCAGTAACTTACAGTCCAAACTGTTTTAGGACCAATCCCAGAAATTAAAAGGAATCAGTAACCTTGTATCAGCAGCACTGGGATTTTCTTTTAGTGGGTATTGTTTGTTGTTTGTTTTTTTTTTCTTTTTTCCCTGTTTGACACTGTGAGAAAATGAAGCTAAATTGTAAATGTGTAAACTTATACAAGTGTGTAAAGTAAAGATCTGAAGTTTTAATTTTGTTTGACTTTGTGGTATTGGGTGAATGACATCTTACGTATCACATCTATTTCTTTAAATTTGTGTGACTTTTATTAACAATTATGAAAGTGATTTAATTTCATAAGTCTGTTTTCTTCACTGACTCCAAATAAGGTCACGGAACTGTGGATTCACTGCTTCAGGCTGAAAGTTTAGAACAAAGAAATGCCAGTTTTGAGATACTTGTGTATTCTATGTTCTCTAAATTCATAAATTTGCTACTTTGCTCTGAGAGTACTCTAGATAGGGTTAAGAAGTAAACTGTCGGTGGTGTGCTGAGGTAGCTGTTTTGGCAACACAATTTTGGAACTTTTCCTTTTTTTGAATGGTATGTGCTTTTCTTGCTGTGTATTCTGCGTGAGAGGTCATTGCAGCTTGAGATGATACCAGCTGAAAAATTTGTAGCTCATACTGTTAAGTCTCATCCAGACGTTTGTGCAAATTGTTGAAGTTCATTTTTGTGCCGTGTGTAGCTGAAAAGCAGGAGTTTCACTACCTCATTGTGATTAACATGTAAGGTAATGAAACTAAGAATTATACAGCAACATTCTAAATTGGTAAAATGACATATAGCTCAGCTCAGAATTCGATTTCACAAGCTATTAAAAAATTCACAGTGTAAAGCTTAACCCACACTTAGAAACAACTTAGTTCAGCTACTGATGAAATACGCCAGGTATTTTCAGTGTGTTCATGCCTTTATTTTGAGTGTGGTTAAAAATCCCCAACACTTCCGTCTAGTTTTTGTAGCTAGGAATAAATACACCAAATAAACAGCCTCCAAATGGGAATGGATTTATGCCATATCTTTTCATGTAGCTGTAACAAAATGAAAAGTGAGGTAGGGAAGTCTTGACTGATAACTGGGCTTCAAAATTATGTCAGCAAGTTTGCCATGAGTTATTTGAAAATTCTTGTATCTCTAGACATATGAGACTTTTCATAACATGATATGGATGAATTAATGCTACACTTGCCATGTGTGCAGCAACTACAGCATCCCTGGGGAATTGTTGGAAAGATTCAGAAAAATGTTCTAGCTTTCTTTTGAAGAAACAGTAGTCTTTTTTTTTTTTTTTTCTTGTAATGTTATGGCCAGCTCCCATCCATGTTATCCTGTTTCTTGACTTTGCTTTGCAAAAATAGTTTTGATCTGGAAAATGACCAGTTTTACCCTGAAGAAATAACGTTTCTGTAAGACTGTAAGTGAAGTCTGAATTACAGTACACTTGCAGTTTTTCTGTATCTTTTTTTTGTTCTTTTAACTCAAAAAAACCAGCCTTCTGTTTTCATCTGAAGCAACTTTACTTGTAAGTATTTTCAACATAGGGTCTATAGCTAAAGAAAAAGCACTATAAGCCCATACCCTGACACTTTCAGTAATAATTTTGAGCTAAATTCTGTTCCTAGTTTTTTGGATCAGGAAAGACTCCTGTTGCCCTTTGCAATTGACATAGCAGTATACCTACTAATACACAGTATTTTTCCTTTATCCTAGGAGACAGAAGGATCAATGTATCCATTGTTTAAGTAAAAAAACCTGACGTATTCACAACCCACCCTCCCTGCATAAGGCCAAAACAGTAGACCATGTGCACGTTTTGTTGATGGTGGATTTTTGGTGGGTTTTTAATAGAAACCTACATAGCAATGGTGCCTTGTCTATGCCCAGCAGTGGTCTGGTGTAGCTATAGCACGAGAAACTATTCTGGAGCAGGGTGTAGATTCTCTTACAGAACTGAAGTGGTTGTGTTTCAGAACAATTGTGGTCCTTTCTGAACAGTGCACTCATTTAAAATTGCTCTCTTATGTGGTGTTTGCCTATAGCTGTAGATGTGAGTAGTTTAAAGTCCTGTAGCTGTGGTCCCCAAGCAGCATCATGTGCACAATATCTTGCTTACGTGATTTTTGTACTCCTGGGAAAGTAAAAGTCAAAACTGGGGTTGCTACTATTATAGTGACGCGGAGAGCAACTTTCTGTCATAACACTTTGCAGACCAGCTTGCTGTACATTTTTCCTGGGTCAGCAAATATTTTGTATCACTGTTCTCTAGCTATTGGGGATGAACTTCGTCTTTCAAATTGCTCTGTTTTCTTGTAAGAGAAAACAGTTGGCCTTTTTTTCAGCTGATGCCTGGTGATACTCAGGATGTGATATGTAGTTCCCTACACCTAACTGAATTTATCTTTTCTGCATATGTTCCATTATAAGAAGCCCTGATGAATGGTGGATGCTGTGAATACAGTTCAGGAGGAAAGCAAGGAAAGGCAGTGGAACATCAGCTGTGCCTGCTGGTAGTGGATGTCTTGGTCTCCCTTGAAAAAAAAAAATGTTTGCCTGACTTCTTGAACAGTAAGGATGGTGACATTCCACACCAGTAGAGCTTAACAACACACTTAGCTGCTGCCCATCTCTAAAAATTTTAATTATTTTGCACAGAAATGGGATTGCTGGTCACTGACCTGCAGTAGCATGTAACATTAGCCAACATCCTTGCGTATTCATAACCCTTGGTTTTAGATGAAGGCACTTTTCTAGAGGCATTCAAAGCAATTAATTGACTATGAAATCATGTGAGAGCTCCATGCTCATACTGCTTATATCTGTGCATGACTTTGTGAAGGATTATTCAGCTGTTGTGATGGTATGGCAGGAGTGAGTGACTGGCACTGTGTGGTGGTTTTGATCTTCTTTCTTCAACAGAACCCAGTACAAATGGTTTAGAAACAGTTATTCCTCTGTATTGCGCATCCCAAAGATAGCTTCTGAGCTCTTCCATAATATTGTGCTTCTTGGAAAGACAGGTGAAAATAGAAACCAAGTCCTGTTAACTGAGGTGTTCTTGCCCTGGATCTTCTTGAGGAGATTTAGGGGAAATTTGGAGTTCTGCTGTTCCTAGACAATAATGGAAACATTTGTTTAAAGATCTTTCCACTGAAAGACTGTTAATAACCATTATCTTTCAGTAACCTTAATAGCCAATGGAGAAAACCTGCCTCAAAATCAGTTGAAAGCAAGGTATGTTAATTGGAAAAGGAAAAGAAAGCTTTTCCCAAGCTAGTTTTACCCTAAATGTAACAGATGCCAGTGACTGAATGTATTCAAATACAGAATTTAATTGCATGTGAGAGGTACAAGAAGTAGTGATGGACCTCAGTCACGTATGTCCTATGGTTACTAAAGGAAAATAATGCAGTTTTTACCTCTCAACCTTTTCCAGTGTGCATTTTTTTTTCCTTTCCCTATGTGCCTGATGGAATCATTTTGACAGTAAAACTTCATTGGCTTAATGTAATTTGGGATGATTACCACCTTTTCTGAGAGGAAATAGGTTCTTCAGTGCTGTTTCATCAGTCAACCTCCTCCTTTATTTCCAGCTTCTGTGGGACTGGATTGTTTCTGGAGGAGTTGGTGTTTGCTGGTTTACCTGCACGTAACTTCTACCACAAGAAGAGCGGCTTCAGTGGGTGCTGTGACATGTGACAGCCACCAGCCTAGCTCTGCCCTTTCTTTTTGCTTTCCTTTCAGTCCTGTCTCACCTCTTTGGGCTATAGGAGCAAGGACAGGAGCTTTTAGCATTTGTGGTGGTAGGTGGTGCAGCGAGGAGGAACAAGGTTAAGATGGTGTAGGTGAAAAATAGGGAGGTTGGGAGCCAACATTACTGCAGGATTCACTGGAAAAAAGTCAGTGAGGGAGTAGCCCAGAGCTCTAGTCCAGCCAGACAGGTTGGCAAGACTGTGTGTTACAAGGGCCTCCAAAAAGCGTCTGTAGCCTAGATTAAAAAGTTAACCCTAAACTGGGTTCTGGTATTTCTTAGGGATTGAGGATGTGATGGAAAGTGATAGTGATGGAAAAGAATTCTACCTTCTAAAATAATAACATCAACAGTAGTAATTATTATTAAATAAAAATGAATTAGACACTGAGTCATATTTCCTAGAACAACACCACCTTGGTATTGATGGCAATACTACCTTATATTACACAGTAGAAGTGTTCATTCTGTTGTGTACATGATGCTGCATTAGCTATTATTCTTTTGTTAGATGTAGATTGTGTTGGGAGAGAACTAATTTGAATTGCTATTTAGAAGAACAGTTTCCTGTCGATGTCTATCTCACCCCTCAAAAAAACTCTGTATAAGTTTTTTTTTGTTTAAAAATAAGGGTACATAACAGGACACATGATTGGACATTTAACATTCAGGAAGTGCTGATGCTGTGTTTGTATATTCCTGGAATAGTCATGGTACCTTCTTAGATGAAGGAATAAAATGCAGCAGATGTTTTTGGTATTCTTTTTAGCAGCAGACTAATAGTAGGATTGCAGCAGATCCCCAAGAACAAGAGAGTGTATCAGAAGCCCCAAGTCCTTGCTACTTGAGATAAGAGCTCATTTTCTTTTATTAAATGGTGCTTTATCCTCTGGTTGAATCAGTCCTGCAAAGAAGCACAACTGTACAGGCTTCATCATTTTGTTAGAGTTACAGGATGTAGCTACTTTCTCTGCAAAATTGGAAGGAAATTCAAGGTGAGCAAGGGAGTATTTTGTTCCCATCTCTGCTCATCTTGTAAGTTACTTTGAAAATTTCACTAAAAAGAGAGATAATTTGAAGAGGCTGTTGAAAACTTCAATTGCGCAGTCCTAAAACTGGAAAGTTAATATCACTACAAACCATTTTTCGTGTGAAAATGGTGGAAGATCATTTGTCTCAAAGGAAGAATTAAAGTCCCCAGACAAGTTCTTTTTGCATTAGCACACTGTATATTTACTGCAGCGATTTTAATAAGAGAATGTAGTGCAAGAGTAAAACTCTACTCTGGGTGTTTATGTTCATGGCTACTATTATATTTGAATAGAACAAGCGTAGTCTATGCCGATATAAAAATACTGCATGATTTCTAGATGATGAAAAAGGGACATTATTTAAAAAGAAAGACTTTGTGTGATTTTATAAATTGTTCAGTTGAAGTAATTTAAGTCATCAGTGTGGCACACTGATGACTTTGGATATACCTGGAATTACAGGTTATATATGTTACTTGTCATTTATACTAGGTCATTTGAATTTGCTGCTTGAGGCGCTGTCCCAAATGCTCCTCAGCTTCAGAGCTAAATCCAAGTGTTACAAATTCTTATGTCTTTGTTTTTGTGGATTTTGAAGATATGTTTGGTAAATTTGATGCAGCATTGTTCATTTACAAAAAAGAATTAAGATGTTCAATGTTCAGGTGTTACATAAATGCTGTCATATGCTTCTTGTATTAATTTACAGAAAGAATGTTTTAAAATTTTGTGGTTTTGACACTTCTGCAAGCATAATAGATCTGATAAGAATGGAACACCGGTTCTACAAAATCATTTTCACACATGATAATGGCAAATATAAGTTAAAGACAGTGGAATATTGGGCTTATGTTAATATGAAGCCTGGAAAAAAAAGTATGTCCTATACATGAATATGTACTGTAACTATGGTCAAGGGTATATTTTAGTAAGTTTAATCTTAAAATTAGCAAATGAAACACACAAAAAATCAGCATGTCCTCTCTTTTATTGCCTGGAAGAAGCATTTACGTTAAATCATAACATTGTCATTCAAATCTCTGGACGGCATTAGAAATTTCCTCTGACAGAGTCACTGAATTTCTGTCTGATATGTAAAGTGGATACACTGGTTTTATTCTTTTATCAAAATAGGTTCCATGGAGTGAGTTCTAAAAAGGTCAATAAAGGGGAGCTAGTTAAACTTTACTTGTTGAGAAGTTGCAACCAGGATTGACATTTTCTATATACAGTCTATTAACATTTACAAGTTCTTTTTTTAGATGGCTGACTTACCTATAACTGTCAGATGCACCCTTGACAGTTGAATTATCTTTTTAAGCCATTAAATCTAGAGAACAAGAATGTGATTACTTAAAGACAACACACTTTGATTTGATCTGAAGTTCTGCTCAGTGAATATAACTGATAACCACTGTTATCATTAAATTTAGTTAGCATGTGTCATTTTATATCCTACTGTAGTGCTAAAGTGCCGTCAGAAGTTACGTTGTTTTCAAAGCAGTGGGTGATTCTGTGTGTATTTGCAGTGCTTGAAAATGTGAAATATTTCTGCTTAAGGACATAATTCTCTGTATATTTGCTCTATGTAAGTTAATGAGACCATATAGCCCTCTCTGTGAGATAAGATTGTCAGTAAATTGGAATTTGTTCTCTGTCCAAGATGGACAAAACTGTGGCTCTCTCTGAAGATGTTATTATTGGGATTTATGCTTCTTATTGAGAAGTGTCACCAATGTACTGTCATTCTGTCCTGTAGCACTAGTCAGCAAAGTGTATTTCAGTAGAGAGGACTGGGGTCTTCCAAAAGTGTGCAAATCCCAATGTGGGCTTGAAGGATCCCATTTGATTTTTATCTTCTTCATTCTCTTGCTCCAGTCCTGAAAGAATAGGAGACCTGACTAGTAACTGGTTTCAAAATTTTGAGGGTTGAGGTTTGATTTTTTCTTTTTTCTTTTTTTTTTTTTTTGTTTTCTTGTGGCTTGCTGCTAAGAGCCCACTCTTCTCTAGTTTATAATGTGGTAAAACAGGAAGCAAGTTGGTGAGCTTATCGAGGCTGAGGAGGGCACTCCTGGCCTGGCCTCCGATCTGCTGACTCAATAAAGCTCTTGCAAGTTTGCCCTAGGAGTGGAGACCATTTGAAGTGTGCGAACAAACAAGTTTATTCTTTGAATTTTTAAAATTCAGGAAAGTTAAGGAAGATGGTAAGCATGAAATCAAGAATAAAGTTTGCTGCAGTGTTATCAGCCTAGAGTTAAAGTTGCACTAAAGTACCTTCTAGTGTTTTGGGGGTTGAACTGAAAGCTTGCCTAGCAGGTTGTACAGAAAGGTGAGGCTAAGTCTCGATATACAGTGATGGCCTTTTTTATCACTGATTTTGCAGGTTTATCTGAAGAATTATCTGTGTTATAAAAAAGCCCTGTATGTGTGCGTATGTGTTCTTGGGTGTTTTCTAAGAGACTGAATTGTTCTTGTGGCAGGAGGCGCTGGATTCACACTTGTCTTTCTGCATAAGGACCTCTCCAGAGTCTTGCTATTAAGGAAGAGTGTGGAGAGGCAGGAGTGCATATACAGACGTTTTTGTCAATTATGTCTTAGCTCTGGGTCAGACTGTTCATTGTGCCTGGAGATTTTTTTGGTACAGTTTCTACTTTCTTCAGTGGAGTAAAGTGTTTTTAGTTCCCTCACAGCAGGCTTGCATGTCTCTGCAAAAATTTGCTGTGAGAGGAAAGGCATTTGTGCTTTTTATTTTTTTTCTAGAGGAACGAGTAGCCAAAATAGAATAAAGCTTAGAAACAGATACTGGTTTTTAGTGGAGAATCCAATATCTTAATTTTCTGCCCATTCTTTATTTCTCATCACTGGCATTTCACCACAAAATACTAATCACATTTCATTTTAGAAACCTCAGGATCCGCTGTGGCTGGCCTCATTGACAGAAAGGAGATGTCTGAGCACAAACGCAGAGTTTCTGAAAGGTTCCAGCATTCTAGCTGGCTACCTCCTAGTCTGGTGAGGAGAGAAAATGAAATCTCTGAAACTTTTTTTGGAATGGCATCTGACAATGCTAAAGGCAGTATTTGCCAACTGGCAAAAAGCAAAGTTGATAGGTAAAGGAAATGGTTGAGAACACTGTGTGTTATAATTGCAGTGGTACTGGGTTGGTTGCCTTTTCTTTTTTAACGTTCTGTAGGATTCCAGTGGCATGCTTCTTGGATATCTGTACATTTTTCATTTACATTTTGACATTTAAATTTATGATCCCGTAATTTTACAGCTCGTCTTACATACGCTTTTTTCAATGGCAAATTGAAATCACAGATGAGTGCGCCTAACTTGAGTAGAGAAAAAAAATGTTTAGTGGGATGGGGGAGAAAAAAGAGTTGTAGCATACAAACTTGGCTGCAAGCTTGTATGTGCAAATTAGGCTTGCTTATGAGAACGACCTTTTTGATTTTTTTTTTTTCCTGGTGCTAACAAATCCCAAGGAAAGTGCATATGGTTACTCAAAGCATGTATCCCGCTGTTGGCATGGTGGGGAACACGGTTTGTAATACTTGAGAACTTGACAGCAAACTGCAGTAAAAATGTAACTGGACTATCGGATTTGTGGTGAAAGTTTAGCAAGTTTACTTAGAAGTACTTTGGCTATGATCTGAAGTTAAGTTCTGTCCTTCAGATGTAAGGTAACATAGTAGAAAAAAAAAAGTTCTTTAACACTTTTGTCGCATCCTATCTCTTAATTTGTTAGAAACACGTTTTTTTTGTAATTCATGTGTCCTAGAAGCATTTTTTTTCTGAAGTATTTACCTGGTGTTTGTCTTCTAAAAGAAACTTAGTAATTAGACATCTGTACATTAGAGTTGATGAACAGCACTGGTTTGTGAAGTGTAGTGTTAAGAAAATTTAGTTTGAATGCATAGTATTGTTTTGACCAAAGACAGACAAATAGAAGAGTGGAACAGGCTGGTGCTTACCGTAATTTTAAAATCTTGAGCGTGCAATCAATGTTTTCTTTTCCAGACTGAAATTATGTAGAGAGGTTTTCATTCACTGTATCAAGGGTAAACTCTTCAATTTATCCAAGGATTTTATGTGTAAGCAGTACAAAATGGCTATTGCTGAAACATTACAGAATGATGTAGAAATTGAAGCAAAAGTTCCAAGGCTTGTGTCCGGTTGTGTTGGGATGGCAGTTCTCAAATTCATTCATATTTTCTTATGGGAACATTTGTAGTTGCATGTCATGAGCAGAAGGTAGTTAGCATTGCTGTGGTGATTAATCAAGTCACGGCACATCAGGCAACGTGTATATTGGATTTTGTCTTTTTTCCATGGTCTCATGTGAGCTCAGTGAGGTCAGGCGTAGTTGCTTTTTAGCTGAAGTAAGAGCTGGAGAACTGGTCTCCAATGGAGGGAAAACCAATTTTAACAGGTAACTTGTTAACTTGTTTCTGCAAGTCAGCACTCTATTAATATTGCCAAAGTATCATTTGGGAAAAACTGTTTCATAGAACCTGATAAATTTGGGGTGAAAATTTAAAAAAGATACTGAAATCTGAGATTTGATTTTTTTTGCATAATTTTTTCCTCAGACAAGATGGAGCACTGCCAGCTTCTGTGTGTTAGTTGTTACAGGTTTTCTGGAGCATTTTTGGTTTTTCAGAAGGTGGTGGTGGCTCAATAATAATTCAATAATGCTTCAGCAATAATAACAGTGTGCTTTTGGTATAACTAAAGAATATTTGAAATACATGTAGAATTACATTCAGAAGATTTGTTTTCTTTTGTCTGTAGGGTGTTGTTGGTTTGAATAAAGTTACATTGCATGACTGAAAGTAGCATTTTGTTGATCTTCATTCCAGAGAAATTAGAAATCTTTAGATTTAAGATTATTAAGAATATTAAGTGGAAACATGCTTTCAAGTCTTTCAGGAAGAAATAGATACTCTTCAAAGTAAGCTGGACTTCCTGTAGCAATTTGAGTTGACATTTTTCATGTAACAAATTCTATCATAATTTTTTTAAGATTAAGCTGCTGCTGAAAGTGCAGGTCTTATTTTGAGTTACTGTCCGCAGAAACTATTGGTGTTGTGGGCTACATGGCAAGATGTGTGCCAGGTTAGAATAAAATATCAGGTACACCTGGCTAATCTACATAATAATAAAATACTACATGTAAACTACATATAAAAAATATTATCTCCTTGCATGTCACAGGCAAAGTTTTTTCTCCTTACTCCCGCTGCACTTTGTCTCAGCAAAGATTTAATATCAGTGCTGTATTCCTTTGTCAGAGCCTGCCATTTTGTTTTTATTTGCCTCTGGCCTCTGTATCTCTTGGAGGCAGGATCAGATCAGTTTCATTTTTCTTTTCACTCTTGCTTCTACTACAAGAGGGACATTTTGGTAAGGTGTTCTTTTTGGCAGTCCTAGAGTGGCTGTGTTATGCCTCTTTTAGCAGTGCTGCCTTCCACTTGTTTGCTGTGCAGTCAAGGTTGCTCCAGTGGGGAGAAATTGGGATCCTTATTCACATTCCAGCATTACTTCCTCTTGCCAGTTTTTTTTCTTATGGATTCTAGCAATTCCTATGGACCAAGTTTCTTAACTTGCCCTCCAGATTCTTGTACCTGGCAGTCTAGAAAAAGCTGAGGTGATCAGTACCACCAAGACCTTTCCTGTGTAACTTCAGTAAAGCAGCTCTATCTCTTCTTTATTTGTGTTGGTGTTCTGTTTTGAAATTGGGTTCCATCTTTTTGTATGTCTTATGTAAATAAAGCAGTTGGGGTGAGGGCTGTGTTGTCTTATGTTACCTGTTAAGTCTGGAGTCCTTTGAAAAGATAAAAAGCATTTTTTTGCCTTCCACTCCCCACCCTGTTCTGAATTTAATGTTGTTCCATGTACTTGCCAAACTGAAGCTCAGGCCCTTCACACACTGCTTGTTCCAGTCTACCCCCCCTCTTAAAAGGGTTCTGTTAAATTAAAGCCTCACTTCTTTGGAATGCTAATGAAGATTATACCTTACCTGCATAATTTTAGCTGTCTTTGTAGTTTTCCATCTTCTTTCTTGCCCTTCGTGAGCATAGGAGTGACACTTGCTTTCTTCCAGTCCTTGGGAACCTCTCCTGATTACCGAGACTTTTCAAAGATCATAGAATGACCTGGCAATAATATCAGGTAGTTTCTTCAGCACTTTTGGGTGCGTCCCATGCGCTTGTGCACATCTGACTTGTTTAAATGTTCCACAGCCTCATCCTCTTCCACCTGCTATTGATCAAGTTTATATATCAAACATAAAGATTAAACTGGATTTATGTTATCATGGAGCTAAATCACCTGGAGCATGGAAATGGTGAGTTTTGGTGTAGCCAGTAGGTGCCCAGTGTCCTAAAATGGCATCCTAAAATTAGTGTATTGATATTGCTGGAATGTTGATCATGGCAGTGGCCAGTGGATTGATCCTTGAAGTCAGGGACAACAACAGGGACTTCTTGTCATTTAAGCATGTACTTCTGAACAAGGCGTGCAACCAAACTGACCTAGGAATTTTATGCTAAGTAGCATTTGGTATCTACAGTTTAAGCACTGTTGGAAACTGTTGGGATTTTGGCAGAACAGACCCCGCTGTTAAATTGCACTTTTGTGTCATTTGCGTGGTATCAAACAGAAAAACATAAAACTAAGCAACACAAAAATTGTGTGTGATTATCTCATGAACATGTTGCTTAATGCACTCTTGTTTGATGTGCAGGAAGACTTCTCATCCATACACTATCACATTTCTGGCTTCTCTGTGCATATTGAATGCTTGTTATCCTCTTGATCTTTGCCAAACATATTCACATCTTTAGTAGTTCACACGTTTCCAAAATGTATTATTGGTTGTTTTATGAAGTTGAGTGGGTTTTGAGAACTTTAGGATATGTGGTGATTTTTTTGAATCTCAAGCTTATTAGTGATAACTGCTGTGATTTGGTAGCAGATTGGATAGGAGTGGACCTGGAAATTTGTATTTGGGTAAAGACAAAGTTTTAGATAGTACACTTGTCCTTGAGATATTACTGCTTAGTGAAAAAAACACCAGACCACAAAGTTGCTACAAAGAGTTAACAAAAATAAGCAATGGAGAGTTTATATTTCCTGATGGAAATGGGATGAATTTCAGTGGAAATTGGTCATATATACTGATATTTTTATAGTATTTAAATAATAAAGTAATTTGTAATCTGTTCAGAATACATGTGATATTACAATCTGAAATGTGTAACTTGGGCTCTTGACATGCAGTGGAAAATGTGATGGGAGTTTCCGCCTTTCCTTTACTTTTTCTCTTTTCCCCCCGTTTTTGGCACAAAACTTATTAAGCAGCTAAACCGCTGGAGGGATAAGTTGGATTTAGTGGCAAAAATCCATGTTAGCTTGCACGGCCAGTAGTTGGTACTTCAGACTTTTCCAGAGAGATACCAAATCAAATGCTGTACCAAATCAAATTATCTTTATACTTCAAGACATCTATGGAAGAAAACCCCTGAAACACTTGTATGTGGTGTGCCATAGCTACAACTTAAAGATTAAAGTTCAAAGAGATTTTCTTTACAAATCACCTGCAAGAATAGCCTCTGCTTATTATTACATAATGAAGATGAATTTACAGTTTGCGATATCTTCTCTGAATAATTCCAAATGCAATACAACAAAAACGTAATTCTGAAGTACACTTTAATACCAGTGGGTGTAAACAGTCACATTTCTATTTCCTGTTTGAATTCATTATTTTAATCCCTGTCAGATTCATATTTGTGGTAGTAACGTACCCTGCATGGCAAGTGCTGAGAAAACATTTATAAAAAGCTTTGCCAAAGAAATCTGCCTATATAGAGTACAGTGACTTTACTGTTGAGAATGTGTTTATGGAAAAAAATCAACTTACCAGTTGAGCAAGTCTGATGTGCAGATTTTGTTGCTCAAATATCCAAGTTACTTAATAACTCTAATACAAGAGATAGAGTAGTACAGCAGTTCTATTGATATGTTGGCAAAGAAGCAAACATGACCGGTCTTTACCATCTGTTTATAATGCTATATAAAGAAGACCTTACTGGTTGTCATGGAAACCAGCATTTCCAAAACCACAAGTGTTTGCTTGAAATCTCAGGCCTTCTAAAGTCTTGTATTTTCTGAGGAATAAAGAACTGAAAATATCAAAAGTTTCCCAGTGATTTCTATTTCCTAACAGTTGTTTTGTTGTAAAATGCTTTCAGTACTTTTGCTCTGTATCTTCTTTCGAGACTTGAAAAATTTAAAGTGTGCCACTGGTAACTTAATGAGCTTAGCAATGATCCAGGAAAAGGGGACAAGACACTTGTTGGGTTTTAGACTGATCTTTGTAAAAGGAGGATTTTTTGTTCAGATGAACAAGCCCAATTTTGTTATTGACACAGTGACGTGACAAATATGGAATTCGGGTGGAGGTTGCATTGAAAATACTTCTTAGTCTAGTAAAACCCCAGATGCATCTCAATTATCAGAATCAGCCACCTGGGTCTCACTGAGGAAAAAAAGATTCTCTAGAATCAGAAATTTAGAGAAAAACATCAAATGAAGGTAATACTGGTAAGAGTTACGGTCTAAGTTTGTCTGTGATCTCCACTCTTGGCTTGAAATGGATTTTTAAATAATTTTTTTTTTTATTCCTTGCAACTATTGAAAAGCCCTCAATTCTAGTATCTAAAAATATCCACATATGTCATGGAATCTGGGAGTATTTATATTTCTTCTCCTTTGTTACTTTATGTACATATTACTGCCTTGCTTTTTATCCTAATTACCCACTATGTTTTAAAGTGTTTTTTCCCCTGTCAGTTACAAAGGGCTTCTGTTATGTATGGACCACTTAACTCTAGTAGGTGTAGAGGTGCTGCATTTTGAGTAATGGTGCTGGTTGGTTTTCAACCAACTAATTTCTATTTGTATTTAAAGGGAAGGTTTTTATTTAAGGGACTGGTGGTGGCGTGTGTTTGGCTTGAGCTACTTAAAGTGAGAACAATCCATTGAAGCACAGAACTTGGAACCTTTTTCTTAATACTAGTAAAGAGCCTTCAGCGTTTTTAAGGAAGAAATATTTGTAATTAATTCATCTGAATAATGCTGAAAATCAGTTGTTATCTAGAAATCTTGTTGTGTACAGAAGGTTAAAAGAATTTTTTATATCACTTTGTCATGGCCATACATATTGCAAAATTTTTGCCTTTTTATGTTTCATCCAATTTGTAAAACATGCTGTGAGCATTTTCAGTCTGAGATAATGGTGAGCAGTTGACCTATTTCATTGTTACATTTTCCTAGTAAAGTTTATTTAATGCAAAATACATTTTTATGACAGGCTCTATAATTACAATATTGCTGAAGTGACACTGGACCTCCAGAGGTGTCTGAATTCATTAGCCTTGTGAAGCTAATCATCTTTCTGTCATTCTCCAAACTCTTCCAAAATACTTGTATTCCTTTCACTTAGCAAAATATTCCTGCATCTGAGAGAGCCTGTTGCCAGAAAGGTAGTCTTGTGCTTGAGTCGACCTGTTGATACTGGTCGACAGTGGGGTGCTCGACCTCACACTAAGTTTAAATAAAGCAAATATTGATGGAGAAATCAGACACACAAAAATTAGGCTTCTGTTTAAGTATTTGTGGTTAGAAAAATAAGGGTGCCAGACCTGCAAGCTACTCCTGGTCAGAGTAATTGCATTCAGACACTAACAACATTTTTTGGTATTAGCTTGCTGCTACCCACGTCACATTCCAAGATCAAGTCAAACACTGACTAGGAAAAACAGTGGAGACTGGCAGTTGCTTTAAAACCACATTTTGGTGGTTTGTTTTCTGTGTGGTGTCTTTAGTGTCATCCTTAAGGTGGTCCTTTTTGCCCTACCCCTACCACTTATAAGATGTGATGAGTGGAGGGTAGAATGATTCAAAACAATAATAATAGTAGTAGTAGTAGTAAATAATCTTTTTTTCTGAATAATCAATGTCTTTGAGATAAATGTCTTTTATATGATTATAGCTGCCCTTTATTTTCATAGTGGGGGTTTTTTCAGTATCCACTGTAGGCTGTTTTCAGATCTTAAATGACTATGCAACCTCAAAACAGCTTTTTTCAGCTTTAGTTTCAAACTGTTGCTGTGCATCTCCATCTTCATTCAAATGAAAAAGATTGTGGTTCCCTTCTTTTCACCAAGCAAAACTTTTTGCTCTGCATCCTCAACTGGTCATAAGTTTTACAGAAAAATGGGCTTCTTTGGTTTTGTTTTGGTTTGGTTTTTTGTGCTTTTCGGGTTTTTTTGGTTGGTTGCTTTGGCAGAGTGTTTGTGGGTTTTTTTAACAGTAACTCCTCCCATTGATCCTAGGGATTATCCTATCCTAAAGGATATTAGTGTAGCAAAAACCCTGTAAAATAATATGCAACTATGTAGCTGATTTCAACGGGGGAATGGTTCCAAATAACCTCTGCCTCTGGGAAACCAAATAGACCTAGTAGCAGCGGATGGTAGACTGATAGGAGTGTCTAAATAGGGTTCTGCAGTCTCCAGGGGAAATTTTGTGGTTTCTTATTTCAAGAATTCAAAGGCTGTATTGATTTCTAGAAGCTGTAAATGCTCAGTTACAATGAACTCCAAGTTACCAAGACCCAGTATCTGTATTTGCTTTGTACCTGCTCAAAAAGTTGTAGTTTCTTAAACTTCATCTTCTGGATAAGGTTTGATTTTTGTGGGATCTTACCCGTTTGAAGCTCCACAATTTTATTTAACCTTCTGGCTTTGTACTTGCCTAGAAGGTTCTCTCTTTTGTGATCACTGTTGTGTTTTAAAGGTGGTTGGAATTTTCTTCTTGAAAGTAGTGCACTATGTGGGGTAGATACTAAAGCCTGGAGAAATGAGTACATGTAGCAGCTCCAGAAAGGGATCAGTCTCTCTTCTGATTTTGAAGGGTGCTGTGGCTTTTGCTAGAAACTTATCTTGTTGTAAATTACTTCTGGGAATGATGCAATTGACTCCGAATTCTGTGTGCCTCCTGCCTGGGAGTGTAGTTTTCTGCACTCCCAGTCCCCGTGAAGTAAGCAATAGAGTGATGAAATTTTCGAAATTTTTGCCTTTAATTAAGAAATACTTCTCTTTGTAAGCAACATTCCTTGAAAATTGAGCAGCTGAAGTCACTCAGGTTGGAAAAGACCTTAGGTGCTCTCCTCTAGGAGCTTTCTGTTCTAGACGGTATGCTTTTCCAACCTTCTTCCAAAATAAAGCAATACAGATTGTCTTTGTTATGTTTCTATTTAGTTTGTGAAGAATATATCCTCATATTTTTAAGGCACACTTTATGTGGCTTTCTGGGATTCTTGAATACCAACATTTCATTCAAGCTGTATTTTAAGTGTACATTGAGTGATTTTTAGTCACTCTCTTCAGCTGAGTAGGTGTCTGAGACTTCATAAATGGTACCCAAATTTATGGAGTTCTTTTGTGGAACTGAGCCTTTTGAGGCCTTGGTTTTTCATTGAAGGCCTTGGTTGCAATTTGTTCTCAAGTATCCCTGAATCTAAGACTACCCAAATGGAAGCACAGATACATTTTCTGCATACGTTTTTCCGTGACTGCCCTCAGAGATGCAATTGTGAGCCCAGGATTTTGAGGCAAGTACTTGCTCACTGGACCACAATCATTCTTCTTTTGCACGTGGCTAAGTTACCATTTTGGCTTAGTTTTAACTATACAAGCATCCCATGGTGTGGTGGTCGAAGATATTAAAAAGTTGCTTTGTGTCATAAGTGAAGGCCACGCACTTCTAAATTGCCTTTTAATTTTTTTTTTGTTTGTTTTGCACAAAAAGCCAGTGCACAGACAGGCCTCTGTCGTCTTTGCACTAGAGTCCTTTTTGGGTTTTTTGTCTGAAATCTTGTGTTTCTTTGTGATTGGTTTCACAAGCTAATGGGGTGAGATTCCCCCATTTGCTTGGAGGCAGGGAGAGCCGAAGTGCTGTTAAAGACTCTCTTGTAAGCTGCCATAAGAGCATCTTCCCACAAAGTAGGATGGGAACATCTATTCCTCCAAGCCTGGTCTGACACCTTAGACAAGTCTGCTCTTACTGGATAAACCCTTTAATTACCAGGCTGTTACATAATGGTTATGATGATGAGCTCCATCCCCATCACAACCCGGTTTTTCAAGTAAAGAAATTCCCCCAACCCCAGGACTCATATTCCATATGCAAAGAAATGTTTGGTTGTCCAAGTCCAGGAATAAGTTTCTAAAACACGTATTTTCTTCTGCACCCTCCAGGGGGCTTTTAAGATGAGGTGGCATGTGGGTTGCAGAGCATCCCTCCTTTTGTCCATGCTCAAAGCACATGTCATGTCAAGGCTGATTCTCCTCTGCGGATTTGGGTTTTTAATTTGTTCCGGAGATATACCCCTGCACAGAAGGGTATTTAATATGTACTTGAAACTTGAGTAGCAGGGGAAGAAAGGGTTGCTGTAGACTGCTATTAGCATATACCACATATGTAAAATTGAATGTTCTGAGTCATCATATGCGTGTTTGAGCGTGATCATATGGTCATATGGTGAATCCTGTGTGCATATACAGTGGTTTAACATCTCTTTAAAAAATGAGTATGTCAGAGAGTTTTCTCTTATTTACTTCTGACAAGTCATTAGTGAAGCAAATTGGATAAAAGCCCTTAGGCTCGTATTTCTTGCATTTCTAATAAGGAAGCTGATGATCTTTCCGAGTAGCTCCATGCCTTACCTCTAGTGCTAGATATAGAATTATCAGTTATAATTGATTTCAAAAAAGTGGTTTGTGTTATTTTTTTAAATGTGTCTGCACCTGTAGCCATGAGTGCATCCTGATAACCTTTCTATACGGAGCAGAATAGAAGGTACTTTCATAAGATGTTACAGATTATTCAAAACTGCATTTATATTGTCACATCTGGGATTGTCAGTTTGAATAGAGTAAGAATAGTTTGTATTTCATCCTAAAACTAGCCTGTGTTTTCAATGACACTATCCTAGGCTTATCAATCTTCTTCATCAATGTAATTGATTTTGGTTGTGTTACATACTTTCTCAGCTGCTTTTTATTAGAGCTGTGTGAACAGGTGATTTTTTTTTTCTTTTCCTCCTTTTGCTTGTCAACTGAAGTGGGAATGTAAAGGAATGGAATCTCTCCCCCTGTTTTCCTTCCTCTTGTAGCTACACAGGGCTGAAACAAAATGATTGATCTCATCAGTGGGACACGTTCAGTAAAATGCATGGAAAGGAAGGGCAAAAATCACCAGAGGAGTTGAAGAGAACAGTGATCTGTTCACTTCAACCCCTACCAGCAGAGCTGTGGCTAGAGCACACGCCTGGCTGATGGTGGAGAGGCTCCTCTGGGGTGACTGAGGACAGAGCTGCAAATCCTGCGGCTTTTGCTTCCTTCGGTCATGAGCAGGATATTTGGGACTAGCAATATTTATCTGAATATCTAACATCCTCTTTATGTCCATTCCAAAATACCTTACCGCACCAGTTTTTATGGGAAATTTGTTCTGTATTCTACATTGTTCAGTTTGGGTTAGCACTAGTGCCCATGAGTATGGCCTTTTTTTTTTTGTACGATGACGTTTTCCCTGTGTCCAGCTCCTCCTTACAGTGACTGTTGTATTTGCCATGTTTCCTTTCTATTGTTTAAATTCACAGGTTAATGTAATGCAAAAAAAGTGTTAAGAATGTAACCTGGCTTTGTCTCATGCAAATAATTTAAAATCTTTGGGGTATTTAAATAAAACTGCTCAAAAATACAAATGATGCTTGCAGTGAACAGTAGATTTTTTTCGTAATGAAAGTGTAAATTACTGATGGAGTTAAACCTGACAATTATTGGAGGTTAAAATTCTACTGAAATAGCTGCACACGTGGAGCAATACACAAAGCAGTAAGTGAAATGCTCATGTTTGCTTGATTTATTCTCTGCAGCAGACGGACTCTGGTAGTAGGAGGTGTAATTTGCAGCACATTAGCTATTAGCCATGTCATTGCTTGAGTGGGTGGTGTGAGTCTCTGGTGCGCGTACAGTGTCACACTGCGCATGTGTCAGAGCCAGGCGCTTCTCTCCCCTGTGCTGGAAGATGAATTTTTTGTGAATGCTGTTCTGTATTTAAAACTGTGAATCTGCCAGTTTTCAAATGGGCTGTTCTGTAACACGGAAAATATCTAGAATAAATGCCTTTCTCTCCCTTCCTCCCCTCGAGCCGCTGTTCCCTCCCTAATTCTTAATGTTTTGCAAAACTGAATTGTAGAGGTGTTTGACTTTCCTACCTTTTTTGGTATGCAGTCCCTTGAGGATCAAGTATGTCATTTGCAGGATACCCAGCCTTACAGGAAGCAGAATTGTGCTAATGGTTGGGGTTTTTTTGGGTGCCCTATGCATGCACTTGCGGTGTTCAGCAGAGGTTTTCCAAAAGTGTCAGCTTGATGCATCTTTTTTTTCTGTGCACAATTTCATTTGTCTTGCTTTTAGTTCACTTTTTTTCCCCTGGAGGCACCTGTCTCCTGCCACATACCCATCAAGACTAATTGCACCATCTGGAAGATTTTTGTGTTGCTGTTACCTGTGCAGGGTATCTCTGGGGAGCTTAACTGAGAATGTGAATGTGACCCCTGAAGCCATGTCAAGTAGCTGCAGTAGTTTCTAGTGTCTAAAGGATGATCACCATAGGCTTTATGTGTTTCGAGTCTAATGTGGTTTGCTTTAGTGTGTTAGGTGTCGGTAACACAACTTCAGTCACATTTTGAAAATGGAGTTAGACTTTGACTACTGGTTTGGTAATTCACAGAATATCCTGTCTAAAATTACCTCCAAACCATATGTAATATAGGCTGTATGATTATGTGTAGAAATTATAGGCATGTTGCTCCTTATTACTTGATTTTTATGTCCCGTTCTTCCCCCCACCCACAGCTGCACTTCTCATTAACAGTTTTGTGCTAAGAGTGGAAGGTATTCATTGCTAGCTGTGTTGCAAGCCCCCTGAACAGCTCTGAACACTTGTTTTTGCTATTCCTGCGGAACTGTTCGAGTATGTTCAGCTCAGGTAATTTTCTTCTTCTGTTCCTCACCTAGTTAGAATCAGATAAAAGTGCTTCACTTCTAGTGTCTGTCTAGGCAGTGGCTTATTTAAAGGCCAGTGCTTCATACTCCTGTGATTAACACCTTTTTTTCTCTGCTTTGGTCATATCCTGTCCCATGGCAAGCTGTAGAGCACTGGGCATGAAAAACCAAAGTGTTCGGATTGTTAAAAGTATCACTACAATTTGCTATGTTTTTTTAAAAAGGCATTATTCATTTCTCATGGAATCCTGCCTTTAGTAATTCACTCAGATTTTACTAGATATGTGGAAAAAAAGCAATTATTTTCCTGAAACCAATTTTCTTTAAAAATGGAGTTGTAAATAGTGTTGAGGAAGTATATTTAAATTCAGTTGCATCATCTGTGTACCTTATGTGGCTGTGAGTAATGTGGTCAACTGAAGTTCAAGCCAGAGAAGTGCTTACACCACCACAAACAATTATGAGTTCTGTATACAGGATGTGTCCACACTATGTATTATTCATTATATGTATTTTCTGTTTTTTCCTGGGTGGTTTAATGTTCATTGTGGCTCTGACTTTGGAAATCTGTGGAGTTCTAAGTGTATAACTGTCTTGGTTGCATTCTGTTAAATGTATATTGGAGCATGGTAAGAAAAAAATTATGTATTTGTGTGCTTGGTGAGAATAGAGGTATGCAGGTTATAAATTCAGAGTATTGAAGGCAAGCAGCTGTCCCCTGCTCCTTAAAATCCCACTACATGTACCCCCTAAACAAAATAAAGGTGCACATTGCAAGACCACAGTCTGTGCCTGTGTGAAGAGATCTGAGCTGTCTGAGCTTTTGTGGATTTGAGTGGCTGGAAAGTACTGGGGGACTGAAATAAATAAAAAATTAAAAAAAAAAAAAGTAAGTAAATTCTGCTTGGGGAAGCTCTACAGTATGTTGCTTTGACTACTTTTTGTACTGTTTTAGTCAGGGGTGCTGTGAGTGTGGGGTATCGTGCTGCCAGGCTCACAGGGCACACCTGACCTGCCCAGGGTGGGCCAGCCCGTTTAGTCTGCAGGTGAAGCAAATAGCACGTGGGCAGATTATAGAGGCACAGGAGTCATGACCTCGTTTGGCTAGCTAGGTCTCACCAGAGCTAAAAATGTTGTGGGTTGTGGTAAAAAGCCATACTGACCTCCTCTTATCTTAATTGATCGTGGCATTTGTAGGGTGCAGCTGCACTGAGTGTGAGCTCAGAAGCTCCTCTGGAGGGAGAAGTATTAGCCTGGAATCAGTATGGGTGTGAAGACCAAGCCCAGTAGCCATCTAGCACCAGCTACCTAGATGGATCTGCTCGTTCTCCTCCTTGAGGATATATTTGGGGCCATTTCCCCAACACTGCCCCATGGGCTGTAAAGGCTCAAGAAGTCAGGATTTTATTTGCAGTAGCACAGGAACTTTCACACAAAAGGGTGCTATGTAAATTATTATTTTCATGTTTGTGTCTGTGTTAATGAAGTACCATACAGAATATATTCTTGCATTGTGGAGTGTAAATGTAATGACAAAACTCCAAATGAAACTTTAGCTTACATCCACTGGTTTTTTTTTAAATTCAAACAGATTTGCAATATGAGCATCTTAGATTTTCATTCAGTTGTTTTAAAGGCAGTTCTGTTTTTATTTCCTTCAGTTATTAGGGCTAAAATTATACTCTGGTATAAAGTGGGTTAAAGTGCTTAGTAATTTGTAATGTGGTGCTTCATATGATTTATTTAATGAGTATTTAGATTATATAAGATGTATGGGCTGTTATTTATTTGAATTTAATAGTAGCTGGAGTATATTACCCTTTGGTCTAACTATTTAACCACATTGATGAGCACAGAAAATAGTTTGACAAGAACAGGAAGAATACAATTCGAGACATTGCAGTCCAAAAGGAAAGCTAAGCTTGCTTTAAAACAAATTAATTTCTGAGGCGGTGTATCTTAAGTGGTCAATTAGAATTGCTCTCAACAAATACGATTTTGTGGGTAGTTTCCTTCTGAACCCAAAGTTAAAGTTGTAGCATTTGAAACAGTTCTTTTGTTTAGAGCAGCCCATCTATGCTTCATTTATCTCTTTTATTGTACATATTTCGTCAGTTTCTGCGAAGTTTATTCCTAATATACTGAAAACACTGATCTAAACAGCTTTCTTTCAGCAGGTTATAGATTTTGGTTGTACCATTCCTCCTTTGCCTTCCTTCTCATGAAGTAAAACCAAAACTCTTAGGTTTTTTGTACTTTAGACAAGAAACCGGAAGCTTTTATGCTCCTGTTAGAGTAGAACACATTGAATTATTTTGAAATACTCCTGTCATGACATGATGTGAAATGCGAGAGACATGCTGCTCCTTGAAAATAGTCAAGATTTAATTCAATCCTGAATACTTGTTTTTCTCTGCAATAGCAGTATTTCATTGTAAGTGTCAGGGAAGGCATGGCAGAAGATCATGATTCATAATTGCAACTTACTTCCTTGCGAACGTGAATATTAAGGACTTGATGAAGTGGTGGCAGCCTGAGGTCTGTCTTTTTTTCCACTTTGGTATGACCGGTGAAAATGGATTGTGAAAACATGCTTTTTTACTTTTTTCCTGTCCTTTTTCCAGGGGTTTTGTGTATGACAGCCGAAACAACTTACAAATGCGAGGTTTGGTCATATTGCTGATTTCCAAAGCTGCTGGACCCAGCACAGCGGAGCTCTCTTTCCAGCACAACATGGTCAGTGGAATTTATTCCAGGTATGTAGTAGCTTTCTTCAGCATGATACTCGAAGGTATATTTGATGGGCATTTTCATGGTAGTGTCAAAGCAGCTTAAGTGGCCTGTTCAGATATTCAGGAAAATCAGTATTTACCTAATCACAAAACTTGTTTCCTCAGGTTTATTATAAGCTTTTCACAGTGAAAACCGTTCTCTGCTGTTTGTATAGCTCGTATCTTAATTGTGCCTTTTTGGTAGAATCAAATTGAGGCTATTTGGGTCAAAACAGCTGAAAATTTTTGTTAACAGGTACTTGGAATAAAAAGAAAAAACAAATATGGTAGAAAATATTTTTAATAAGAATATTTTAATTTTGATTTACTCTGATGTTATTTGGGTACATGTGCTTACTAGAAACTTCAGAGTGAGAAACCGGCCTTGGTTGGACTGAGCACATAAGTTTTGGTATAACCCATTTGAAGAATATTTTCCCACAAAACAGCAGCATAGAATAAAGTTTTTACTTCCCACATATCACAGCAGATTTACTGAACTTACCACTACTGTTCCTCAGGCTTTCACTGAGATGTTTCCACTTCATTGTGTTCCTAAGTATTTTTAAGTTTTTAAGCTAAATTACTTAATACTAGTAACAACAGTAATCAAAATCAGTGGTTGCTGTCCTTTGTTTATTGGACAGCGAGCTATTCCATTGAAGTAAGTAATGAGATCTGGTTGAAAAATTGTAAAATTGGAATTTTTTGAAATCCTTTTGAAAAATCGTGTGTGTTGCTTGGTTGAGGAAATTGTTAATTGTATTTCTGACCACTGGGATATATTAAATGAAGATTCACAAACTTAGTGACGTGTTTGTGTCCTGATTTGGTTTAAAATGCAGAGGTATTATTTTAGAATCGAAAAGACCAAACAAATAAAGATGTTAAAATATATGTAATATCTTAAAATAGCAGAGAAGGAAAATATGCATGAATTGATACAGATAGAAATAACAATAAGTAAGAAAAAGAGCAACGCTGTAGAAGTGGCGTGTTGTGGAAGACTTTGTTGTCCCTTTAGCTGTTTAATTCAATTCTTGTTTTGTTTTGTCTGTAATGCCCCCTTAGGGTTGTAAAATTTTATATTTATATGCAAATGATGCTGTATGAAAGCATAATTCTAGCTAGTTAATTATGGCACAGGAGGTATTTTAGGTTCTTTTGTAAATGAATAAAAAAGTTTACCTTAAATGTGCCTCTTAGAAGGAGAGAAAAAGCATTATTTTTTTGATAAGTAAGTTCTTGAGTATGATGATTCTGACCATGGAGGAAACGTTCGAGCATTTAAAGCTGCCATTGGGAAGGTGACTAGTGGAAGTGTTCATTAAGGAGCAAATAAGACCTTGAATTAATAATGAGCCATTTGGTGTAAATGGACATAATTGGAATGATGCCAGTTCAACCAGCTGAAAATCTAGCCTAATAATCTAAGTTTGAGCAAGTCAATAGCCATTATAATATCTAGTTCAGAGTTACAGAGGTACTCCAAAAATGAAGCACTTTTGAATACGCCCACACAGGTTCACTTAAGGTTCATTACTGTCTGCAGAAGTGATAACTATGGAGTTGTTAATTTAAATGGATTTTCAATGACACTTTAAGTCTGCAGATCGGTGTAAATACAAGCAAATTTGCTGCTCCGTTGTTCCATTTTGTGCCGTAGTGATCAGTTCTTGACCTACACCGAAGTCACTGTGGGCTTTGATTTTTTACTTTGGATTTCTTTCTTTATTTAAAGTACTCTTCCAACTACACTTTTAAACGTGAGTCTTATTTCTGATTTTCATTTTTCCATTATATAAAGCGAAGAGAACAAACAGCTTGTGAAATTGTCATCTTAAAGGGCTTTTGTGATTTTTTTTTTTTTTGGTTGTTGTTGTTTTTAATGCGTTACAAATAGTGTTTTACAAACTGCTTTCTCCTGAATAAGAACAAAAGGATATTGTTTTCCATTAGTACATTTTTGTCTGATATCTTGGCTGCATTGTAATTATATGTGGTGTGTATACTGGACATACATATCAAAGGCAAACTATATCCCTCAGTGATATGAAGTGAGGAAATGCGCTTAATCCTTTATTGTTCAAGCCTCCAACTTCGGAAAGTATTTTTTGGAAATAGATTCTTACAGATTTTCAGCTCGACTGTAAACTATACAGCTCTTTTTGTTGCCATGCCATATAATTACTTCATCTTTATATATAATATTTTGCTGGAAATATTATTTCTGGCACTGTAATGAGCATCTGCCTGATGCTTACGTGCTGTGAACATTATATTGTGGACTATTAGCTGGGATATGGCTCACTTGATTTTAGGATACTTAGCAGTGATTAATTAATTACATTTCTGAAATCCGAGCATGAGCTAAGTTGTTCCAATACTTGTCAGCGACTGCACCCGCCCAGTCTTTCTTTTCCAAGTGTTTGTGTTGGAACCAGTTCTTGTGCTGTCTTTAAATACTCGGTTCTGCAGCAGATAGCTGGGATACACTGTAACTGGTACTACAGCCAGTGTTACAGTGTGTGACCAGGAAGGTGTAACAGTGCGGTAAATTATTTAACTGAGAAAACCACAAAAAAACGTGGTGGACTTTTTCGTCCTGGATTTTGGCATGTTCTGTGTAACTTCCTCTCCCTATTTCATGTTCTCTGGCAATATAAACAAGCAGTACAATAACTGTAATTAAAACAGAAAGGCGCTGAGACCTGAATTTGGAACAGCAAAAACTTTTTTTTTTCTTACCCTGTTCTCTAGATATATCGATTCATGGAACAATTGACCTAAATGTATAAAAATAGATTATCTAGCGGGCATCTGTTGTTCACTGGTACACAATGGAACAAAACTGATGGCTGCTACCAGAGAGCAACGTTTTCCAGAGTAATGAGGATTACAATTTAGGTAGTTACAGGAACAGGGCTAGTGTAGTTAAATGTTGCTGCTGCTGGCCAGCATTGCCTCCAGCTTTAGCACTTCATAATTTGCAGGAGTCGTGATCTGCCTGCATTAAGCTGGGGCCGTGGGGGTCGTTGTATGCAAGGATATCATGGTAACTGCTGGTTGCCTTATGAGCCATACTGAAGATAAGGGAGGAAATGTTATAAAAGCGTGCTTGGCATGCTATACTCTGTACAGCCACCTCCCTGTCATGTTGGCAGCAACCTGACTTTATTCCTATTGGCGGGGAAAAGAACCTGGCTTTATTTCCAGCTCAGCACCAGTGATCCCAAAAGAGGATGAAGAGAAGTAGCAGAATGATAAACAGCTCTATTTCAGCTGCTGGACAGATTTCCAAAAGTTGAAACTTTCTGCTGGTCTCTTAGCATTAAAGAAAATATTTCCTTGGCTACAGAAGCATTGCAAATATAAGGACGAATTGCAGTGTTCACTACAGAGTATGCAAGCAGTGTCATGTTGATGTCATTGCCTGTACTCAAGCAAAGTATGCATCCCATATTCCCTTGAAACTCCTTACTTCTGTGCTGAAGAGAAAGCAGAACTCCCGTCTGGGTTTAGGCAGAATCGAAGTAACAATAATTTATTATGAGAATGGTGTCAGAGAACACCTTAGATGAGACACAAGAGGCCAGAGCTTCACAAGAGCTTTGAGATGCATTTCCTAACTGGTGATTATACTAGAGTCTGACACTACATTTCCTTCTGTCAGAGCAAAACTCACATATATACTCACTCAGATATGCAGCTTACTGTTATTTTACTTTGCTGCTGGAAGTGAGATTTTTAATTGGAACTCCAGGACCATGTGGTCTCTGAACACTGACAGCTTTATGCTTCATGGTTGGAGCTAGATTCTTACGGTTGAAGATACCAAGATTGGCTCGGATCCTCTCACTAAGTACCCAAAGGGGTATCTTTTTGTTTTCATGTCCAGCACCACCAGACACTACTGACTGGAGACTGAGGAATCACCTTGGCTTTGTATTGAGCAATGAATTCTTGACACAGGCTCTGTATTGCAGCTTAAAATGCAAATGACACCAAAGAACAGGCTTGGGCTGTCTCTTCAGGATTCAGTATCCTTGGCTTTAATACAACGAAGTTAGCTTTTTCTCTCTCTCTCCTGTTTTGCCTTTTTTTTTTTTTGGCCATTAGTGCCAATTTCAAAAAATACCCTCTGGTACTGACATCCATTGAGTCAGCTCTGCAGATTTCCTTGGATGCTTGTCAGAGATTTAAATGAAAAAAATCCTTTTTTCAGTCAAGTCTGCTGGTGCATTGGCAGGGATGCATTCTATGGTCATTGAAAAGCGAAGACCTTTTTATTCTACCAGACTCTGCAAGTGTGTATCTGTCTTTATGTAGATGGGAACATATAAAGTATTGTTTCAGTTCTGTACCTGAACCTGGTAAATGCAGTAGATTGTTGGATTTGGACTACAATACTGGGCTCTGTCCTTGCCCCTTCTTCAGAATAATGCAGCTGGTATTTTAGCTCTGGGAATTCATCTTTTTGCGAGATGAACATGCTTTCCTGCAAGAAGGTACTAACTGGATAAACTTGTCTCTGAATCAGAATCCTTCCTGCTGCTTAGAAGATGGTGGCAATACTGCAGTGAGAGGAATCATGAATATAGACTCCTTTTACTTAGTGTTTTAGTAATGATTTTGGAACCAGCATTAATGCTACTTCCAATAAAAGCCCAATTTAAGAGTAAGTAAACAGCAGATGCCAACTCCTTGTTATGGCGATGGGTCTTTTGATCATTGTGTTCCAGTAGTAATTCTTAGTAAGTGCCATGGGTACCTTTTTTTGAGGTTTACACACACACACACAGGTCACACAGTCTAATTTCACATGCTTTTTGTCATTGTGGCTATACCTAAGTCATGTTGTTCTAACCTTCTCTAAAGGATCTCTCTTTTTGAATTTAAATCCAGATCTTAACCGGAGAACCATTCACCCTTAGTTTGCTTTCTGTCTGAAAGATTCTTTGCTTGCAAAGAGGTCAGGAGGCATTAAGTATCTTTCTAAGGTCCATAAGGACAGAGGACATACAGCTCTGTCCCTTTCCCATTCCACTTAGCTTTCTTCCAGCATTTCTTGCTAGATATGAAAACAAAGTTTTGCCTTAATTTTCCTCCCCTGTATTCCAAAGAACTTTGTGCCATCTTCAGAGAAAGCTTGACCTTCCGTTAACCTCATTTAGGGTTAACCAGATGCTGCTGATATCACATCAGGTTCACAGGATAATTGAAGTTGTAAGGGATATCGGGGGGTCTGTAGACCAACCTTCTGAAAGCGGAGTCAGCAATGAGGTCAGACTCATCTAGGTTTCTTCATGAAGGTCGGGTCTTTCAAGAACAAAGTCTTCCCAGGGTGATAATCAAGTTGTGTTTTAAACAGATGAGTGAATGTTCTACTGCCTCATGCTGTAGCCTCATGCTCTGTATTTAGTGCTGTCAGTGGTGTACATTCATGAACATATAGCTCACAAGAGGCCACACTGATGTCAGCGTAATCTAGCCTGTTAGGTGTCCTTTAGGTCATTTGAAAGCTGAAGTATCCAAAGAACTTTCCATCCCAAGATTTTCAGAATTAGAAATGGTGACTGTGTCAAGGTCTGTTATGAAAACACAAAGGTCTTGTCTGTCTTAGGGGTATGCGACTGTGTATTAGGGGCACATTGCTGTGTGTTTTTGGGACACTGGGAATCTCTTCTATTTCTTGAGGTGGCAGCTCACCATCTGCAGCTCTATCTGTTCTTTCTCCAAAACTCATGCCGTGGCAGCTGTAACAGAAGTGATGCTGTGCTTGTTAAGGCAATATTTATTGCTGTATGCATGGAAGGCACTCAGGCTCTCTCCTGGGAATTAAAACTTATGTGAATGATGGTCCTTGGATAACTTCAGTCTGCAAAGAAAAATATGGACTAGTATAGTCAAAAGCTTAGAGATTATAGTGTGTGTCTTGCACATGTGGTTTTGAGACTCACAGTCTGCACAAATTTACACAAATGAACACTGGTTGGTTGACTTTACTTATGTATGTGGCCTGGGCTGCTGTTGGATGGGGATTTTATGGTTGAGAAGGATCTGAAATGGCAACACTCTGATGTATTTAGCACAACAGCATATGAGGTGTGAGCACACCTTCTCTGGAAATTGAGAAAATGTAAAAGGTGCTCTGCTTTTTGGAACGCAGAATTCCAAAACGCATAAAAAGTGGAATAAATACTACACAAGGATGTGCCTTAGTCTCTGCCTTCCCTGAGAGCTCCAGTTGTTGGCAAGTAGCCTTGGTCCTGTCTTTGTGAATTCAACCAAACATCTAATAGAGGATAGTTCTGTTCTTGACTCAGATGGCTGTTGCATCTCTAGTTGAAGTAGATGACTACAATAGCAAAGGGCTACCTTCTGGTTTAGGAACGGGTCAGTGTTACTGTGGCAAAAGAGGTCTTTTACTGTGTAAGCTGTGTCTTCACTTGTTCAGCTCACCAGTAAAGCTTCGCCAGCAGATTCTTTCTACTGTAGACAAATTTAAAGATGTCTGTAATCTTAAATAATTGTTTAAATGCTTTCCCAGTGAAATCTGTCTCCAGATTATTTATTAGTTCTATGGAAAGAAATCAGATAGTTCTCCTTTAAAAGAAAGAAAGGAAAAAGTGAATCCATTATAAAACCTTTTAGCTAATAAGCCATGGCAAACATGAGTAAGTTTTGGTGCAGATGGCGAGGTTATAGTACAGCAATACAATAGTATTGCTACAGTGTAAGTGACACTTAAAGGTTGCTTTGACCTCTTTGCTGTTAAATTTTACAGAAGCCTTCTTTTTACCTTGTATGGTGTAGGTTTATCTGTGGACAAGTTTCATTTGAGAGTTACTGTAGAAGGCAAAACTAAAATGAAATGAAACCAAAGAAGAGCTGTACAAATTATGATTTTGGTACCTACAAAAATACAAAGGGCACAGCTGTGTGACCTTTCACCTCATCCTCAGATCTTGTCTTTCAGTTTCTGTTCTCTGAACTGTATAGTGTCTTAGCCAAATCCAATCTCCGAAGTTGTTTCTTACCTTCATATTTTGAAGTAAATAAGTGATTTCTAATTCTCCATCGTGAACTCATGTCATGTGAAGAGTACTTTGATATTTGTAAGACATTAGGTTTTTTTCCCATTACTACTTTTCTGAGTTTACTAGTAATGGAAATTAAATTAGGTTTACCCTGACGTGGTGCAATGCAGAGGGAGTGACTGTGAACCAGAGTTTGGGAGACCTCATGCTTCATTGAACCTGTTCCCATCAATGACATAAATCATAGTGAATATGTTTGAACAAAATAAAAAGCAAGAAATGAGAAAAATGTAGTAAGATAATAGCGTTATGTGGGAACTCAAAGAAGGCAAAGCTTTTTTCTTTTGTGTGATATAAGTATTCAAACTGGGAGTTTTAGTGCAGAATAGCTGTTGCACTTTAAATTCACATTGGCTTATTGCACACAAGCCCTGGGTCTCAGCTGCAGATATTGCAGAGATTAATCTTATTAATGGAACTGCTAATTGGTGTTTGACTTCTAATTATAGTAACAATAGGCCATAACAATCTATCCTCACCTTTACTGGGGCACATTAGGACTCTTTATCATAAAAATGATTTCCTCTGGGACTTACTGTTCTTATTCCTATCTTCTGGAAGGCTGGCTTTCAGCAAAGGTACAGTATCCCAAATAGCATGTACTTTGAAAGCTTAGCTAATTAACTGGTAGAGAAAATGCATGATCCTAAAATATTCAATATCTAAGTACATTAAGAAGTACAATGCACTTGACAAAATTGTTTGAAAGATAATGGGAAAACTATGTCAAAATATGAGCAGTGATGTCTTTTATAATCTTTGAGAAATATATAATTTTGTCTCCAATTCCTGGTAGCTTTCCCCTAGCTTTTAGTGAGAGGAAATCTAAACGGTTATTCTAAATTATTCTGTTTAGGTTTTGCTCTCCATGATTAATCCTATGAGATTCTTCATCTCATTTACAAGACGAGTCTCAGGAGATGAAAAGCACATACAACTTGATTACATATTCCTATTGATCATCTTGCATCCACAACAATAAAAATCAACTCCAATACAAATCTAAGAATATTACTAGTTCATTACAACCAGTACTTTTCTTCATTAACTTTTATTGTTTTCAGCATGTGCAAATACAGCAATTCTATGTCAAATAGGAAAAGGTCTTCTCCTTATGTTGTAGAATAAATAAAAAGGCACTGCATTAGAGCTGATCAAAGACTGTGCTGAGATATGGGCTCAAACCTTGTTCAAAGTAAGTCTGTTTAGCAGTAGAGAGCTGAGCAATATGTGCATCGCAAAGTGAGTTTGTTTTCTGTTTTAAAAAGAAAGTGATTTTCACTATCAAAGAAAGTGAAAGAATGGATGGCTTACCTTGGAGAAATCATAATGTTGCCTCTGTCTGTCTGTCTAGCCCTCCCTTTTCCTGGAGCTTCTTCCTCCCAGTGCTTGTGAGAAGTGAGAGCTGGACTGCCAGGACATGCAGCATAGCATACAAAACCAGGGCAGCATTGATGGAATTCTGCAGTGGGTCGGGAGCAGCTGTGGGAGCAACAAAGCCCTGCCCTCACCCTAGTGGGAGCTTTTCAAAGAAGGGCCAGGTGACCTGTGGGTAACAAGATCTAGCACAGCCTTCCTGGGTCATGGCATCTCCACACACCAGAGCTGTGCTTTGGTGGTTTACTGTACGGTCTCTTCCTTACTAACATTTTCTACTTGAGAACTTTCACGCTTTCTCTAAAAGAAAAAACTAAAATAGTATTTGTGAAGAGAAATTTGCAACTATCACCTAAGGGCAATCCAGTGCTGTGACAAAACCACACAACAGCTCTAGGGACTGCTTATCCCTCAGAACGATAATATCGGTGTGACCAATTGCTTCACTGCGAGCTCTAAAGTAACTGTACCTACGTAGTTTATTTGTCCTACAGTCCCACAATATCTCCCATTCTTTTCCATCTGCTGAAGTAGCAGCTGTCCTCATTCCAAACACAACCCATTGACTTCTCCCTTGACAAATTTTACAATGCAATTATGCAGTTTCAATACAATTTTCTACAACACTCAGAAAATTGTAGCAATATGAAGTTAAGTATTATGAGACTTACTGTACCAATTAATTTATTTTCTTAATATGATTCAGTCAGTACTCTGATATAATGTAACTGAAGATATTACAGAATTTTTCATCTACTGGAGTGGAGTTGAGGAGAAGGTCTTCATTTTACTCCACAAGTACATGCATATTAAAATATGAGACTGTATAAAGACTGCAGCATTCATTCTCTTCCCCTCGAAGTAATGGCATGTTCTGGACCCTGATCACATTATACATTAAGCGAATTAATATTTCTTACTGCCTCATTAACATCTGGCCTTTAACCTTGAGTAGATTTTTATGTGGAATTTGACAGCTCTGAGATGCTTCTGGAGCAAACAGTAAGAAAAAATAAGGGCAGCATATTATTGTGGGTGGTGTAGACAGGGCATTGTGTTGCTGGACAGAGAAACTTGGTTATTTGTAGTATATTCCAGTACAAAGGTGAGTGTGTGAGTACACAGAGGTAGATAAGGAAAATACAAGGAAAGAGAGAGAAGATACCACTTGCTGTAGTGTTATAGCCAAGACTGATAAAGGTAGTAAAAAATTTGACATGAAAAAAGGAAGAGAGGCAAGAGAAGCTTTTGTGTAGTGGTGGTGTGTTGGTTTTGGTTTGATTTGGGGTTTTTTTGGGTTTTTTTTTTAAGGTGAAGAGAAAGGATTCAAGGTAGAATTGTAGAAAATAATATAAAATAAAAAATTCCTAACCTGAGAAACTGCATTTTCCTTAGGGCGACAGTCGGACTGGGAGAAACAAATCTTTGGACTGACTCCCTTTTAAGTAGACATTACTGTGAAATAGAAGTGAATGCTGATGTCTTCTTATGCTGGATTTTCATCTTCTCAAGCAAAGCAGAGGTTTTTTTTGATGCAATAGTGCAACAAGACAAAACTAACCTGATGGAAATGACTCATTAATAAACATGAATCATCTTCGCAGAAACATTTTCAGTGGTTCTGAGATGGCATTTCAGTAGATTGGAATGGAGAATATTAGTCCTAATTATGTTCCACTTTGGCTATTAGATTAAGAGGAAAGTTACATTGTTAAGTTAATAAAAGGTTTTAGGTATGGATGGCTTGCAAGACTAGCAAATCCAGATTTGGAGATAATGGTTGTATTTTGAGTTTAAGTTACTAGAAGTATGTAGAAGGACAGTGGTCAGTGATTTGAGAAGAGGAATAAGGAGTTGGAGAATTAGGGATAAAGATTGTAAGGATATGAATACAGTTTGTATTCTGTGTTGTATTTGAGAAGGTGCTTGTGCAGTCAAAAGATAAAAAGATGATGGTTTTGTTCTAGAGTTTGCAGCAATTGAAAACTTCTGAGCGGCAGTGCCAGCATGATTATGGAGCATGTTTGGTACATGTGAGATTTTGGAAGCTTGATTGCCCAGCTCTTAAAGTCCATTTAAGTACTTGCAGTTTTAGATTTTAATTTTTCCAAAGACTTGGCCAAATTTGTGTACATTTTTGTGGAAAAAAATGCAGCCAAATAAATTATGCATCTATTATTGGTGGAAAGGGAAGAAATATAACCAAGTTTTATTTTATACTGTATAGTATTTATGATTTTTTTCTCGTAATTGTTATGTTTCACCAAGACAGTGTTCTGTGGAAAGCTTACTTCAGTCTCTTGCAGTTGAAATTTCATTCTGGCTTTTGATATTCATGCAACAAAACAGTACAAAAGTTCAGCTAAATTCTTATGCTGTTTCAATTGGCAAATTAGATTTTTAACAAAACTCCAGTAGTAACTGCAGTCAATAAAGGATCCTATTTTGTGGACTCAGGTAGGAATTCTGCAGAAATAAAGTTTGTTCTTGAAGGTGGCATATTAGCATATAGCTGTCTCTGTCATCACTCGCTTGGAGTTAACGTTGCTTGAATTGCTTGATGTCATTTTATCCCATATTAAAGTGTGTAGATTGAATCATTCTGGGATGGAAGAACCAAAAAAATGAAAGCATGAGATTTTCAGATACCTTATAGATGTGCTGTTAATAAGGTAAAAATAGATGGAAATTGTGCCAATGGTATAATAGTAATTTTTTTAACCAAAAGACACACTTTTCTCAATATCACACATTGCTCTATTTGCATAAAATAAATATGAATAATAATGATAAAACTTTGCAGACCTCAACAGCACCAAATGCTTGTTACTATGCTGATATGGTCCCAGAAGCAGCAGTCTTTGCCTTGCTCCAAAAGGTTTATTATCCTTTCCCTGCTGGCGATTCTGTCAACACACCTGGTGTAAGGGACAAGGTCTCTGAGAAGGCTGCTGTCTCCCTTTAGCTATTAGTCTCTTTCCTTGTACATGGCAGGCAATACCCATCTGCTGCATACTTCTGGTTTGTGAAAAGCAAAGGCATTCCTATAATAAACCATTTTAATATATGGTATTAATGTCCCTATCCAGTTTTGAACATGGAAAGTTCGGAGAGGAGAGCACCTGTGATAACCATACTTTTAATTGCCGACTAGCAGAAATGCCGTTACAGCTGTTCAGATCAGGTTTCCTTGATAGTATGAGATGTCTGTGGTTGTGCAAGCAGTATATGTTTTGATTTTTTTTCCCCCTCTGTATCTTGAATATTTATGGGTATTTCTGAATATACAGTGTTTTTATATAAGCCTGATTTAAAAACAATTATGTATATGGTGTGTAAATATATATATATATACACTCCAACTCTATTTGGGACACCATATTCTGGTGATTCGCATTTTATTTTTTAATGCCTTTTTACTGTGCCATTAGACATATGAACAATCTATTCCCTTAACTGGACTGCTCATTTATCAAGTGTTCGTTCTTCACTGCATAAAAAAGGTTACCTTCTTTGCTCTCGCATAAAAAGATTCCTTGTATCTCAGGTGTCATTAGTACTAGAGATTTAATGTCAAGGTTACTGCACCTTATCTTTCAGCTACATTGAATACAATTACAGACAAACTCTTCAGAGATATTTCAGAGGAAAACTTGAAGTGATAAGTCAAGCTGGCGGTCTCAGCATAGCTGACAGTACCCAGGAATGGGAATTTCTGTTATGTTGGATCAAAGTGTCTCCCATAGTCATTGCAAATAAAATGATAACCATGCTTCAGGGTCTTGGAGGGCTGAGAAACAACTAATAAAAGGTAAGAGGAAGTATGGTCATAAAATTAATTGTTGGTAGCCTGTTTCTTCCATTTACCTGCAAGTGAGAACTTTTATTTCTCTTCATATCCTTGCAGTTAATTTTAATGCAAGTATTTAAGTATATTGGTTAAATAAAATGCAGAATAGTCAGAACTATTTTTGAACCATGATGTGAAATTTTGTTATGGAGTAGATGCATGAGATGTAATTGGATGGTACATGTTGTTGAGGACCTGTAGACCAAATCTGGGTAGTCCTGGATGGGTGGGCATCCTAGGTGGTGCCCACAAACAGTCTGGCTGACATATGCTGCCATCATATGGGAAGGAATCTGGCTCATTTCCATAACGAAATATGTGATTTTCTCCGTCGTCATGTTCCTTTTGGTTTCTGCTTTGGTGATAGCAAAAGCATCCAATCCACAAATTAATCCTTTAGTTCATACCTCATCTTTTTAGGTTTCTGGTCAACATACCTTATTGAGTTCTGGGTTTTACTGTCTTTCCTTATCTGGTGTATCCTACTGTCACATTTTTTTTCCAAGGCCATGCTACAGCAGCTGTTGCCAAAGCTTTCGATCACCTCCTATCTTGTCTTTTTTTGGTCTCTTGTTTACAGTACCTTTAACTTGCTCACTTCGTTAGCTGAAACGAGGACCTTTATACTTGCTCCATTGTAAACTCTTCTTTAGACTTGCTCTTCTTCCCTCCATCAGTTTCAAATGCCTTATTTTTACCTTTAGTTATTAAAAAAAACATAGTATTGGTGTTTTAAAGAAACAGTAGTTGTTTTGTTGTTTCTAGACCAGTGCTAGCTGTGCAGAGGTGGGCTTGCTTGTGATCAGCTTTCTTGGAGCTGATTATTTGTCTTAATTTTTAAATTAACATTACAGAATTTAAAATTACTCTGAACTATCTGGAAACTTAGCATGGAAAGAACTATATAAAACCAATGCCTGATATTGGCCATGTTCTGCTTAGACCTTTAAATTAGCCTGAAGTCCTTTGGATTAGATAATGAATCAGGGACTTGAGTTTGTTTCACATTGCACAGTATTTTCAGATTTGCTGGTGTATGCTCGCAAAAGTGCCACCTTGCTGGGGTAAGTAGGCTTGTCAGTAAAAAAATGAACTATAAAAAGGGCAGGTAGTAGGATGAACTTGATGCAAAATATTGTTGTTGATAGAAAACTGTTTACTGTATTTCGTCTGTGTTCTTTAGCCACTGACTAAGCATTCACTGAGGATGCAGGAAGTCCAGGTTTGGCTTCTGCAAGAATTTTGTAGGATATGAATTCCTAGTACTCTTCTGTCTTTCTCCTTGAATTTTCAGAAAAATCCTCCTCACACAGGGATACAGGGCACCTAGGAATCCCCAAGATTGTAGTGTTTCTCTCCCAGTAACTTTGTGAAGCAGGATCTGGAGTCCAGGTGTCCCACCTTTCTCTCCTATAATCTCCTGGAGACGGACTTTTTTCCCCTCTTTTGCCATCTGGCTGAATGAATAATTCAACATTTCGTGTAACAGCGGAATAACTCGGCAGGAGTGGCCGAGGAAGGAGGTGTAAGGATGCCCTGGCCTTGAGAGCCGTGTGGCTCCCTGGTGCGAGACCCAGATTTCCAAGCGATGCACTGCATGCTTTGAAGGAGGAGCTTAGACTGAAAAGACGGTTCTCTGCAATCGTGCTGTCAGGTGGCACGTCCAGTACTCAAGTTCTTCCTCTCTCTTACAGTTTTATGACTTCCAAATGCTGGCTGTCACTTGGAGTTTGGGGGACATCTTTTTAAGCGATAAACATGTCCTTGCTTGTGCTGACAAATTTTCACGTTTGCCTGGTTACATCTCTTCACCCACATACTATCTATAAACACAAAAAGACAGGATAATAAATGTCTCCAACAGTAATTTTCTAACTGAAAGTCAATGTATGCAGCTGGGTAGAAAGGTACTTTAAATCATCTTATAGGTGTTTTCTCAGAGGTGGCACTCTAGTTGTTTGAGACAACTGTTTTTCCACCTGCTGTGAAGAATTAGTTGCCTTTCAGACACTTAAATATTTCCGTGCTGTTAAAGCAGCAAATTGAAAAGCAGATGAGAAAGTTTAAAGCCAAGGCTGAAAGTTCAGCTTCAACTTTTTAGTTTTATGGCTTTTGTCACTTTGTGTCACAACCTAATTGTTGTTACCATTTTGAGCAAACTCAGTATTACTTAATTAGTAACTATTAAAAATACCTATCTTCCTTCGTGGCAAATGACAGTTCTTTTTCGTATCCTGTGTTAGATTATAGCTGCGAGAATAATAGATTCAAGGGACCTTTGATCTACCATTACTGTAAAATAAAAATACAACAGAATTTTTTTTTTCCCACTGACCATAATGGTTTTAACCTTGTGTACTAATTGGAATGGGCTTGTGGGGGCAGAATCTTAAATGAGATACAAATGAAGGAAAAATTGCTAATGCTGCCACAGTATATCTAATGAGCACTGTGTAATAAACCATAACCTCTTCAACATTTCTGTGGAAAATGGTGTGATTATTTTGGATGGCTGGCCCTTTGTGTACGGCTCATTACCATCTGGCATAATGTGTATTGATATAGCCTGTAATTGTCAACTCTTATTTGACATGCTGCCTTTAATAAATGTGACTTGCATGGCTAGAACCCCCTAATGGTTATATGGAAAACTGTAATTAAAGAAAATATGTATACTTAGGTAAAATACACACCCTTGTATCCATAAAATGATTCTGAAGATGGTCTCTGTTTTTCTTTATGTCCTGTTCTTTGTGGGAATACTTGTATGTATTCCCAGGTTAGTACCGCGCCAAATACATTGCATTACCAATGTGGATACCTAAATATGTGAAGACAGACATGAATCTTGAATGTAGGTAATTTCCTCTTGCAGAACTTGCTGCAAAAAAATGTCAAAATATATATTTTCTATGTGCTGTAAGATGGAATTAATATAGCTGTGGTAATGGAAGGGTTCCCAGCTTGCTGTTTGCTTTGTATGCTCCTGTGCTGGGAATGGGGGGAAACTGTAATGGGCCAAATGGCTCTGGTTTTGATGTTTCTCCTGAAGAAGGTGACTGAAAGTATTTATACCTAATTAAAAGAAAATGGGCTTCTGGCCAATAGTAAGTTTCAGATATAGGGACCAGCATTATCTGCTGCCAAATCTAAGTTATCTGTTGTTTATTTTCTGAAAAGTTTCCTTTCCTTGGCTTTATGATTCATTAATGCATGAATACTGGAGGCATCATTCTGACAGTCAGAATGCTTGCACTACAAAACAAAGGATTTCCCCACCTTTAATCTGCTTTAATTCTTGTGCAATGGGATATCATCAGGTGTTACCTTCAGTTGTGCTGTTGATGGAGAGTCCATTATTGCTCTTTGTAATGGATTTTGGAAAGTGCCTTCACTGTATTCTTTTCTGGATCTGCTTAGGTTCAGGCTATTGGATCTTAATTTACATTTGCTTGATGATCAGCATATTTTCTTGAATTTGTTTTCTGTTGTGTAGATAATTAAAGATTCTTTAAATGGCTGTGACCAAATCTACTGATTCAATATCATCCTTCTCTTTGCATAAAATAGGTTTGGTTTTTCACTTTGTCTGTTGTCTTTGCTTTGACTGTTAGTATGACTCTTCTCAACCTTTTTCTCTTTTCCCAAATTCATCTTGAACCAAGTTTCCAAATAATAATTTTTACTGGTATTAAAAACTCAGGGTTGACACTAGTTTTACTAGTATTCTTCCCTTAAATCATCAGTGGATTCTACTGGTCTATTTGAATACAGTCACATTTTGTATCTTAGCTGATTATCCGGAATGATCTGTTCCTTCATCCTCACTCCACCTTTTCCAAACTTTGTGTGTTTTCTTCTTGAAAGAGTTCCTTGTCCTGTATGTATATGGTCTGCTTTGAGATATTGTGATTTTTTTTTTCATTGCGTTGCATATTTTTACTTGAGTAAAGCATAGTGAACCAATTCAGTTGATTCTGAATTGAGGATGATTCATTCTCTTTGCGGTTTATCAGCTGTGTCATTTTTTTCTGTTGCCTTGTCTCCTGAACGCAAGTTCTCTGGACCTACTAACTGTAAAATCTTACCCACTGCTGCTGTTCATGAGCATTATTCACTGCTGGACTAGGAGATATAAACATCTGCTTGTGTAAATATGTTGCTTAAAAACATAGCAGGTTTTCTAAAATCCCTTGCTTTTATGTGGTTGTGTTTCTGACCAACCTTGCCTAGTGGACCAATGCAGTTCTTAAAGTTCTTCTTGGCTTTGAGGGATTTTTAGTATATCCTTTTAAAGTTTCCTTTGCTCAGCTCCCAATCCGTCACTGCGTTTTCTCATCCAATCCTGTATCATTTTTCTTCCTTGACTAATTTCTCTGGTTTGTATTTGTTGCTATCAGTTTTCCAGTTTGCCTAAGCTAGATTGGGAAGGAACTGTAGCTGGTTTGGCTTTGCCTAAGCCACGACCTTTTAGCTTTTTGTTTTGTTTTTAATCAGATTAGTCTTTTTAACGGAGGATTTTTGGCTTTTTGGTCATATAGCAAAATATGGAAAAAAAGAAGACTCTTGAGGAATTCTCAAAAATTATTCCTATTTTTCTGTTTAATTTATCTGACTGATTCAGCTTGTTTTATCAATGAAAATATTGCTAATGTGTAATATTATATGCTTCTCACTATTATCTGTCATATTTGTAAAAATGTTTTTATTGGTTTGGATTATATTGTTTTCATGTTTAACAAACATATGGAGCTCATGTTCACTTTTACCTATATTTTTAGTTCTGATATGAACTCTTTGTAGCAAATTGAACTTTTGATGTAGAGAATTCAAGTTGAATGCAACATTTCTTGAGCAACCAAAATTCTTTGTTATTCCTTGATGTAATATTTGATATGGTCTACGTAGCTGCTAATATAGTCGGTAGCAGATAACAACTGCAATTTCAACTTGCCTTTTATTAGAAGTTTCAATCTTGATAATTGCCTTATAAAAACACAATATTACATTTGACAGCTTGTCATGGGTTTGCAAAAGTCCCCCTTCTTGGGGATTGAAAATAGTTTGTCCGGATGAATTTCCGGACAAAAGCCAATCAGGAGTTCAGGTGACGCCTTTGCCA
>JAWMRA010000113.1:71264779-71323419 GCA_035584735.1 Pseudotriccus pelzelni
CATAAACTTCTCTCACCTTAGAGCAATTTGTGGGGGGTGTGGTAAAAAATTGTCCCCTAGGCAAACCCATGACACAGCTTTACTTGATTTTTGAAATACGAATCTTCCCATAGGGATAACTAGTGATTTTAAAATGGGACTGTGATATGTGATTTTATACATTTGACAATATGCTTATAAATTAGTAGCTCTAACTTTTATGATTTATTTTTGCCATCAGTGTTTAAGTAATCTTTTTCCAAATAACCTAACTAATCAAACCAAAGGAAAAAACAGAGTATTCACATGAATATATAAAGAAAAAATTATCAGGTTAAGTTAACCAACTCTCCTTTAAAAAATAAAAAAGCCATAAAACCTAAACTGTAAAACCAATTTTTTTTAACTAAACTTGTGTAAGTACTTGCTCACATCTAGAAATTCTTTCTTCTCTAGCAATGTAGGAGAGGTCTCTAAGAAAGGGAAAAGTAATTGATATCTCCCTTTTAAACACTTCTAGTGCTTATGAAATCTGTAATAACTGAAATAAGATACAAAGGTATTTAAGTGTCTCATATCCTGGTCGGTGGGGATTAAAAAACATTCCTAGGCCTGCCACCACATCTCAAGTTTGAGCAGTGCAAATGTTCTTTTAATACCTGTTCCATGCAGAAAGGACTTAAATAGCAAGAAGGATGCAAAGGGCAAACACAGGAAGATTTGTCTTTACAGCGAGTGTATCTGGATTCTTGTATCTGGATAACTGATATATGAGTCATGGTAATGCAGTGAATATTTGGTGCTCTGCTTAAGTCTGCTGCTTTAACCTGAAGATTTTTCCTGTTAGTGAAACCACAGCACCTGCCAGATATGTTGACTGGCTAAACACTTCCCCCCCACCCTTTAATTTCTTATAGAAGAGACTATACGCACAAGATGAGAATGAGACTTCCCATCACCACGATGCTATTTGTTAGTCACTATAAGTTGTTCCTCTAATTGTGGTTTAGTAACCATGGCATTGACTTTGACAGGTGAATGGGAAAAAGAATTGTAAAAGTCACTGCCCTTTCTTGCTGTGTATCTAAGTGGGCTATCTTGGTGCAGCCCTAGATAGTGTCCAGAACAGACAGGATCAAATTGAATGTAGTGTGTACACCTTCGTGTCTTCTATAAAATTTTTCTTTCTGTTCATTTTTCACAAAACCAGTAAAATTTGATATAAAGTTCTGCCCATTGTCACTACCTGAGATTATTACTTTAATTCTTTAATGTTTTTTCATATGTAATTTCCACTAAAGAACTAGTTCTTTTTTTCTTTTTTTCTTTTCTTTTTTTTCAGAGTCATAGCTGTGTATATATAGATTATTATAGCTGTCACTGAAATGGAATGGATGCTGGTAATTTTAATTTTTTTTTTAAATCCCAAATGTAAGGCTTTTCATCTGAATTAATTCTTTGTGTATTGAAGGGAAACTATTGAATTGACAATCACAAAGAAAATGTTCACATCTTGGGTGTGTGTACTGTAAGTCACTTTAAATTCAAAGGTTCAATGATAAGAGTTCTTAAAGAATTTTTGATCTATCAGTTCCATTATCTTTGTTCATTGCAGTTACTTCAAAAATTTTTGAATGTGGTTTCTAGTGGCTAATTTAAGTCTTTGGACCACTTCTGTGCAATATTATGCCTAGTAATAACATTTTTAATTATTAAATGCTTCTTTGTGTAACCTGTCATCCTTTGAGAGGTCCAGTGTAGTTCTGATGGTTGGCTTATAATGAAAGGTAAACTAACTCAAGTTTTCTTGCTGTTACTGAGAACTTGAATTTCTGTCACAAATATTGCAGAGGAGTATTTAAGCTGAAGTTCTCTTTTGTTTACAGTAATACAAATGCACTGTTTACTGTTTCTGTTTTATCATATGTTTTACAAAATGCTATTATTTATTTTTCAAGTAGTACCTGAAATTAGGAACAACCATTTCTTTGTGTGTTACTTATAAGAACTCTTGAACGGATCATACCAGTTAGTGTTTCATAGCTGCAGGTCTTTAAAGGTAGCACAAACAACAAGGAACCTATTCAGGATACCAGGAAGAAACACTGCAAAATTCATTTTTAGAAGTTACATAGGAAGTTTGCGATCAAAACCTATTTTGTTGCCACAGAATTTTGTTTCAATATTTTGCCAATTCCCTTTATCATGTCACACATTTTTGTAGGCTTTGACATTTGTGTTGAATACTGCATGACACATTCACCATTGTAAGACCATTACAGTGATACTGTGATGAGGCAGACTCCAAGGCCCACAGATTGGAAATTTTAATCCAGAACAAAATTGCAAAGTGGTTTTTTTTTTTTTTTTTTTTGAGATAGAAGCATATTTACAAAGTTTCTCCGTTAGTTCTTTATCTTCCTTTGGTGTCACAGTAGCAGGTTGTTGCAGCTATTGCATTAGTTTATGTGGGCTGATGTGAAAGATTTCTTAAAGTCTGCTCAGAAGTTTATCAAAGTTCACCAAAACATACTTAAATGTCAGTGATCTGTGTGCTTTCATTGTGGAGTGGGAGCAAAGAGAGGAAATAGAAATTGCACTTCTTTTATTTGTTGCAGGGTCCAGTTGTCCATATAACTTAATATTTGGTTTTCTAGTGTTTTCCTGCAAGCTGGTGTTTCACAGTCCTAGAATCAATATAGCTCCAGTGGACTTTGCTGAAGAGTTTTTCCATTACTTGTGGAGTTAGTTTTTCCTTTGTCTTTCAGGAATGACATTTATAGCTTGAGGAGCCCATAATCTAAGGGATACTTTACAGCAAGCATTTAACAGAGCTTTAGGTTATGTTCGCTGGTATTGAAAGTGCAGGAACGAGAAGTCAAAAGCACGTGTTAAACAACGATAGCCAGTGAGACGGTGACCCATCACAATTTGTTAGTAAGGTTGCAGAAGTATTGTCCAAGCATCTGTACCATTCTCTTTGGAACAACCATTTCTTTGTGTGTTTCTGCATGTGGGTTGATTTTTGAAAGGAGAAGAGAGAAAAGAATGTTATGGCATGTGTGGAGCTCAAAATAGTGTCATCTCTTGAAACTTGATGCATGGAAGTGGAGTCTCTGGGGCATTTGGTGGTGGTTTGCAGGGACTTCTTGCTTCAAAGGTGAAAGGCGTGGAAGTGTGTTAGCGTTTGGTGAAAAAGTTTTCCTGATTCTTAGCCTGCTTCCATTTAGGAATTTTGTATGTTTAAAAATGGTGACTATTTCGTCAGTTCTACTTTGCTATGTAGGTAATTCTTGTGACAGCCACTTCTTGTTGTGTGATTGTGGACTGTGGAGGGGGAACAGGAGGGAGGCAGTCAGAGTTTGTAATCTCATCGCGCTGTTTCTAAGTCCAGCATTGCATAAACATTCATTTTTTTTGTATTTTGGGATTGGCTGCTTTCAAATACGAATTTATTTAGTCAGGATTGAGAAAGCTGTGTATAGTACTGCTTTAGCCATTCAGTAGCAACTTCGTAATAGCGGTGTTTATTTGTTGGATAGTGGCCTTACAAAGTTGTGTCCAGGATCCCCCTGTATATCTGTACCAGCACCCTCGACTCCTTATTCTGCCTGGGTGTTATGAGGATTATCACAAAAAGCATTCAGAAATGCATTGTCTGGGATTTCTGCAAGAGCTTTGATTCTTGTGTTTTTAGTTTGCTAGGGAGAGAGCAGTGTGTAAGACCAGAATTAGACACAAATTATCTGCCTAATATGGTTCTTGTTAGCACAAATAATATGACTGCCGTTTGGAGAACAAACGAATTATATAAGAAGAAATGAAAACATCCAGATCCTGAGCATTTGGAAAGCATGACACTGATGTATTTGTGTAACCTTTTCCTGAGAAGCGATGCTGAAGTCAAAGAGGGTATTTTTATTTCCTTCATTAAAAGCTTATTAAACAAAGAAATAGGACAGTCGTCGTTTTGCTTCAATAGTTGGGGGTCACAGAGGCAGGCCTGGTCTCCTCAGGATATTAATGTCTGCTTTCAGCTGGGGGAAATGAGCCGTCGCTTGAGTTAGCTGCAGCTTTATGTGCTCGTCACTAGGGATCCCCATATGTCCTGGGATCCACGGCAGTCGGAAATGGCAGAGCTTGGCAGCAGGGAGCAGAGGGCTCTCATTGCTATTCGTAACAGGTAGCTCGACTCAATCTGCCCAGAGCAAGTCTGTTTAATGTTGATCAGCTGTCCATCTGATAAACCGAATTGATACGGACATATCCTCCAAGGGCTGCCCCGACAATGACAGCAGGAGCATCAGGATGTCTTGTTAGTCTTTTTCTTGGAGCTTGAAATTTTATTAACCCTTTGTTAGAGCCAAGGCAAGCATGATTACAATACTGCAGCTGGGTTGTGTGAGTTTCTCCCTCACCTCTTTGAAAAGCAGCATCAACCTGCAGTTTTATTTTCTACATGGAGAATGGCTAGCTGTTTGGTTTTTGGATTGTTTTTCTCTCTGTGGAGCCAAAAACTGTGAATTATACAGGCAGCTTTGAAAACAGCTTAGTTTTTTTGTGCATGACAAATACATCAGGAACCTCTATTTATCCTCTCCCCCAAGCTCATCTGCCTTTTGCATGCCTGCCCAGGCCGTGTGACTCTCCTGGCTCTTCTCTCTTGCTAATTGTCACAGATCGCTGGGCTGAAACAGTTGCTGCTGGGGCTCTTCACAGGTCACGTATATTTGGGGCAGAAGGTGACTTTAGATGAATACAGTGTGGGGCAGTTGCAACACATCTGCACTGTCCAGAGGAAGCAGAATTAATTCGCTCAGTACTATGTTAGTACTGAGGCAGAATATAACCTGAGCATGTGTCAGCAGGTATGTGCATATGTGAAGGCTAGGAGCCGTTTGGTTACTCAGTGAATCAGCGCCGGGCCACTTTTGAATAAGCACAGGAAGCATAACATGTCTTTGTTCTACGTTGTAATTGTTTGGAACTGCCTTTAGTCATCTGTTTAGTTGAAGGCATGGATTGTGTTTTTGCTCATATGTGAAGTCTCCATGGCATAAAGGGAACTGCTTGAGTCAGAAAAGATGTGAATATGCTGCAGATTTCATAAGGGAGGGGTCTTGTGTGTATCTAGGTTTGCAGTCTTAAAAGGATTCTCCAGCGCATGACTGTTCCCCTCTCTCCTTGTCCCTGCTCAGTTATGTCTGTTCAACAACTCATTGTAGTTCTGAGCTGAGGTCACATCTCTGGGCTCCTTGGAGTGACAGTCACTAACTGTCTGGGGCTACAGAGTTGGACTGTGGGAGGAGAGGGCTGTGCTAATGACTCTTTTCATACCTTTTCCAAAAAACCAAAATAGAGGGCAAACCTCTATGGAATAACCTCTGTGGAAAGTGTCTCACAGGGATTTGCTGGACAGTCACTTTAGCTGATTTTGACTGAAACAACCAGTGAAAAATCATTAGTACACAGGTCTAAAATGTTCAACTGTTTTTCTTCTGCCTGCACCCTTCCCCTTGGTCGTATTGAACTGCAAGGTACCCTGTTATTAATTAAATGCTAATTTGAGCAGTCATTGACTGCAGCATTCTTATGGTGTTCATATTGGCTTGCTTGCAACTCCCCTGCTGATACATCCTTTGTTCCTTCCCATCAGTACTTTCTGCTTGGCATTTTCATCATGGCAGTGTCCCTCAAGCTTTCTGGTAGGCAAAACAAAAAAGAAAGCACCCTGAGGACTATTGATTAGTTTGCTTTATTTTGTGAAAGAATTCAAACAAAGGGTAGCTGCTTACCTGGAAATACTTAGTGACAGTCCTCTATGCTTAACACCTTCCAGTTGTGGCTTCTAGCAGTACACAGAAGAGCTACACAATAACTCATAAAATATCTGTTTAGTTTATGTGGTTGTTTGTCTATTTTCATTAAGAATCTCTGTTCATAGCATCAAAAATAATTGTCCTTTTTGATTCTTTCTTTCAGTCAAAGAAGTCTGGCTGAGATTACAGAACTGATCCACACTGCTTTTCTGGTGCATCGTGGCATAGTAAACATTGGTGAGCTCAAGTCCTGCGATGGCCCGCTGAAGGATATGCAGTTTGGAAATAAAATGGCTGTTTTGAGTGGAGATTTTCTCCTAGCAAATGCTTGCACGAGCCTTGCGCAGCTGCAGAACACCAAGGTAAAAAGAAAAAGATTTTACTGCCAGAGCAAGTAACTAACTACGAGTGACTCTTTTGAAAGAGAGGCTCTTTAAAAATATCATCAGTTATGTATGTATATATGGAGCATCGTTTAAAAATCAGCGTCCTTACAATATAGCTGTAGATGGGTTGACAGGCTGCTGCTGCTGTGACCATGTTTACCGCTCTCCTATAGAATTACTGTGGTGAGATCTTTAGTATACATTCTGAAGCACGGTAGTAATGAGTGAGTGGTTACTTTGGTGAATTGAAGATATAGGCAGTGGCATCTTCATGACATGTCAGGGTACATACAACACCACTGGCAAACTGTCAGCTGAAGACACGTTTGGTCTGTTATTTTCTTTTACCTTGTGCTTTGTGAAAGGTTTGCTGTCTTAGAGAACTCTTGGGGGAAAAGGCTTTACTTCTTTGTCTCATGTGACTTTTTGCTCTTAATAAAAGTACTTTGTTAGGCATTTGGATGTCCCTGAATATTGGACTGCCCTATTACTGTATATATACTGGCTTCTAAAGGACAGCTGCCATCCAGTTGCCCATACAAACTGTTTGAAACTTTACAGGGAGATGTTTTTAATGAGAAACAAATTGTATATATATATTGTCTTAGAAAATGAGACTGATGGAGACATTAAGAGATCATCTCTCTAGTCGGTTCTTCTTTTCACCAGGTATGATCAGCTACACCAAATCATTCTTGGCATGCATTTGTCTAGCTTGGTCTTAAAACCTCCCATGGTGGAGAGAATCCTGGACATCCCTGTGCCAGTCTAGTGTAACAGCTAACATTTATGGCTGAAGAGCTTCGTGTGCCATTCCAGTGGAAACAGGAAACAGTACTTTTTTGCAGAGGTACTTTTTATACGTTTGACGATTGCTGCCATATCATAATGTAAAATAAATGTTTGTCCTGTAAAATTGTCAATAATCACCGTAGATGTAATCGTGAGTTTAAGGAGTCTAATTTTTAGATTCTTGTGCTAAGTCTCCTCATGGTGGTAGTTGAGTATTTCTGCACTCCTTTGATCATGAATGTGACAGTTTCTCTCAGAAATGGTGTCATTTTCTAACACAGAGCTGAGATTCAAGAGAAGAGACAGAAAAGTAGATGTCAATCTACTGGAATAGTGGGTTAAGCCATTATGGTGACAACTGGTAGTAAGTACTAAAAAAAATAGTTTTAAATAGTGCATACCATAACCAAAATTGGGTTCAGTTGATTTTACTAATTATTATTGATTTGTAAAAATTCATTTTTCTTAGTACTTTGTGGGATTGTCAAGACAGACCAAAGGATTTAACCCTACATCAATTTTTTGCTTCAACATAAGAGAAAACTTTTATAAAACATAGCACCTATTACTTTGCCTTCAGTACATCAGTGAGTATTACAGCAGGAATGTATTATCCCTGAAGACTTGCCAGGAAGCAAGCCTACAGTGAAACGAAGCACAAGAAATAATTTTTTTTAAAAAAAGCAATCATTATACTGCATGTTGGAAAATTCTGCCAAAACATTTTAGCACTTTTTTTTTTTCTTTCGTTTTTTTGACATCTAAATACTTTCGTAGCTTCTACATACGATAAGTGGGATGCCATTATGGAAACTGATTGACTTAGTAAATGATTCTTTTTCATGCGTCTAACCCTACTAGCAAAGTTAGAAAAATTGAAGTGCAAGCTATAGAAATCTCTTGACAGGTGCAATGATTTAAACATACTGTATTTATTCTTTTGTAAATGATGAATTTTCAAATCTGGCATCTGTTTTTTAGCAGTGTGAAGTAACTGTGACTTTTTTCCTTCATAATGTTTTGTGTTCTGTGATGTAAAAGGTAAAAATCACAGTACTGCTTTTTTTGCTGGCATTTAGCAAATTGGCTAATGAAATGAGCAGCATTGTATCGTACATGGTAGTGACCACGGTATGCTATAACCTCCATAGACATGCAGAGCTGTTCTATAGACCAGCATTTAAATTAAAACGGGTTTTAACATTACGCTGCTACCAAGATAATTTTATTGTGCTGTTAAACTCGTCTGAGCTTGTGTATGATGCATTTATCTCTGTGCTTCTCTCGGGGCTGACAATTAGACGTGAAATTCTGTAGTCGTAATGAAATGCAGAGCTATTTTATAATTGCCAAGGGTAAAATTAGCAAAGTCAATTATTTTCCCTTAGGCTTTTCCCTGTAGATATTAAAAGGCTGCAAGGTAATTGCCTTAGGTAACACTTTGATTTTTAAATAACATTAAATATAGGAATTGTTGTTAATTCGTAGTAATTTTCCTCTTCTTGCTACTGTTGTGAAATATAACTGTAATGATATTAACAAGAATCAAGGCTCAGGGTTTGTGTTTTTGGGGGTTTTCTTTTACATTAGTTCCCATACCCCTCGTATGTTTGCTAAAGTTATGCAAAATAAGAGTTTGGGGTGGTCTTTTGGGCTCTATGGTTTTTAGTCCCTGAGGTACAAGGACTTTAGATTTCTTGAAATATCTGTTAGGAAGCCTCCTGTAAGATAAATTTTGCTGTAGTGCTATTGCAAAATCATCGCAAATTTTGATTTTTCTGGATCCATAACAATTCAGAAGAAAACATTCTCATTTTCTACTTTGTAAAGTTATGATACATTAATTATGAATACAAAGTTGGTGTCCACTGAAGCTTAAAGTATTGACAGCCAGATGCATCCTGCATGCTATACTTTTGTAATCATGGCAAAGTTCTACGTTTATTCAGATAATAAAAACTTTTGAAAATTAACAGTGATTTCTTTAAAAACCTTTACAGCTACAAAAAATTAGACTGATCAAGTCACATGTATTTACAGTTCTTTTGTACATTCATGATAACTTTTTTATCACCTTATATAGACTAATATTTGGGTGGTGACTCTTCTTGCCCTGTGGATTGTCGTGATAAATTATGTTATTGAAAATTATGTGAGTAAAACCTTACTTCAGAACTGCATCCTGTAGTAGATTGGATATTGCTAATCCATGGATTTTAGAACAGAATCGAGCCTAAAGATGAATTGGGTCGGGTTCTTTTAGTAGTTGGTATATCAGCAGTGGAAGGGGGAGCCTTTGAAAAGGAAAGGCTTGTTTGTGTTTTGCCACTTAACTGACAGTGCCGTAATGCGTGATAGTGTGATGACTTGTTGAACTGGGGTGTGTTTATATGGGATGACGGGGTTATTTTGGTAGGCCAACCTCGTTTTGACGTTGCAGTGTTCTGATACTAGGATTGTAATAAAATATTTGTGAAAGTCATTGTAAACATGTAGGCATGGGACTGATGGAAAAGTAAATTATGTTTGCCTAACAAAATAGGGTACCTCCTAGCTATCTTGTGGGATATGTGAACATAAGCGGTTTAAAATAAATGTGTGAATAAATTATTAAGAAGCGTAAAATGATATGTCTGATGGTTGGTTCTTTGTTGCCATCTGAAGGTAATATATCTTAACATTTGTTATCTTGCTTTGCCTAGACAAGGATATGGGGGTGAAGCTGCTAAGAGAATTTTTTTTTAAATGAAAGTCCTTTGTCTATGGTAGCAAAAAGTGTTTAGTTCTTTCTTTGATTTCTGCTTGAGTAACCGTCACTTCGTATATTATTTTTAGACTGGCTTTCAGATGCAAACGTAACAAAAGTAACAAACATCAATTGGCATTTTTGTCACCTGTCAGCCAGATGTGTGATACGGGCATTTTACCACAGTGATGTGTGCATAGTGACAGTGATATTATCAAATAATGTGCTTTTTCAGGGTTTATAACAGATAAGTTGGAAGAAACCTGTTGCAGCATTAAAGCTGGTGCTTCCTAGTACACCTGAATCATCAGTTGTTTTATGTTATGGAGAGGATGCTTAGAAGATGTAATTATGAGCAATTTTGATGCTTCCACGCTCTGAAGACAGTGATGTGTAGAACTTTCAGATGGCTGAAATAATGCCTTTTAGTGCAGTGTCTAGCAAATGATAATCTGTAAATGCATTACTTTCAACTCAAGAAATTGGTAAGAAGGCATCCCTTTGGATTTAAAGAAAGAAAGCCCACATACCAACTGAACAACCAAAATAAAACCATCCAAACCCAGCATATCCAAAACAAAAAATAAGACCCCCAAAAAGAAGAAGAAAAAACCTAGCCCAAAAAATCATGGAATACATATAGTGCTCCATATTTCCGCAGTTCTCCATAGTTCCTACTGAAATCTTAAGAACTGACTCTTTTTCCCACCATAATTCAGTGAGGTCTGGTTGAAATAATTAAACTCTTCATGGAAACCCTTCAAAATCTGCAGCCTGAAAGCTTAGAATTGAATTTAAGAATCTTGTCTGCCAATGCAGCACTCTGACAGAACACCACATTATAGAGCATAGTTTTATTAAGTATTATTTGTGTATAAATAGTAGCACAGATGTAGTACTTATATAGTTGATGCATTTCCTTATGTTAAGTTCATGTGTTCCTAAAGGCATGAATGTGTTGTTTACAAAATAAGCCTTTTGTTTGCATAAACATCAATAAGCTTATTCATTTAAGTCTTCTTGTATCTTCCTATTGCAACAATCTAAATGTACGTTGAACTTCATATAAGAACTGCTTATCTTGAACTATGGTTACAACCTTCAAATTTTTTTATAGAAAACACAATGAAGAGCTTTTCTGAAGTACTTTATCATGTCTGTCTTACTGTACCCTCCTCTGAGGCACTGTTTGATGATGTATTGGACAAGATAGAGAGTAGGATAATATCTATATTGATGAGTATTTTTATTTTAATTTAGTATTTTAAAGTACCACGGGGGCATGTCTCAAAACCAGACATTACTAAAAAATACAGAAAAGTTTGAAGAGCTCTGAACTAATTTATGGAAAGTACACTCAAGAGACACTGCTTTGTCTGGATACTGGGGGAGAAGAAAACCAAGGAAGAGATCATATGTTTTTGAGCCTCTAACCTAATATGAAATGACATAAGGCAATGTGATTGAATTATTACATATCAAAGCTCTTCTTTGGGCAACCCGAAGTAACAGTTCTATATCTTAAAATCTTGAGATGCATACTGAGTATTGTCATACAACTTAGCATAGATTTTATTGGAGAATGTAAACACACTTTCAGTACTGAGAAATATATAATTGATTCATAATTATATATGAATCATAATGAAGAAAAGTGTTATTTGTTTTAATTATTACATTTAGACTGCACCAGAATTTACTAACCTGCATGCACTTCAGAGATGTAAGTTTAGTTTTAGCTTACTGTAAAATAAAAGAATAGAAGAAACTGTAATTGAAACAAACTTTATGTCCATTTAATGGGCATGTATTGTTTTTTCTGCACAATGTTTTCAAGCAGTTTTAATAAGAAGATTTCTTTTCTGAAGTTTTATTGACAGTCATATGAAGTTCCTTTGCTAGCAAAAAACAGTGGCACTTTTTATAATAGTTGATAAAGGTATTTAAACATTAGGGGGAAAAAAACTTGTATGTTAGAGATAAAAGGTTAAAATCTTTTGGACAAAACACTTCAAATTTTTCCCACAGTACTGCCATAAAACTTCTGTCTAACATTTCTGCTGTTATTAGAAGCAGCAGTTTTTGTGTTGCTGCTGCTGATAAAATTCTAGAATGATGCCAGTGAATCTAACATTGTCTGTTTTGATGCCTGTGTCAGTGGAACAGTTTCTTAGCATGTACATCTTCTGGCATTGTTCACAAGAAGTCAATTTATAGCCTCTAAAATAACACCTGAGAAAATTCAGTGTTCTGAATATTTTACAGGGTTTTTTCTGTTTCACTTTTGCTATGTATAACTGGTAATATAATTAAATATTTAGAAAATTTCATTACCTTAATGGCTGTCGTTATACGTTTGAAAAGTAATCTTTTAGAGAAGTTAAATTAGAGGATTAGGTGACACAGCTTATTAACTTATTAATGTAATTGAAATTCTAAAAATTATACTTAATCTGTAATTGAGATAATATGTTAGAAACAATCTCCATTTAGATCTATAAGAGTTCTGTTGCATTGCAATGGGTGTCAGTTTTGAGATTAAAACTGCTTAACTTTGCGTTAATTCCTAATCGCTACATTCCTCAAATAGGTTTATCCTTTACCTTAGTGGCCTGTTGCACCTGTACTGATTTTTCAAGCTAATGCTTGTGTTAAGCTTTCCCAAAGTTAGACTCCACTGGGGTTAGTATAGGTCTGTATTGAAAGAGTATATATTTCTGTGATCCTTGGCCATGGCACTGATGGAAAATTTTGTTTAGGTTTCAGTCTGTTTTCTGTCCTTCCACTTCTGCATGAAAAAATAGTTTTTAAAAAAAGAGTGATTTCTGCCACTTCCCCTATGGACGTGTATGACTTAAAAACAGAGCCTTGTAGCAGAATGACTGCTGCAGAACATGGAAGGACTGAAACTGAGACTGAGAGCAGAATACATAATCACAGGTATCACTGAATCATCAAGTCTAGATGAAAGTCTTTACCAAAAGTATACTGTGAGAATATTTTGAAAGGACCAAGGCATGGTGCTATCAAGAAAAGAATTGTTCTGTCTCAATGTCATATTGACTGAGAAAATAAATGTCTCAGGAAAGTTTTCCACTGAGTTTGGAGGGTTTTTTAGTAGCTTACTTGAGATTTTTATACTGATTTGCACAAAGTCCATTTAATGATCTTGGCTCTGAATTCTCTCAGTAACAATTTCCTCAATTTATCTCTGAATTTGCCTTCCTCATCATAGCAGACAGGTCTTTCTGCTTCTCTGATCTGCCCAACAGACCAAAGTCAATGTTACTGCTTGAGTTCTTGAACCAAACACCCATCATTATTCCAGGGTAAATATTGTCTTCCTCAGAGGAAAACTGCACTGCTGCTTCTAACATGCAGTTAAGTAGTTCTTTCTCTGAGAGAACATAACCATTTATCATAGGGAAATCTATTCCCAGTACAATCAGTAATCTTAACCCTTCTGTAAGAGGGTATTTGGCACCAGCTTTGTAGCATTGATTTTGCTATTTCAAAGATGAGACAAGTTGTTGTTTGTTATTATTATTATTGGTGCTGCAGATATGAGTATGTAAAATCATCTGTGTTCTTCCTCCAGTGGTGCTGGTGTCACAGAATGATTGAGGTTGTCAGGGACCTTTGGAGATCATCTAATCCAAACCTCCTGCTCAAGCAGGGTCAGCTAGAGCAGGTTGGTGCCAAGGCTATGTCCAAATGACTTTTAAACATTTCCAAAGATGGACACTTTGCAACCCCTTTGGGCAACCTAATCCATTTTTTGAAGCCTTCACAGTGAACTGTTTTCATGCTGTTTTCATGTGTCCACACGTAATTTTGTGTTTTGATTTGTGCCCATTGCCTCATCCTGTCTGGGCACTGCTGAGAAGAATTTGGCTCAGTCTTCTGCATTCCTTTCCATCAGGTGTTGTAGTAGGTTTCTGTGGCTGGGTTTTGGTAGCAGGGGGGCTACAGGGGTGGCTTCTGCTAGAAGCTTCCCCTGTCCCATGGAGCCAATGCCAGCCGGCTCCAGGACGGACTTCTGCTGCTGGCCAAGGCCAAGCCAATTAGGAGTGATAGTAACGCCTCTGTGGTAACATATTTAAGAACGGAAGGTTGTTGCGCAGAAGGAATTCCAGCCAGGGAAGAGCGGAGTGAGAACATGGGAACAACAAAGTAGACACCAAGGTCAGTGCAGCAGGAGGGGCAGGAGGTGCCCCAGGCACCGGAGCTGAGCCCTGCAGCCCATGGTGCAGCCCATGGTGGGACAGCTGTGCCCCTGCAGCCCAGGGAGGACCATCAGGGTGCAGAGACCCACCTGCAGCCCAGGGAGGAGCCCGTGCTGAAGCAGGTGGATGCATGAAGGCTGTGACCCCGTGGGAGGCCCAAGATGGAGCAGGTCCTGCTGGAGACCTGTGGCCCATGGAGAGGGAAACTCACACTGGAGCAGGCTTTTCCCGGGTAGGACTTGTGGCCCCTGTGGGTACCCATGCTGGTACAGCTCATTCATGAAGGACTGCACCCCATGGAGGAGTGACCCACGGGACAGCAGTTTGGGAAGAACTGCTGCCCAAGGGATGAACTCACGCTGGAAAGGTCCACCAAGGACTGTTTCCCATGGGAGGGACCCCACGGGAGCAGGGGAAGGACTCCTCTCCCTGAGCAGCGGCAGAAACAACAACTGACCGTAACCCCCATTCCCTGTCTCCCTGCGCTGCTGGGGAGGAGCAGGGGGAACATGGAAGGAGGGGTGGGGGGAAGGTGTTTTTTTTAAGACTGTGTCATTTCTCACTCTTTGGCTCTTATCGTGTTAGTACTAAATTTAAGTAATATCTGCATTTTGAGACTGTTTTTGCCCATGAAGGTAATCAGTAAGTGACACACCCCACCCCACCCCCCCGCATGAATCCTTAGCTGTTTGGGTTTTTTTCTCTCCTCTGTCCAGTTGCAGAGGGAGAATGAGAGAGTGGCTTTAGTGGCTACCTGACATCCAGCCAGGGAGGGTCAAGCCACTGCAGGTGTTCATACACATTGTACTGTAGGAGAGGTTGAAACAGGTGTGCCTTGTAAGTAGGGTGACAGATTATATATCTTCCCCTTTTTTTAATAAAAGTGCCTTTACATCTGGAATGGCTTCAGTATAATAATATATTATAATGCATAAAATTTTAGCAGGAATGTAGATAAGTTAATTGTATTTTTAAGAAAAATGCTGATGTATTTGACTTCTTGTTGGCTAGCAGGAATACTGAGTCTTTGGGTACACTGTAACTGGTAGTTAATATTAGTGTTTTGAAATTCAATAGCATTTCATCTAAGTCTAGAATCTGATTGTTGCTACCCTGGTTGTTGATTTGTTAACATAACAAACGTCTGCAGCTTCATTTAGTTGATTCCATCTATCAGATGCTAAGAGGTATTACTTCTGATTCACATTTTTTCAGATACAGACTGTGCAAAATAGTTAATGCTGCTTGCAGGTATAATTCGTGTTATTCAGTTTAATCCTCAGTTCATTCGTGAACATATCCTGATTTGATGGTTGTCTGCAACTGTGTGAGTGGGAATAGTGTTTTATAGCCATGCTCCTGTGTATCACTTATTGATGAGGAGGGTTTTGTATCTACAGAACCCTGTAGTCGCAATACCTTCTTTGTTCACTGTTTTGGATAGAGGAAAAATGTAATGAAATTACCCCGTCCAAAAGGGTCAAGTTGAAGAAATCACACATTTCTCTAACCTGCGTCACTCAGCAACAGCTGTTGAGTACGTTAGTGCAAGGATCTGCCACATTGGATCTGCAAAGGTATTAATAAACTGTGTAAGGTATCATGTGGAGGTAGACAAGGGAAAAGGGTATTTCTTCTGTTGGTTATGTTGGCATTAAGGAAAATGACTGAATTATGCACTGAAAGTCTTTATACTAACGAAACCCACTTCTGTAAATAGTGCTGCGTCAGCAAAAAAGGGTGACTTAACACTGGTGAAAATCCCTAAGGCAGACTGAGCTTGAGGTAGATATTTGACAGTATTAGCAATCTTCAAATTGACTGCTGCTGATTATTTTGAAGCATTATTTTTATATCTAGGAAGTACCTTTTTAACAAGTAATGGGCTTGGGTGATGCATTTACACTGGACATTGTATTTTGCTGCTAATTCATCATTAACAGAAAAAGAAAAACATAAATGTGTTTTTCTAGACCACTTAAAACATGCTAGAAAGCAAATCATTGTAAAGAGTCCTTTCAGTGTGTTTCCATTAAGAGAGGGCCAGCTTCAAAAAATAGTAAAGCTCAAGATGATTTCAAACAGTAAATTCAATAGGATTCAATAAACATTAGATTAAAAAATCCCAAAATATTCTATAGGCTGGCACACTTAATCATACCCTTGTATGACTAATGATGTTTGAGATTACCAGGAAAGAAAATTAAATTCCACTGTTCCTGGAACTCCTTACGGTTTTTGCTCCTCCCATTTTTAATTTTTTTTAAGGTGTTACTGATTAATTGAAATTCAATTTCAGCTGTTTGCTGAGTTTTGTCTTTAGCTTGGTAGTGTTACAATGTTTCTGTGTCAAATGCAGGAGAATATTTAATTTTAAGAGCTCTCTCTGTAATTTTTAAGAGTGGAAATATTTCCCAAATTAGCGCTTGTTTGGGGAAGGAAGTGAAATGCCAGTTGTAGGAATTTTTGCCAGTATATTTAATGTTTCCTGACTATTTAATTTTCTTCTTTACTTGTATGGGGATGTCTTGCTACATTTTCAGGTCTACACATCAGTAGCAAGTATTAGGGTCTGTCATTGCAGATGTGTGAGGAAAGGATATAGTTTCAACGTAAGGATGGAAGGAATTACTTGTGGTCCTTCTTGGAAGGAATTTGGCAAAGCTAAGGAAGTTTGTCAAATAGAAATCATGAGGGATGAAGAACAAAGATATACCCATTGCTGTGTTCTTAGTGCTGTTTCCTGTCTTCCTGCAAGAGCTTCATCCTTTCCATGGTGTTCCCCTTGAAAATATCCAGTAGAGTCTGGAAAGACACTGTATTACTACTCTGAAATAGTGGTCTGTGTAATAAATTCTACTTCAGCTGCTGAATTTAAAATACATTGACCATTCTTTGAATGGAACTCAAGTTCATTCCCTTTTTAAAAACTGGAAGGAAAACCAGGAAAAGGTACATATGCAGTGTTACATTGCAGTAAACTTTTTAAAGAAAATGTTTTGAAGACAAGTGAAGGGAACAAAGTGCTTGAGTTACTAAACTGATGGCATCAATGTCATCCTTTCACCCAGGTTATTTGGAAATCCCGTGAAGGATGAGTGGGGCCCAGAATCCATTCTTTTTACTGTGCTTGATGGAATCTGAATCTTATCTTTTAGCTTCAGAGAAAGTATTCTACCAAAATGTCTTATATTCTGTGATTTCCCTGCAGTCTTTCTAGCATAAAGTTTCTATTTAATTAAAATACGCCTCTTTTTCTATAGACAGAGTTTGATTTTTGCAGGACATTCAACTGCAGGCATGAACTGGGATGCTGTACCTGCAACACTGAACATATGGCCCTGTTCTGTGTCATCATGTATGATGAATTCTGAATTGTCTTATAGAGAGGTCCTCAGTAAACTATGTGAAATTCTGATTTCTGGAAAAGGAGGGAGGTATGTGGTTGCTTGAATGTCCTGAGTAATTTTCTGAACAGCTAAATGAATTACCAACATTTTCATTTATTTCTTCAATTAATATTTAGAAATTCTGAGCTTGAGAAGGTAGGCTTGAAGTAAATTTAAAGAGCCTTGAAGGGCAAAAGCTGTGCATTTTTGACAAATAAGTTAATACCCCAGAAAAGAGTAAATTAAGTTTCACCAAATTTCTGATGTTTAAACCTACAGAACTCTTCTGGCACTGAAACGTAGCACAGTCTTTTGGCTATTTCATATTTGAATGAATTGGAGAGGTCAGAGCATGTGTTCTACCTTGCTATGGAATAAGCAATCTAGTAGTTGTATCTAGAATCTGCATCATGTTACACACTTAATCTGCCTAGACAGTAGGAGAGACTTTAGCACTAACTATCCATCTCTTTTCCTTGTATTCATCCTAAATTGATGGCCTTTTTGTTGACCTTTTAAAAGCAGAAGAGATCACATCCCTAAAAGATGTTGAAGTAATATCTCCTTAGGGGAAAAAAAAAAATATACACTCGGGGAACTGTTGCAAAAGGTGTTTAAAGGCTGTGAAATCACTTGCCTATGCACTTGTCACCTGCAGGTAATGGGTCATCCCCTGCTCCGCTGCCAGGCCTGTGGACGCTCTGGGGGAGCAGAAAACACAGCGCTTTGGAAGATGCTGATGCAGAGTGGAAAATGAGAAATAAGAGTAGAAGTGTGTTTTCTCTCAGTGTGATGTTACTCTTGCTCATCTCGAGTACTCATGAGGAAGCAGGCTTCTCAAAAACACGGAGAGGAGTAGAAAATAGTGGGAAGAGAGATTATAAATAGCCAGCCTTTGGTCTCTTTTGAGTTACTGCTGTTTTCAAGCACTAATTCTGGCAATCCTTTCTTCTCTTTCCCCATCTCTGAACTTGTTTAAAATGGAGCTCAACTTTCAAACGAGAAGAGAAGCAGCTGAGAGCACTTCATTTTTCATCTACCTTTCCTGCTTCTCAGAAATGCTGGCAAGTGGAACAGGGCACTCATCAGGCAAAAGGCACTGAGGAGAATGGGGATAACTTGAGTACTGTTTTCTGCTCTTCCACTGGCATGCTGCATGGTTTTGTGGAAAATCAGTTCACTGTCACCATTTTCCCCTTTTATAAAACAGCAGGGAATAAGTTTTACAGGGATGTTGATTGCTTTCAGATTTTGTGATGAAAAGTGCTGCGTAAGAACTAGACAGTGTATCATTGAATGAATACTACTGAATCTGTAATCTTTTTTCTTCCTCTATGCCATTTTGGGATGCAGAGGAAAATTGCCTGGTTTCCTCATTTCTCATTTCTTTCTCCAGTGCTCAGGACCCCAGGCCACTGATGCTGAGCAGCAGATGCTTTTCATAGATCAGATTAAGGATTGGTGAGGTAACAGAGCCTCATGCAAGCATCCCACTGTGCTCTTGAAACTAGAATTTCATTCCTGGTAGTGAACTGTAGGGCCTTACATTTACCTTAAAAAAATATTCTTTAAAATATGTATATATTTGCAAAGAAGGGAGGTAATATTAAGTTCTCACTAACGTACAGTGTTCAATAAGTCACTAAAGGCCTGATGATATTTAATATGAGGATTCTTCTAAATAGCTGATGTGTAATTCTCCTAAGATGTTTTATAAACCCTTAAGAGGAAGAGGTACAGTTGTTCACAAATGTTTCACCAAGCTTGTTTTAAGACATTTAAAATTGCCTTTGAGAGTAGAGTTGCACTAAAAAGAGGGAGGAGAGATGGAAAAAAGAAACCCCAAAACAGGGTTCTGCTCAGTCTAAAGTTTCAGGCAAGAGAGGAAAAGGTCTAGTTATCCAGAGCCAGCTGCATTGTTAAAAGTTCATACTATCACTTTGACATTTAGAGTAGGACTCAGTGTCTTTGTAAATTCCTCTTCGTATTACCAGTGTAGGTCTCTGAGCTCAGACCATTTCACAAACCATAACATTTTTTAGTGAGTGATTGATCTGTATTATGTGTCCTAGCCATCAGAAGAATCTTGGGATGTTGCTTGTATAAACTGTAATACAATCTGATCCTGGGCATTTAGTTACAGACTTTCATAGACCTATTGGCGATACTCAGTCCTCCTGGATTTGGGAATAAGGCTTATCTGATACCTTAAAAAAAACGGGGGGGGCTGGTTTTTTAAAAAAAAAAAAAAAAAAAAGCCCCTCATTTTCTCTGTTCTCCGCTTAAATAACTCAACACATCTGGTAACACTGTAGGTTCATTGTCCTTTCAGTTCCTTAGCAGCTCATATTGCTACAATATTTCTTTGGTATCTAATTTCCTAAAGGGCAATGTGATTTTTTTTTTTTCAGGCTGTTTTTGTAGGTCTTGCAAATTAACCCATATGCATTGCAAGAAAAAACATGACTTTTAATCAGCACCATTTCTAAAGTTAGCACTTGCTCTGTGTATATGAATATGTATATGAACCAGTGCTTTAAAAAAAAAAAAAGGAAAACACAACCTTTCTGCTAGTGCTCAAAACTAGCATACAAATGTGTTTTTATTATCAAATAAAGCATGCCTAAATGTTAAAATATCTTTCCGTTAGGGGGTTTATCATTTGACTTCTTGTCTTCAGTTACAGGAGTGATAAAAATTGAAACTAAATATTTTAATTCAATAAGAGCTATGTTGAATTTTAGGAAGCAAAAAGAGGAATCAGATATAGACTCATATGCATAGGAAATTAAACATTCAAGAAATTAAAACTTTGTGAGCAATGAAAGAGGTAGCCTTAAGGTGTGCTTATTTGAAATGCCTGCATTTAATTTTACAATAAATCTGAGTATTTTGTTCCAATTAAGACAGTTCATGTGCACAACTTTAAATCGTACAGTAGTTCCAGGGAGACCGAGGACTGCTTGTTTTACATTCTGGATCAAGTTCAGATTTTTAGGCTTCGCTTGAATAAAATAAAAAGTCTGAACCCTGAAGATAATACAGATTGATAAATCTGATTTAAACATTCCCGTGTTGCAGACTTTCAGTGTATGTGGTACAGCTGAGCCTCAGGCCATGCACTAAATACATCCACAGTGCATTCCCAGGGCACACGAATACCAAATGATCACATTTGAAAGGTTACCTTTCTATGGGTTCTGACTTTTCTGTATTAGCCACGAAGATTAGAATTTTAACAGCTCCCAAGGAGAGGTATTGTGAAGTATTTACTTGGCAGGAAAAAAACAAAACAAAACAAAGCCCAGATGAGGTACTGTCTCATATTCATGAACTGGGATTTATTAGTTCTGTGAACGTCCTTTTGAGAATACACTCCATAGTTCACACTTTAGGAAAAACAAGTCTTGCTTTTCATTTATGTTAACTTAAAACTTTGATAGAAGAGTTACTGTTGTAGAGGTTTTAGCAGAGACACAGCATCATGCTTGTGCAGAACTAATCTTAGTAAGTCCTGCAGTCTTTCACAACTAGCTTTGTGCAAGGAATATTATTGTCGTTTGTCTCTCTGGAAATCTGGCAGTAGCTTTGTTAGGGAATTTGGTGATAGTTAAAGATGTAAGGTTTTTTTTCTCCTTTTCTTTTACAGGTTGTGGAACTCATTTCAAGTGCTATTGGTGACTTAGTTCAAGGTATATATTATGAAAACTCAAAATCATCTGAGGTAAGAATTACAGTAGATTTATATACCCAAGACATTTTGTGATATTAATGTGTGACTACAGTAAACATGATTACTTTCTCATCTGTTTAAAAGGAGGGAGAAGGAGGAAGAGAATTAGTTGTAGTCCTAGTGAATGTCATGACCATCTGTATGAATGTTATGGCATCTGTAAGCTCTGATGGAATTTTCCAGAAATGTTCAAGGAGGGACTGTTTTATTTCTGTGAGTGCTTAATAAGATAATGTTGTCATTACCAGGCACTCTAGACATATCTCACTACAGGCTTTCCAAACACTTCCAGAGGTTTCTAGTCAAGATTCTGTTAGAGGCATTTATTACAATGTTTTCAACATCATTAATGTTTTTATGTCAAACCTGTCGTTTCTAAGCCCAAAGATGTTTACAAAATGCTTCATCCTTAGCTTACATCATTTCCTTTTTTCTGAGTTTTGTCCTGAAGTGTTAGGAGCGTAGCAGTGACTTCTTTACCAGAAGTCACCAGGCATGTATTGTCTTTACTGGAATATTTAAGGAAACTTCTAGAGAGCACTCATGAAGTAGGCTTACTTGGGCAGAGTTTTGAAGTTGCCATGACCTCTGCAGGTTTTATGGTAGCAACTTTTTGGTCACTGATGAGCACTGTGTATTATGTGAACATCAGTCTTGAAAGCCACTGAGACAGATAGGTTCACTTGTAGTGGCATTGTCTTATGCTCCTGGTTTGCATTGGATACCTGAATCTTACAGTTCAGTAGGTGCTGGGTACTTAAATTGCAGCTCTGGTTTGCCTCTGCTTGGTTGTATTATGTCGCAAAATTAATACCTGGGTGGAAGGCCTGATTACTGCTGGGCTTCGTGGTTACTGCTCCATGCAACAGCAGATGCCTACCCTGATGCCTCTGCCCCAACCAAACCACTGTGGGCAAGTGGAGAGTGCCAGTGCCTACTGGCAGCTGGGCTCCGGAGGATGCTTCCTTGGTCGGTGTCTGTCTCTCCTGCTGTGCAGCAGCCACGACATGTCACTGAAAACTAACCTTATTCAAATGTATCCCTCTCATTTTGATTGAAACAGTCACAGGAGCTGAGGGGGAGCCTCCAGCAGGACAGCAGTAGTGGCTCACTCAGGAGCTGCCTGGGGCCCACGGCTCACTGGGCTGTGCACAGAGCGTGGGCATGTGCCCAGCATCCTCTGGCACCTCTCAGGAGGGGACCCTGGGTGGAAGCGTGGCAGGAGTGCAATGTTGGGAACTTGGCAATGCTTCTGCATCTGCTGTGTTTTACCTGAGGTTAAACCAACTTCAGCCTTCATTGTTGCTCCCAAGGACTGCGCTCACGGTTATCTGTTAAAATGGACAACATCTTTAAGATTTTTGGAAAGAATTTTTACAATTTTACTTTCCGTATTCAAGCAGGTTTCTAAATACAAGTAGATCACACGTATATTTAAAAAACACCAACGTATTCTCTTGTGGGCAGAAATAAAGCTCTACAGGTTGATCTCAGCAGTGAAACTGGATTTTATTTTAACCATAGCCCCTGTATAAATGAGAAATGTTGTGGACTCTTTTGGGTTCTTCCTACTGCAGAAAATCTTAATTTTTTCTTTCTTGGTTATTCTTTTTCTGTTTATTTTCTGCTGCCTTACTGAAACACTCCACATGTGTGGATTGCTAGGGCAAGTGTGAGATAAACTTAAGTGTAGCTGCATGATGTTTACCTTGCCCTGCCCCAACTACAAATAGCCAAGACTTATTTTGTTTCAGTGACTATTTCTAAGGAGAGTTGAAAGTACCCTGTACCCTTCCTAAGCGGAACCCAGTTAACTCAAAACACAGTTAGTATGGTGGCATAACATGGTCTGAAGTTTAGTCTTTATAATGGGTAGTGCTTGGTTTCCAATTAGACCTGCAACAAAGTGTGAGATCTACTTTAATTTTTTTTTATCTTGTTCTCTGAGAGCTTTAGTTCCATGTTTGGTGATAGACCTATCCCTATTGCTTTTTTCACGCTACTCTGCTGAGGCAGTCTCCTGTTCATGTCCTGAATATCTCTTTAGCAAAGACTGCCAAATGGACTAGATCAGTTGTTTGTCTTATTTGTATCCCTTGTGCATCTTCTCTCCTTCTCTAATTGCAATTTGATTGAAACAAAAATGTGAACTGTATTTCCTAGATGTAAATCAAATGCTTTAATCTGCTCCACAACTAAATCTCAAATGACAAACTTTTTTCTTTTAGGAATAGGATATAGGGATGTTAGTAAAGGAATTTTCATTTCTGAGAAAGTCTTAAATTTGGAAAAGCAGAAAGATATCTTCTCACCTTCCCCCCCCCCCCCGCCTCGATTTTAGGCAGGAAAACTGTATTTCATCTGTTAAATGTCTTTAATGCAGTTGTCATAAAGCTCTTCAGTGCCATCAAATACACTAATTTAGCACCAAGTTGTTTTGAGTTTTGCTGAATGTCTACCCAGGTGGTATACAAAAATATCTCTGCAAAGTTAACCTTTCCCCTCTGAGATCCTAAGTTTGTGTTTACCCAAAAAGAAGTTTTTCTTCTTTGATAACCCAATAGGAAAGTTGAAAAAATTATTTGACTTAGTAAGACTGACCTTAGTTATCCCTGAAGATATATAATGAATATAGTTATTTGACAGTGCTCATTACCACTTTTTTTTTCCTGTGCACAACCACGTGCAATCCTACAGCCATCCCATTTTAGTACATTGTTTGATCGTTCTTCATCTTGTCTGCATAATAAGTTCATTAGATCTGTGTGAAACTGAGGGCAAAAAGCGCTAATATTTAACTTTTCATCTTTATTTAAAATGGCAGTCCAAACTACAAGGTGTAGGCTTTGAAACAGCCCTGAGGTTAAGGTTGTCACTCACGTTCAAAGTAATAAACATCTGCTGTAATTTAAGATGTTGCTTTATCAATATTAAGCTGATATTTTGGACTGTGAGTTGGAGCAGAAAGGGGTGATATGATAAACCTTTACAGCTCTGTGTACTAAATCCCCTATTAGACCAAAATTCTGCAAGTAGAGGACATTCATCCCAGTCCCAACTGCCTTTCCTGAATCGAGGTCTAATTTGGGAGTAAAAATTTGTGCCTTAGTGAATGCAAAGGTCAAAGTTGTCTAATCTGGCCTTCAGTCTTGATTGTGGTATCAAAAAAAACCCAACCCATTACTCTATGTTTCCAACTTTTAGGAGACTGAAGGCTTCTGAAATGTTTGCTAACTCAGAGTTAGTTAGTACTGTCGTACTTTTAAAAATATTCTGGTTTAATATTCCAGATAACTTAACAAATATTAATGAAGGTTGCTGTAATATCTTTGTCAGTCCACTGAACAAGGACAAGAGATACAAGGAAGTTCAAGGTCAAACTGCAGAATCAAGAGTGGGACTTGAGTGTTGGCTGTTGTGCTTTACCTGCCAGACCGTTCTTGCAATCTTAAAGCATTAGGCACTCTCATGGGAAATCACTTGGTTGGTTTTTGGTGTGTTTTTTTTTTTTTTTCTCATCTCTAAAGTATCTAGCTGATGCTAAATGTGCATTGCCAAAACTCCTGTTAGTGTCAGAATGGGATATTATGTAAGACAAGACCATTTCCAACATGTTCTACTGATGACCAGAAGAGCCATTAGATGTTTTTGATGCAACGGTGTGAAAGTTATGTATAACTAACATGTAAAACAAGTTTAAAAAGAAACACATTAGTGTCAAGTACTCATTGTACCAATTAGTGAATTAACAGGTAGTTCTAGTAAATGTGTTTTCTGGGGAAGGACAGGCTACATGTAGTGAGTGGTACCAGTTCTTTGCTATTTGGTCACCAGCCCTGCTTTGAAAAGTAATGTTTTAGAATACTGCACATGTCCATCAACTGGACTGCTATGAGTGTGTTAAAAGTAAAGGATTTGTTTATAATTTTACCATAGGAAGTAAACCCAAGTGCGTTTTGAGGCAAGTAAATCACCTTTTAGCAGTGCAGCAGTCAATTTTCACTTTGTTTAAACAAATGTTTCTGTTGCAAGACAAAAGAGAAGGATAAAATATGGAATTTGAGTAAAGAGCATCTGTGAAAAGAATGGGTAAATGTGTCAGAGGGGAAAAAAGCATAGCTAGAAAGAAGGCCAATGCTGTTTGTTTACTGCTTTTGTTCTTTTAAATACTAAGCTTTTCCAGAGAGATTTAAAATAACAGATGTGAAGAGATATTTAAATTTATTGTAAGTTTTCAAAATTTTTTTAAGTCATGTGTGGGTTTTTTCTTAGTGTCATGTTAGAAGTAGTTGGTGGCATGCTTTGCTCATTTACAGACACCCTTGTTCCTCCAAAAGCAGTGAAGACATGTATTAATAGACCAATAAAACATGCCTTGTCACGTTCAGCAAGCATGAATACATCTGTTGAAAGCGTATGTGAACCATGTGCAAGATGTTTTGCAGGGTCTTGCTACTGGTAGAATGATTCATAGTTGCATTGGATTTTATTTATGTAAAATAGAAGTTCTTGAACTACCTAATTTAAAACTTGAATATGCAATTTAAAATTATTTCTGTGGGTTTCTGCAGATTATTTGCCCATTGAGAACTAAACGAAAGTTTGATTTAAGTGATTCAGACATTTCAATCATTTTGTGCAACAGCAGATGGCTAAGAAAGAGCTGCCATGGTATGGAAATAAATGAAGTTTTCCCTTACAAACTGTAGCTGAAGTTTTACATCGAAGACTCTCTGACTTCTACTCCTTCTTGGTTTTGCAAATGGGTTTTTGCACTTTGAAGACAGGTTTTTCATGCATATTTCCTTAATACATTTTCAGCTGAACCACATAGGAGCATCTTCTTTAGTGTGATAAATGAAACGGAGTTAAGTGCTGCTTTTGTATTGGGGATCCTTGTTGCCACCACTAAAAGCTGCCCATCCTGATGGTTATGTTTGCATATTTTGTCCTGCAGTTTCATTTTCTAAAAGTTTTTTTGTTTCCTATTTTCTGAGATGATTGTTTCAGACATAGTTTAAAATTATGGAAGTAACTTTATTAAAAAGAAAAAATCTCAACTAGACAATTTCTAACAAAACTAACTTGCTGATAGTAAAATAGGAGCACCCTCAGCTGTTCTTAATTTCCCATGGGAAATGATGATTGACAGAGCTGGATTTCTATATTTTCTCTGTGTTCCCATGCTGACATTATGCAAACTGTATCTGGAGTTGGCTGTTTTCTGCTGGTGATGGTGAGGGGTTCGGCTCTCTTCATCCAGCTTCTGCCACCCAGACAGCATCAGGAATGGTTGGGATCTGGACCAATTTCTTGGCGACAGAACTTGTGAATTAGACCCCAGGCATTAGTTAATCAATTGTCTGAGCACTGTCAACTACAACTGGAATTAATTTGAGTTTGAAAAGGTTTTTGTATGAAGGACTAAGGAGTCTTCTGGACCTGTAAATGTCCACTTTTATACCCACTGCTGACAAAACAAAGCTTACAAAGCAGTGAAATTTCTCTAGAAGTAGTAAGCACTATCATGATGTCAGATTTCACAGCTTTTGCAATCTAGAAGTAGTTTTGGTTTTCCCTTGATGTTTTTACAATAGTGTTTAGATCTTATCCTACATATCCTTGTATGAATGTAGTGTGGTTGGTGGACACTTTATGAACAATATGAGTTAAGCTTGGGGAAAAAGGTGGACATAATGCTTTTCTACAACTGGCTTGTTTCTATAACCCAGGGATTTACAGTAGTTATGTTTTTTAAGATTTCAATACTGTGTCTTCAAATATGTGTCCAATTTTGTCTTTTTTCTTCAAGCTAGATGCTCGTTTTAGATGCTCGAAGCTTCTCTTGAATGTTCATCTAGTGGACAGTAACTTTTTGTGCCATCACTTTCAATCTGGTTATAAAATTCAAACTTGTTTAAGAACATAATTTTGTAACCAATCATAGAATTAATTTCCTTGTATATGTTGAGTTGCATAATTGCTTAAGCTTCTTCAGTTCCTGCAGTTGATATTTGATAATGTCTACATTTCTCTTGCTGCTGGAAGGTTCCAACAAGCAAATGTTTTCAACTTAGGGGGCTTTTGAAAGATTTTTTTTTTTAACTTCAAAATTGTTTCAGGGTACTTTTCTGGAGTATTTTTGCCTCACTTGGATTCAGAACAAATGATTATAAAAATCACTGCCAATTTTCAGTATCATCCAGCGAATTTTAGTAAATACTGTTTTTTCACTGAGCAGATTGGTTGTTAAGGAAAAGATTGTGTTTCGTCTTCCAAGAGCTCCTGATTTTAAATTTCAAATAAATTGATCTATATCTGAGTGGGAAAAAAGAGACTTGATATATGCGGAACTACTTGAATTAAATGCTCATTTTGACATTTTGCCAGTCATGGGAATTTGCACATGCTCTGGGATGAGTTAAGATATTAAAACAAAAATACTGAAACATGAGGAAAGTTTAGGCTTGACTTTGTAAGTTGTCATATGCATAATAGCAAACATGTGGTTTCTCTGTTCTTCACTTTCCTTGTATAACTTAATAGCATGTCTGAAAGCAAAGACATTTTGATACAGCTCTGTGTTACTTGGTGTTGCAGAATTCTCCTACTTCTTCCATTAGTCTCAAATTATCCTCTCCCTTGTAACACAGCACTTCTGGGTGATACCCATAAGGGAGGAAAATTAGAGCTGAACGGATGGATTCTATTTCATTTGTTACTGATTTCATGACAGATAATACCTTGCTAGAAAACTATAGGGTCACACAGAATTACTTCTTGCTCATTTCTAAGTAATTTAATTGACATCATTTTGAGGGAAAAGCTTGTTATATAAAAGGGGGGTTTATATTACTCTTTTAAAGAATATCTTTTGGCTTTGTGTATGCTACAGATTTAGCTGAACTGAAAAATTACAGAATTTATATGCTTGAAATTTTTTTTCTGTTGCTTCTGATTGCTGATTTTATTTTTTTTCCAAGTAAAACAACTGTGGTCTTTTCAGGTTTTGGTCTTTTGTTTTTTCCTCTCTTTAGAGAGTACCTAAAGGTGTGACAGTATCATGTAGGTGAGGCAGGTGTCTAGCTTTGAAGACCCATTAGTGAAATAGTGCCATATTAACACCTTATAAGTCTAAGAAATGGCAGTTGACCTTGGATTTGGGGAGAAAGTATTTTATTTGTGTTACTTAAAAAATACTTTGTGGAAAGTAATCCAGGTTAATATTTTGGATATAAAAGGTTTTGAGAGTGGTTGAACATTTCTGACCTTACAGTCAAGGTGATAAAGTTCAATAGAGGCATCACTGAGATCTCTATCAGTCCCTGAGAAAGTTAATACCTGACACTTCTAAACTGCAACTTTACTACATTCAGTCATTCCTCATCCTTAACATGGGAGTAGAAGAGGTACAAGTCATCCATTGCAGCCCTTCATTTTTCCAATGCAGTCTATAAGGATATTTAATACCTTTTGTAATGCCTTTTTTTTTTTGACTACAAAGGAGAAATTGTAGGGAGTTCTCAAGTTTGTTTGGGATTGTTGGTTCTTTGTAACTGGCAAGGGGCTGAAGTGTAGGTGTACTCTGTGGGATTTTACTTTTGGAATTTTTGTTATTGTTTTGGAGTTTTGTTTGGGTTTTTTTAACTCCCTAGTCCCTCATAAGGGATGCAGTTGGCTGTTAATGTTCAGTGTAATGATACAATCATTAAGAAAAGATTTGTACTGAATCTGTTGACAACTCTACATATTTTGCATTGTTCTTTTTGAGCAGAAAATGAAAAAGGTTTTTGTTTGAAGCTGCCAGCATATTTATTCTGATACTTTTCTCTAATCATCCCTAAAAAACACCCTTCTTTATTTCACACCATGGCACCCAGAGTTTTGGTTGTTTTGTTACTTATCATGTTACTCACCTGTGCCACACTAATCATGTCTGTGAGTTTTGGTGTTTTCATGTTAGCCTTTGTTTCATTTTCAGGAGAACTGTCTTACAGATGATATTGGCATCTCTCGGTGGAAGGAGCAGGTTTTCCTGTCACACAGTGCCTTGCTGGCAAAGAGCTGCCAGGCTGCAATGGAGCTGGCAAAGCACAGCACTGAGATTCAGGACATGGCATTCCAGTATGGGAAGCATATGTCTATGAGTCATAAGGTATGCTTTTTCCTTTGGTTCTGGGATCTTAAATACAGCAAGGCTCGTAAGATGTGTTGATCTTGAGCTCTGTTGTATACTGCCACTATGCTGTAGACTTTTGCCAGCAGGTCCTTGTTGAGAGATTGAACTGCTGCTTAGAGTGAAGATGTTTGCGGAAACTGCTGGTATGAACAGTGCTTGTGAACTGGCAAAATCAAACTCCTGGCAGAGTAACTCATTACATTCAAGCTTCTGTTAATGTCCCTCTAGCACATCTTTCTGCAGCAGCTTAAAACTTTACCTTCTCTGCTCCTACATTCTTCTGAAAGCCACAGTCCCAGCAGCAAAAGTTGCAGAAGGAAGCGTGTCAGAATATCCTGAGTTGGAAGGGACTTACAAGTCCAACTCCTGTCCCAGTACAGAACAACCCCAAGAATCGTACCGTGTGCCTGAGAGCATTGTCCAAATGCATCTTGAACTCCGGCAGGCTTGGAGCCGGGATCTGTTAGGATCCTGCTCCAGTGCCCAACCATGTGGGTGAAGAACCATAAAATCCATTTTAAACCTCCACCAGCGCAGAGCAGAGCGGGACAACACCTCCTTTGACCAGCTGGTGACACTTTGCCTGATGCTGCCCAGGACACAGTTGGTCCTCCTGGCTGTCAGAGCACTGCTGACTCATATCCAACTTGCTGTTGAACACCCAGGTCCATTTCCACAGTGCTGATCTCCAGCCTCTTGTTTCCCAGTCTGTACGTTATGTGTTGGGTCTTGACTGCCACCATGCAGAGATTTGTACTTGAGGCTCAAGTGCCTGCAGCAGCACACGGACTGAGGCATGAGCTGCAGTGGCAGAAGGACCTGTCCCTTCTGGATAACCTGCTATGGAGGTAACTTCCAGAGGGGGCAGCTTGAGGGTAAGAAGGGAAGCCACCAGATCTGGACAGGAGCAGCCTGCACCTTTACAGCAGTGGGATTTCCCATAGAAGGTTTCTGACCTCCACTAGAAGACTTTGAGTCTTCAGATAGAGCTAGTCCAAAGTAAAACATATAGTGGGGAACTCGGATCCTTGGCACTCTTTTTCGCCGCAAAGATCTGTTCCTGTTGAATTGCACCGCTTGCAAGGCTGGATGTAGCTTGAGACAGGCAGACAGGCCTCTCATGTGCTTCAGCTGAGTTGATTTAGATAGTTTCTGGTTCCTACAGGAGAAGGAAGTGGTTTTGTAAAGCACAGTTTTACTGCCATAGAAATGCCACTGTACGCTATTAGTAGGTACAGTTCCACCAGAAAATTGCTTCTAGTGCAGCTATAGCCTTAATGTTTTGTGAATGCTTTAATATTAATGTATTCACTGTTGACACATAGTTGTGTATAAAAAATTGCATAATTTTCACAGAAAGCTCCTAGCTATGTAGCATTTCCTTTGTCAGAAGGAAGGTCATACTGCATCGGCTTCCTCAGGTACTGTAAAGTAGAATGTATTACCCTGCACAGATTAAAAACTGATATTTTTCCCACCAAAGACTGCATCATTTATATTTTTTATGCTTCCTGACACTCCACAGCTTCCTACATGGCTATGTCCTATGGTTTGCCCAGCTCTGTAAGCTCTCCTTTACCTATGTCTTTGCAGACTCTATACATGCTTCTCTTTACCACAATGTTCCACCACTGCAATGGTTTCACAACATCTTTCTTTCCCTCTCCCAAACTCGAAAAAGTGCAACCAAAGTACAAGTGTCAAAGCAGAAAGTGGTGAGTAGGTATAGAATCAGGATATGGACCTCAGTTTGGTGCAAGGGTGGATATGTAGACTGTTCCTGGGAACTGAAGAAATGTGTTTTTCTCTTTCAGCTACATTCAGACCTTCAGCCATTTGTTAAAGAAAGTTCGAGTGATACAGTGGCCTTCAGTTTGAATTCTGCTCCTGCAATCCTTCATCAGGAATTCCTTGGAAGGGAGGCATGGATTAAGCAGATTAGAGAGGTAAATTAAAACATTGTTTAGAATTTCCTGGTTTTGCTGTTTATTTATCTCTTCCTATCTATACTTTTAATATTCAGAGAAACTTACAAATTAACAACAGGTTTACCCTATGCTCTCCAGTGCTTACTATCTCTGTCCTCCGTGCTTTCGAGAGGTGGGGGAAATGTAGAGACCTGACAGTCAAGCCCTGTCAAACTTTTGTGTGTCAGTGTAGCAAACATTAATTTATGTGGAGCTTATGCAATACTTGTACAGTCCCACATCTTAATTTAAAGCTACTTTCACTGACAGCTTAAAGCAGAGAACTTCAAGCATCACAGTGCTTGAAAGGCAGGCATGTTTGCTTCTGCCAACTTGACTCTGGGAGCAGTAATTTTGAATGGAGGGAGAAAGATTTGGGGGACTTGGCTTTTTGACTACTACAAAATATTTGTGAGATCTAGCTGTCTGATGATCTTTGTTCTCTTATTCAGCTATCTTTTTCCTCTAACCCTTAGATGAGGAAGGCAATAAGATAACTACATGGTAGCTGTCTTGTACCACAGCAGGAATCAGATCCATGAATAGCTTCTTGGGTGTTTCTGAAACGCAAATAGGTAACTGTAGGAGATATCAAGAAGGAAAAGGAGAGGGAAGCACTGAAATGGTCAAAATTAAACATTCATCAATTGGACATGTTTTGTCTATCTAAACAACAGTCATGACTGCCATTTGGAAATTCCTGCTTGTAGTTACACAGATTTTTTTGTTAAAAAGGCTGCTGCCTTCGATAAGAAGCTGGCTCTGTGCGAGCATATTCATTCAAGATGTGTTGGCTGAATGGCTCCTTTCCTTGCTGGTTTAAAAGCAAGACTCTTGGGTACAGGGCATGGAGTCTGAGCCTTTGCCTCATTCTGCATTCATGATGGCCAGGTTGCAGCCTGCCTTCACATACTGAAAGCAAGGGGCATAATCTCTTTAGCAGCGAAATTCTGGGAAGTATATGCAGAAGCTACAGCCACACAGTGGTTTGGAGTTGGGGGATCTTAAAGTAAAGCAAACCTATTGTCATTTTGAAGTTAGGGGCTGGTAGTTCACGATGTGTGACTAAGAATTTTGGAATCCTACAGTCACAACACAAGGCTCATATGGATTTGGATTATTGCAGTCAGAGAATAATGGTGTTTCCACAGCACGGTGTATAAAAGCTTTGAAACAATTTCCCATCTGCAGATCTAGAGGAGCCTGCAGGATTCCAGGAGTGCTGTCTGTCTGCTTACTAAATTTTCATACCAAAAATGGGCATTATGGAAACAGTGAAGCGGTTCTCTGTGAAGGGAGCCGGGGTGCAAAATGACATGTACTATGCGGAATTATTTGCTATCTACTGCTACTTCATACATTTATACATATGCATATGTATACTTTATACATGGTATTTACTACACTACTGCAACCAACTACTCACTACAATGTAGAACATCTCGCTCAGGAGCCTTTCTTGACTTGTGTTGGTTTAGAAAAGAAAAGTATCTTTCATTAACCACAAGCTCTTTGAGATATCATCCTGAGTCACATTCACTGTGTGGCATTCAGTGTTGGCCAAGCACTCAAACCAGAGACTTCATCATATTGGCAGTGCTCATAAGCCGCCCTCATGCGCAATGTCATTTCTTTGGTTTAAATAGGTAAAGCACATGGCAGTCCACTCAGTCCCTGTCAGAAGTGTAACCAGTTGAGCAAGTCTGATGCAAAAGGTAAAGAAGATCTGTGTGTCTGAGATGAGGGTCAGAAAAAGTCAGAGTCAAATTACTGTGAGGGTAAAAACCAAACCAAAACAAAAGAAAAGAGGCAAAAAGCAAGGTTTGTACAACTATGCAGTTGTAGTAAAGAAGGCTCAGGAGACAGTCCGGGTAAGGTTGCTGCTTGGAGAAGCACAACTGCCGTTGACTTGAGTGTTTGACAGGAACAGATCACGAGGAAATTTTCTTGCTGTTGGTAATAAGAGCAGGAGGAGGCAGGCTGAGCACACCTCTGCTGATATTGCTGAGACCAAAAAGCATCTTCCTCAAACATGTTGTCAGATGCTCTGCTGCAGTGTGAATCTGCATAAAGGTAATCACTTGTTAAGGAATGTGCTTCTGGTGTGTACTGATATACAATATAACTACTAGATATATTTTGAAGAAGCTGAAAAATCCAACCGAGTGAATAGAAGTTGGCAAATCAAAGTGATGGGAATACACCAATAAGGAAGCAGTTATTGGCAGTAGTTTTGCTACTCATGAATTCTATCTGGCTGTTTTCCTAATATGCATTCCAGAAAAGCTTCTTCTTGAGAAGATTAAAGAGAGAAGCAAAGAGATTTGGTGGATCAGTCCCCTTTCTCCTTCAGAGGAATCAGCTGTTATCTGCTGTTTTCCTTCATTTTCCATTTGCATAGTCTCTTGTGGGTTCTTTTCTCTATTTTAGTTTTCTTCCCCTACAAAAATTAATTTATTTTCCGAATCTGTGCCATCTTGGCAACGTCTGTTTAAAGCTGTGCTTGCCGCATAGTGTTCCTCTTCAGTGTGGGCCTCAGCTGCTCTTGTGCGGGTTGGTCTGCTCCTTATGACTGATCTCTCAAGTGCCCACTTGGAGAGGTAGTGGTCCTAAACTACAGCTTGTTCCAGTAGAACTGAGGTTTATGGTCTTTCCTTGTGGAAGCTAGAGGGAAAGAAACAGGTGATTTTGTTTCTTTAATGTGCCTGAAAAAAGAAGAGCTGTGGTTGAATGAAGTGATAATGACACAACTGGATCTGACCTCAGGGAAGGGTTTTCAGGGTGGTTAAGCAGGAATGCTCTGGTTCTGTCAGAGCACTGCTACTGAGTGAGAAAGACATCATCTTGTCTACTTCATCCTGTGACAAAAATGAGGAAGTTGGATCTCTGTAAATATTCATCAGGCTCTATGTATTCTGAGCTGGAAGAGACCAACAAGGATTATAGAGTGCAACTCTTAAGTTGTATGGGGATCAAACCCACAACCTTGGGTGTTATTAGCACCACGCTCTAAGTAACTGAGCTGTCTCAGGGTCTACTATGTACTTGCCTGCATCTGGGCAAGAAGAAATTTAAAGTGTATTTATATTTCTTTCTGAATGCATTAGGAGTTACAGGTTGGATGTTTCTCTTTTACTAAAAGGGTGATGCTGATGCTTAAGCACAATTCTGAACCAAAAGCTCCTGTAACCCAGGTGTAAGAGCACTGACGGCATCCAACATCCCCTTTTGAGAGCTCTAGACTATTACCTAATGCAAATCACTATAGATATAAAGAGTTCTCTTTTAAGAAAATAAGTCCTGTTATTGCTGATATGGTATATAACTTATTTCAGAATCTCATGGGAGAGATTAATTAATGCAAACAGCAAGATCTCTTAAGACCAAAATGTTTTGGATTCAACAAATTTTTAACTACAAGTCGTAATAAAAAAGCTTAAAAATTACATTAAGTATCTGCAGCTCTCATCTGAAAAAGAACCGTGTTGTATAAGCTGGTAACACATATAGTTGTAATTTAGGGTTTTCTGTATCAGATTCCTAAACTAAGTCAGTTATCTTTAAAGTAGTAGCTCTTTTAATTGCATTCTTAATTCGTGCAACTCCGGTTTGTAATATATAATGTCTTATATAAAATCTTTCTTTTTAAGGCACAAGGAAAAGGAAACATAATGGACTACAAAAAGGTTGGTAATTTATATTTATAATTCATTTTTAATATTTTTTAAATATTTTCAGGGATATTCTTGACAATTGAAGGAAACTTTCTTATTGAAGTTAGGCTACAATTCCTGCATGTGTATATGGAGGGAGACAGAATGGCTTATGGAATTTCTTGATTTTTAAAAAGCCAGTAACAGCTGTACTGTAACTATCAAATGTAGCTATTTAATAATGTATTTAATAATAGTAATTTAATAATTAGTAGATAGTGTATAGTAATTTTTGCTGTTATTTCTCCCATTTACTTCCCCAAACTCAGTTTTGAAACCAGGATTCTGATGGCTTTTTCTATCTTTTTTTTCTTAGAGTCATTTGCAGGTTAGACCCTATCACTGGTCTCTCTGTATTGGTAGAGTATGCTGCTAATTTTTTTTTAATCTTGCCTTAGTTCCAAGCCATCTATTAAAAATATATATATATATACATGTCTTATAATGATTTGTGTTTCTTCCAGTCCCCATCACAACTTTTCGCTAAGTCACCACTATATTTGCCACTCCTCTGTAATAAAGGCAGACCTGACTAAGTAGCTGGAAGTAGCTGGGACACCCTAAAGCTCGTAGAGAGCTGCAGGAGATGGCTGAGAAGGTTCCCCTGGTTAAATATTTGAGCACAGCCATACGTGTGGTAGAGACAGATGATGATATTGTGTCCCCAACTACCTGTCTTATTCTGAGGCTTAGGTAGATTGTGAAGGCCCAGCCAGTTATCTCCATCATCAATGGGAAATAATATATAAATTATTGAGCCACATGCATGATTGAGAATTGCTTCTTGAACTGGGGCCTGAAGAGTGTTTCAGCTCTGACTGATTGCTGCTAGTATGGAAGGCTAACACACAAGTACAGACCAGATTATTTAAATTATTCTGTATTAAGAAAAATTGTGATCTGGATTATTAGAAAAACTCTGTCCTTCCTTCCTTTTAGAACTTAAAAAGGGTCTTAACCTTACCTTGCTATTTGAAATCATTGTGCTTTTAGGTTTTTCTCTACAACAGCCACAATTGTATCAGTTTTCTTTTTTCTAAATCACCACTGAGAGCACTAAATTTATTCTTCAAATATGTCTGTGAGACACTTCTGTGAATGTTTAAGCCAGGCTACTTGCCTTTGCAAGTCCAGAATGGGTTTTCTCCTTTTAACTGTGGTCCATACAATGTCATTTCTATACTTAAAAAAAAAAAAGAGGATGGAAGAAAAGCATCTAAAATTGCTTTACTAAATTAAACATTTGTCAGTGTATTCTGTATTTTGACTGAAATTATTTCATATCTGGGATCCTACACATGAAATTTAAAAACTTATAGTATGCTTAGGCAACTTGGACACTTGAATAAAATGTAAGGAAGGAGAAAAAACCCTTTGAGTTTTGTATTTTGAGCAACTGACTTCTGGTAGAAAGCGAGTGATTTTTTACTAGCTTTGGGTAATCATCTCTTGCACAAGCACGGCTATTATGAGTTTATAATGATAGTGAAAAATTCTGCATGGTCTTTGTGAGCTTGAACAATAATAAATGTTGGGTTTTGTAGAAGTCAGTTCTGAAACTATGATGTCAAATCCTTCCTTTCTATGTTTCTTTGTTTAATATAAAAGTTGTCATTAGTTACATCCATGCTAAATGAACTCAGCAGCCTGTAGGTCACCCCACCAGAGTAACTTGGCCAGTACATGGAGGGCATGTGCAGTACAAAGTAGTATTTATTCTTTTGCTCTTTGTTGTTTTGCCTTTTCTGCTTGTGTTTTGCACATTGCTCAGTCTTTTCTTCTCAGCATCACAGTCCTTTCTCATCTTTCTATTCAGTTGCTAGAATTACTTTAACATTCCTAATCAAATCTGGGGACTTGTTTTTCATTGAGTCTCCAAAATATCTCAAATTTGAGACTAAATAAGAATTTTGAATTGTTCTTTTGGTGCATGTTATATTAAAGTGGTATCCATGATTTTTTTCACAGACAAAAAAATCTGTGTTGTCCTAGCAAGTTTAGTGAGGTCTCTGACACAAATATAGAAGGGAAATACTTCATGTGAATTTCATTAGGTCTGAGACTGTCATGTCAATAAGTTCACAGTATTCTGCAAATTTTTTAGGGTTTTTTTTTCTCCCAGCTTTGGTCAATCTTTTTATCAGATGGACTTGGCTATCACAAAAGAATTAAGGTCTGTGTTTCTGAATATATTTTCTCACATTAGTATCTGAATGTTTTACTCTGCTTTTTCCTACACCATCACACCACATCCAGGCAAATTATTGATCCATCATTGTGGTGTTTGAAAGTCTCTTACAGAGATGAAAAAGTAATTTCAGTTGTTTTAGTGGGGTTTCTCAGATAACAGAAGGGAAAGTACCAGTGTATGGCAGGGACGAAATTCATGTGTGTGCTTTAAAGAAACATCAACTTTCCTGTCACCCTCATTTGTATGAGGCAAATATTTCAGACCTTTTAAAGTCAAAAAGCTTTTTACCCATTTTACATCTGCTTTGCATGCAAGATATAATGTGTAATTCTAAAACAACAAATTGAGATTATCAATTTAATTGTTACCATTTGATAATATTGATTTAAGACTTCGCTCAAGTAAAGGCCTTAATAGTGCTTGGCATTATAGAGATTTGTTAAACGAGCGTAAAAAAGGCACAACTGGTAGCAGAAGTGAGAAAGCCAGGAATAATTCTTGCTTTCTGGCCAAGGCTCTAGAAAAATTATAAGATTATACTAAATAAAGAAATTAATCCTAGGTTTTCCAGCCAATGAGTGTGCTATGCAAGGATTTGTTATTTTTCTAAATGCAATATGCAGAAAGATAAATTAAGTAAAAGAGGATGTAGCAAAACTTTTCTTTTTTACTGTAGCCCTGTCCATTTGCTCTGCTGTCTGTTATAGAGGCAAACTGGCTCGGGAAATATTATGTAGCATGCTGTGACATACTTTCTTGATTTGTGTATGAAATATTATATATATGAAATATTGTACATGACGCCAACAGAGGGAACAGAGTTTGTACAGTGCTGGAAAAGCACAAGTCAAGAAGGGGTAGATCCAGCTGTTCACACACTGCGTGGCAACAAAGTCTTGACTTCCCATTTGGCAGGAAAGAGAAGAAAAACAGGAAAGGTCACATATGGAAACAAGGAGGTTTCTCAGTGGTAGCCTACTGTCATGCAGCTAATGAATAACTCTAACTCAGTACCAATCCAGTTGTGTTAGCCAGAGGTGCCTGACTGCCCTTCCCCACTTTGCTGCTGGGCACCACGGTGAGTGCATTCATCCCGCTGCAGTGCAGCCCCTGGTGTCAATGACAGGAGTCCCACGGTTTTGTTTAAATGCCAGAGAATCATCATGAGATGTGTCATGGGACTGTAGGCCACAGGCTATTCACTCTCTTGCTCCTGAAATGCAGCAGGAGAGTTAAAGACAGAGGGTTGTTGTTTGTAGGTGCTTTTGAGCTGTGTTGGTTTTCCATGAAGATTTGTCTTGTTTGTTTTGGAGCAACCTCTGCCGTTAGATCTTTTTGTAACGCATAATGAAACAACAGTGTCAGTGATTTAATGAAGATGGGTTTTTTTAGATGTGTCAGTAATGTTACAAAAGAAAGGAAAACCATTCCGATGAAGCAATTTTCTTATTTTTTGGAATTAATGTCTGAATTCTCAACGTGTGCATCCAGTACCAACAATCAGTTGCATCTCTTGTAGTCAGTGGGTATTTTCCCATTTCTTTGGGATGAGAGTCCAGCACAACTTTTGTTTCAGTAAAGTGAACAACCATCACATATTTTAACATAAATATGAAGTGGATTGCTTGTGTGTGTAAGATGATATTACTACTCACTATTTGCATTAATGGGATTTAAGGAAGTTATGCTTTTTGCTAAAAAGTCATCACAAGTACCACTGTTTAGATTTAAAAGCTAGTGGATCTTGTTCAAAAGTTCATTGTGAAAGACATGGAAAGGTGTAAGGAAGAGGAGTTGGTATCTCTTCTAAAATAAGAGAGTCTGTACAATCAGTCAGTGTCTCGGGAAGACTTGTAATTTTTTGGCAAAGTGTAATATAAGAAGTGTTTAACAGCAGTGCTCCTTGTAAGCAGGCCATCTTTTCTCTGCTGGTGGGAGCAACCCTCACCAGATTTGGTCTCATCATTTTTATAGTGTGGAGTTTAGTTTGAAGTAAAAAGAAAATTTTTGTTTGTCAGATGAGTAAGGGAAATAAATCCTACTCTATGTATGGAAGTTTCTGCAGGGTGTTTGGGCCCTTTGAAGGTGCATTTATTTACCTTTGTACAGAAGAAATTTCTAAGAAAATATTGGATAAATACTGCCCCAGTTTCAGCTGACATATGCTGCATGTAGCCAACAAAGATTTTTTTTAAAAAAATTTAAAATCTTATGATGTTACAAAGTGATGCAAACAAGTGATTGTCCAGCCCATTTTGAGAATGTAGAGCACAAGCCTGTCTCCAGCCACAAAAACTCCAAGAGTGGTTGCTGAAACATTCCAAAGTACTTAGAAAAGAATAGGAAAAAAATTGACAAAATTAATCTACTATCTGTGAAACGTGTTGATACCTTTTTGAAGTAGCATTTCAGCAGTCTAAAGCACCAGTGCATATCAAGCATGCTGTTCCCACAGAAGAGAAAACAAATTTAGAAAAGCCAGTGCAAAATGCTGCACACACTTATAGCATTATTCAGTCACACAATTTAGATTTTGAGGTGTGGGGTTTCTTTTTGTTTCAGCAAGTACTGTGCACTACAAAAATGTGAAATGTTTCAGCTCACTTCAAGATCAGAGAAAATGCATGATTTGTGAAGATTTCGGTATTTAATAAACTAAGCTGGTTTACGATCATTCTTCTAAAATAACAACATCAAAAATTCTGAAGTTTACTTGTTGGTATCTTGCCAGTGAAATAATTAATCCTAAATTTGCAAAATAAAAAATAAAGTTGCAAAATAAAATTAGGAATTTCAGTGTTCTCATTCTCCTATTGCGCATAAAGTCTAGTACAGCCAAAATACTCACCACATATTCAAGGAATCTCTTCACTCCCAATTTGTTGTTACCTACAGGTAGCACTGTCTGAAAAGAATCTTCTTTCCTTTGGCTAGTGAGGCAGAAATGTCTCAGAGAGAATTTGAAATTAGTTGTCTTTGTACTTGAACACCTGCTTAGTTTTTGACTCCTTTACTTCTTCAGTCTCCAAAATCCAGCAGTTCTTAGCTTGCCCCTTTGACCTCTTGCTGCCCTCAGACCAACGGTTCTGTCCAACAGCAATCCCAAGCAGTTGGTCTGAAAGGCAAATACTTAACTGCTGTGGTACGGATGAGAAATCATCTCTTTGCCTTTTTGAAACAAATGGACTGGGAAACCTAGTACTTTGAACTGTACTTTATTCACAGAATTGTACAATAATTTAAATTGGAAGGGACCTCTGAGGGTTGTCTGGTCCAGCCTCTCTCTCAAAGCAGAGCCAGCATGGGTTTGCTCAGTTAACTTTTGAGTGTCTGCAAGGACAGCCAACCTGAACAACCTGTTCCAGTGCTTGACCCCCCCCCTCCTGAGGGAAAAGAATTTCCTTGGGTCTAATCAGCATTTCCCATGCTGCAGCCTGTGCCCATTACCTCTCATCCCTTCCATGTACACCTCTGAGAAGAGGCCAGTTCTGGCTCCTGGCCCATGAGGTAGTTGGGACAGTAGTAAGACCCTTCTCTTCTTATGGCTGAACTAAGCAATTCCAGCATTTCCTTGCAGAGCATGTACTGCTCCAGGCCCCTGTCAACTGGGTAGCCTCCCACTGCACTTGCTAAAGCACAGCAATGTCTTCCACTTAATGGGAAGCCCAAAACTGGGCACAGCGCTCCAGACTCAGTCCCAACAGCCCCAAATAGGGGCAGTAGTTACTTCCTGAATACACTTGCTAACATAGCCCAAGAAGTGGTTTATGATCTTTGCTTTAAGGGCACACTACTTCAAGAAAAAAAAGAAGTGTGTCAATAACTAAATATGAAGGAAAAGGAGTGTAGCTGAAACATCAGAAAAATAGCATGTGGTGTGTGTTGGTCATTGATTTGAATCTGGTAGAGTGTGGTCAAGCCTGGTAAGGGGCAGATTCTTTCAGATGTTCATATGAACCCTGCGTGAAACTAGCAGTTGATTTGAGTTTCAACATCACCATTTAATTACTCTTTTTGTATTTGTAACAAACCTGTAGAATCTAAAAGTTGTGTAGACCCTATCAAGATTGTTAATCCAAATGCAGAATATCCCATATGAATGTGCCGAAATACTTAATAAAAGACTTCCAAACATTAGTGCTGCAAAGCAGGAGCAGAAATGTGAATTCACTACAATTTTATGTATTGTATGATCTAGACAGCACAGTTTTTTCATTATCTTAAGACACTGAAGATTATGATGGTGCTGGTTTTTTAGTTCTTAGTGTCATAGGGCAACATTCAGAGGTAAAACTTAGGGTTCTGAGCTTCATGTGTATGAGGCAAAACTGTCATGCCTGGTCAGTATCTGAGTGTATTGAGGAAAACAGAAGGTGTAGAAGAAAACTGTGCTGATATACTGGGGAGGAGATCACTTCTCATCTGAGTTTAAACATGGCTGTGTTATTGCAAGACTATTCTGTAAGCCGAATTTAAATAACCAGTCACCAGTTGGTGATTTTGTCGGTGTCTTGGCACCTTTAGAACAAAGTAGGGCTGTAGTGTCAATGTTCTGAAGAAAAGCTTACAAATAAGAAAGGAGTATTCCAGCTTATCTCGCAGTTCAGCGGAAGAAAAGTGTAGCTAAGCAATCTGTATTTTGACTTGTATTTGGTTTTAATTACTGAATGTCATTCTGAAGAAGGTTGCATGGACTAAATTTTTCCTACAGGTGGAAATATGCACAAAATGATGCCATGTAAGTAGAGACTGAAAGAACAGACTCTTTTATTTCAAAGAAATTAATGAAGCAGCTCAATTAAAGTTTATAAAGTAACAATTAAAAGCAGTAATTTTGCTTTTGTGGGTGTTTGCTGCAGAAATCAGCTGCTCCTATCCAAATGAAGTTTTAAAATTATACCTTTATACTGGATACACTGATTTCTTTATTCTGTATTCTTAGTTTGTGAAGTTCATTACATAAAATTATTGAAGCTCAAAATGTGAGAGTCTGAAAGTGTAATTGTAATGCAATGGAGAATACAACTAAAGTCTTAAATTAGGGGGATTTTGCATATAACAGAGCTACTGAAGCCTTGCTTCCTATGGAGTTATTTCCTGTATTTCTCTAATAACTATCCTATTACCAAAAGCCAAATTTGTACTTCTTTTTTTTTTTTTCTTTTACAACCCCAGCTGAGATAGAGGTAGCATGCAGTCTGGTTAGTTCAGGCTGCTTTGCCTCTTGTGTATGCTCATTTGAGTTGACCAGCCGCTTCTGCAAATGGAATATAAAATAGGTAAGTTTTTGAGGACTGTAAATTTTTCATTTCACACAATGATCTTTTAACTGAAAACCTGAGGAAGGATCTGCCATAGGAGTGGGTATTTTTTGTTTTGATGTTACTTGAACTTTGCTTGGAAACATTCAATAGCGAATTAGTCTGATTTTTGTATAGTGGCTCCTCTGCGTATAGTTTGACACGAGCTTTGCAATTGTACTGGCTTCAAAGCAGTACGTGTGTCTAAGGGCTTACACAAGACAAGCGTGTAAATGGATTGCATGCTTGTGTTAGGATTCTCCCGCTTTACAGATCGTGCTGTTCCAACTAAGTCATGGTACATATGTGGGATCATACATATGCCTAAGTTAAGCTGCTCTGACCTTTGACCAATTTCAAGACTTTCTAGGAGCTATTTTCTTTGCTGTTTACATCCCAATGTATACTTACACGAGTATTAGAAGGCGTGCTAATCCTTTTTAATAAGCTTTAGCAAATCAGCAGAGTTTGCTTCACAGTGTGTGGGTTCTACTATGTCGCAAGGCTGTGCCTCAAAGAAAGGGGAAGAGACACCTTTTCACGCTGCTAGCACACCTCATCTCACTCATCCCCACCTTTGCCGCAGAGCCGTGGATATGTGGCTGATTCTCATTCATTAGAAGACGTGTCGAATTAGCTGTGCAATGCATTTATGCCTCAGGGCAGGTTCCGTTCCAGCACACAGTGCAGGAAGATTCTAACTGAAGTGAGAATAAAATTTTTATGAACTGGGACTTGAACACTCAAGTGCTGTAATATGCTTTCAGCTAATTTCGTCTTTAAATACAGATAATGAATCCATTTCAGTTTGTATTCAGATAAGAAGTGTCATTCATTCCATATGAATGCAAGTATGTATAGAAAGCAGCTAACTTACCAATTGGTCGTATCTTAGGGTTTTTTTATTTTTACGTGATTTTAACTAGATAGGTAAGGTCATACTGATGTATTTTTAAACTAAGCAGTGAGCTGTGTATTGGTGGAAACATGACTTAGAAAACCTTGTATAGTTTGTTACTGTAGATACCTTATGTGCAAGATAAGCCCCTCTTTTAAAAGCTGGTACAGGGAAGTAAGACGGCTGTGAAAGCCAGGTGGGGCACATTAAAGATCGTGAAATGCTGTAATGCTTTTGGAATAATCAAATCTCAGAGATCCACCTGGCCTTGATTCCCAGGCTCTGGCATGAGGCATCAGGCTAGAGTTGGCCTGGGAACACCTGTATTTTAGAGTGGAAAACGTAACCGTGTTTTGTGGCAGTCTCGTGATGCTGTTTGAGGAAAAAAAACCTAAAAATAAAAAAAACCCTTAATAAGAGTATTTTCTGTTTAGAGCTTTTGCCAAGTTCAGGTACCAGGGAAAAAAGCATGTTTTGTTTGTAATTTTTATTTGTGTTATTTCATAAGAAATTTAACCTAGTTTTTAAGTGCCAAATCTTTCCAGCAGCTTGCCATGAAATGTCTGTTACTCCATGAAAATATTTTCTTTTTCATATGGTGCATCACCAAACCTTTGTCAAATTCCATAGCCTTAGTGAGAAGGTGGAGTTTGCATGGATGTAGCTCAGTATGATAGTTTAACGCATTCTACTGACAAAATTCCCTTTTGTCCACTGTGAGACATGTAATCACATGGTCTGTAAATAGAAACCTGTATTACAAAAGACACGCATTCAACGTGTGTCATCCTATGCCAGTTTCCAAAAACAGGTGATAAGATGGGTGTTCATGAAAAGCAGGTTTTGACTGCAGAAAACTAGAGCGTGAGTGAGCAGCTGGTTTGCCAGTTCTGCACAAAAGCTCTCAGGCAGTGGCTGAGGTATGAAATCCCCAGATATTTTAATTTTTTTTTTTTAATTTATTTAAGTGTGCCCTTTGGAGAGGCAGCATCTCTCAGGTGATGAAGTAACGGGTGATGAAGTTTAACTTGTGCAGAGTTTAGCTGTAGTTGGAAGCCAAACAGAGCAGCTGAGAGGATTTAAGAGCTTTGTCTGATGGCTTCGGTTTTGCCTTTACCTGGGAAGGGGCGGTGGGAGCCCTGTACTCGCAGAGATCGTTGTGCGCGCTGGCACTGCCGATGCTGAACCACCCCCACCCGTTGTGTCTGTGTTTTCTGACAGCTGCAGGAAGCCATCAAGGCTGGAAAAGGTGTGACTTCGGCCATCGACCTCTGCCGCTGCCACGGAAACAGAGCGCTGGCAGCCCTGGAGCATTTCCCTCCCTCCGAGGCCAGGGACGCCTTGGCCAACATTGTCTGCGCCGTGACCAGGTTTCCCTGAGCTGCCGCTCCAGAGGGAGCGTCTCTCCCCCCACAGGTGGAAGCAGCCTGGCGGGGACACCGACGAAGCCTCACACCTCTGGTCAGCTCATCATCCCGTCCCGACAGAGGAATGTGTGCCGGTCTGCCGCCACCACCACCAGCAAAATTCGGGAGCGGAAAGAAAAAAGGTCACGAAAGGCTTTCGCTTGTCGTGCCAGAAGCGCACTTGAGGCTGCACCGGTAGAAATAATTAATGAGTCCCGTTTCCGTGACCTCAGCAAATGGACAGGAAATAAGTTGGTATTGATTGGGTACCAGTGGGGACGGCGCCAGGGCGGAGGCCGGTGGTTTTCCTGCCAGAGGGGAGGGATGGAAGGGCGTGAAGATCCAGGTGTCGCAAGAAACTCGTTTAAACCTGCCCGGAGAGAGTGAGCTGCTGAAGCCGGGAATTAACATACCCGCTTATCCAAGGAGAAGGGCAGATTGGAGGATTAATGGGGAAAAATCCTCTCTCTGTCTGTGTGCAGTCATGTCTCCTCATGCTGTTTTTATGTATTAAAACATAAAATTTCCCTGTGCCTAATGATTTCTGTATTTGAGAAACTTGCTGAGAAAATGTGTCAAGCATGGTAAGTAGGAGCTTTAAAATATTTAATCAAATATTAATTTGGCTCTGTTAAGGGAACTGATTGCCTGGGGTTTATACTGTGCCTATGTAAAATGTTGCTCTGGGTCAAAGAATGAGGTTTTTCCAACTCTGAGGGAAGGAATATCCCTCTCTCAGATCCAGCAATTTGTTTCAACAGTCTTCCACAAAAGAATTTCCTGTGTTTGTGACACTTGTGTTAATTTAAGCCAAATAAATTTTAATTTGTAAGACTAGACATCATCCTTTGGCATAAAGAAAGCAGGAATGCTCCTCTGTGAGTAGTCACCACACTGAATAAAATGCAGAAAATGTTGGAGAAGTTTTGGACCTCAGTGTGTTGAATTTTCAAGTCCAATTACAGACAGCATATAAGGTGTATCAGAAGCCTGCAATTTGAGACCGTCTCTGTTTTGTACATAGGAGATGATTTTTGTGGTTTGCACGCGTGCAATCTGAGAATGCCGTTGACAAGAAGGCTGAGTTTACATAAATGATCTAGATTGAGACTCAGCTACCTTTCTTCCTTCTGTGGTGTAATTACAGCCCAATCTGGAGACAGCTAGCACAGCAAACAGATTTCATTACATCCCTCACTCAAACCCTAAGTGGAGTTATTTCTGTTAAATTCTCTCCTCCCTCCTTTCCTCCCTGCACTCACTCCCCCTGTCACACAGCTTGTTTGTCATAGACCAGTGTGTTGCACTCCACCAGATGCAAAATGTAAATAAAAACTCTGTCCCCTAAAAATATACTGAAAATACATCCCATGTGATGTACTCTGCGTACATTCTGCCCACATTATACTATAATATTTTATGTATAATAAGCAACCTTGAGTCGCAACCTTAGTTTAGGAGCAACATCCAGAACTCAGGAATCACTTCATTCTGGAGAAGGGCTTCAACACCAGAACCCTTCTTGCTTGCACTTCCTCTTTTACCTGCCCTCTCTTACCTGCATTTTCTCTCTTCCCAAGACTCTGGCACTTCTCCATGAGTTGGTGCTGTTACACAGCAGGAAGGCTGGAGACAGAAGAGAGGCACTGAGAAGTGTGGATTATCCGAGGCAGTTACCTGTGAAGTTCCCTGAAGTTCTACTAACATAAAACATGCTTTAAATAAATACCTAAATTCAAACAGAGTCATATTTCAGTTTTCTTTGTCTCTGGTTTTTACATATTACATATAGTAAGAGCCATACATCATCTTGTCTTTGTCTTACATCTATGTTAATTGGGTCATAATGATTTAGGGCTGCAAGAAACTTAGGTATGATGGAGATATTGAGTCACCTCACCTCAGCTGTATGAAGGAAATATCAAACATAACCTGGTTTATTTTTTGATGAAAGTACAAGTTTTTATTTGTAGTTGTTACCAATAAAGGGGAATAATAAAAAATTAATTACCTTCTTTTTTGTATTTTTATCACCAGAATGTTCTGATTGCTTTGATATGATCCAACCTTAATTTAAAGAAAAAAAGAATGTGAATTATCCCCTATCGATATTATTATTTAATATCTTATAATTAATGAAGATATTTATCTATAAATCTTCAGAAACGTTTGTTGTCTTCTTTCCTCCAGGTAAACTACAAGCAAAGTATTATAACCATCTGTCAAACTCTGGGTGAATTAGTTATTGCTGTGTACTAATATACTCCTCACACCTCAGATAATTTCTGAGCAATGGTGTGACTTTGGGGCTGTTCCGGTCTTATTTTTGTCGCTTGATTTCTTTTCCCCACCAACCTCTAAAAGGCGGTCAGGGAGAGGGAGACCTGTGGTCTGAGGGGTAGCTGAGGAAGGCATTCACGCCATTTACTTCAGTCAACCAGCTACTCAAGCTTGACATACCTGTTGGCTGCTTCTCTGAATTTATACCAGGTATGGAATTGCTGGACCGTTCCACTGATGCACAAAGTACAGGACGTGCTCCCAACTGCTTTTTAAATCAGACTAAATTAATTTTCTTTGTAGCATCCTCTACAGTGCATGTTTTGGATGTGTAGCTAAAACAGCATTGCCAGCCTTCTGATGCTTCACCTTCAGATGCTTCTGATGCTCAACGGTGGTTGCACTGGCTTTTTCTGCTCCTCACTCTTGACACCCAGTGAGGGGGTTGGTTGTGGGCCAGGGGCAGGGAGGGGGCACAGCTGACCTCAACTGGCCTCAGAGATAGTTTGCACCATATAAGATCATGCTCAGCAGTAAAAACTGGGGATGGGGTGTTGGGGATGTTCCAGGGGCTCTATTGCCTGGGGGCTGTTTGAGTGTCAGTCAGCTGGTGGTGATTGCTTTGTATCACTTGTTTTTCATTGGTTTGTATTCATTTTTTTCCCCTTTTATCTATTAAACTGTCTTTAACTCAACCCACAAATTTTCTAACTGTTGCCCTGCTCTGGAGAAGAGTCTGGAGACACTACCCGATCTGTTAATGGTTATGGATTTTTAGAAGAATCTACAAAAAATGTGTCTTTTATTGGTGGCATCAATTTCAGTTTCCCACAATATTTTTGACCTTCAGGAAGGTCAAAAGCTACCTTTATTAGCTTCAAACTGTTCAAGGAACAGAAGTAGTTCAGTACAGAGCTCTCCCTCTTCTGGTCTGAGAGTCTCCTTGCCCTCACCTGTGCTTGCTGAGCTGAAGCACTAGCAAACACCAAGTGCCTTACATTATTAAAAGCATCTCTTTTTAGTCTCCAGGTCCCCTTACCTGCTTTTAAACACTCTTTGAATGGTTTTGCACATTCAGTATTTTAGTAAAGGAGCAAGTTGTGTTCTAACCTCCATCCTCCCTCAGCTGGAAGGAGAGCAGTGCTGCTCGCTGTTCCTCTGCGCTGGGCACAGAGGGTGGGATGTACCAAATCTGACTTGGTTAGACGTGTCTAACACCGGATATGCTTCATCTCATCCCAGAAAATACCTCTGTAAGGGACTGTATCCATCCTTTGACTACACAGAACTAAAACATACAGTGCACTCCACTGTGGGGAGCAGTGAGTGAGCAGCTGTGAGATGCTTAGCTGCCAGCCACCATGGTCCTTTTTGGTAACCTTGTAGGGCTCAAGACAGTGAGGCATTTGGCTGGAGTGTGCTGGAGGGAACTTACTATACCTGTTTAGCTATTGCTGGTCGTGATGTTGACTTACTCATTCTCAGTGCGGGTTTATTTGTTTCCTTACCCACTCCTTGTCGTTCTCAAGAGTGAGCTTGACAATTAGAGAGCTTGTTGAAGACAGGGTTTGTCTTCTTCAGTTTCCTGTGCTGTGTGGCACTCAGAGGTGTTTTGCCTTGGAGAACTGATAAAAACACTGGCCCTGAGCCTAATCTGGTATTCAGGCACTGCGTTGCTACTGTCCCAGTACTTTGGGAACCATCTCGTGGAGATAATTAACAATTACACCTTTTCCCTCTTTTCCTCTGAGAGACAGTTTGTGAAGGAAACAAGGAATGGCACCCTCCCCTTCACCTCCTGCAGGGTAGTTGTTTTCCAGCTTGTTGCAATGACTCTTCAGTATTTTGAACACCCCTAGGTAATCAGAGTGCTCACATCAGTGTGTCCCAAGAATCTATATCCAGCTTTTCTTAGGATTAACTGAATATTTAGGAGTGTCACACAGGAATGTGTCCTGAGGCCATGTGGTCATGGGTGGCAAGGTATCTAGATTAGTTTTTCTCTCTGGTGATGTAGGACGGGAGCCCCAAACAAGTGCAGGATCCTGATAACATGACAGAACATTTGAAAAAAGGATGCCATGGCTAGCTGAAGAGACACAGCGTTTCACACTGTGCTGGGCCTGGCCTAAGGCTACCAAGAACTGTTCAGCACCCTTAGAGGGGAGAAATGGTCTCTGGGTCTGAAGACATAGAAACAGGCACCATGGCTAAGCCAGAGACCCAACTCTCGACTGTATCAGTTGCCCCTATATACAGGAAGAAACAGTGGAGGCAGAAATCAATTTGTTCAGTCAGGAGGGAAGCTTCTCCCAAGAGGGAGCAGGAGTAAGGATTGGAGAGGCAGCCAGCCTTGCAGCAGAACAGTCACAAGAACAGGAGGAGAAAGAGAGAGAAATCATAAACAAGCCAGAAATCACCAGCTCCTTATCCCTGAGTAAGCTTCAAGATACACACAAAGGTTATAGCCATCAGCCTGGTGAGGTAATTACCAGCTGGCTGCAGCAATGGTGGGATACTGTAGCCAACAATCAGGAACTGGAGAGCAAGGATGCCCAGCAGCTGTGATCCCTCACAAAGGACTGTGGCATCAACAAAGGAGCAAAAAGCAGCAGCCTCTGGAGACAGCTCCTGTTGAGCGCCAAGGAAAAGTATCCCCCGAGGAAGATCTTATAAACTCTTGAGGCAAGAGTGGACAACTATTGAGAGTGGTTTCCAGTGTCTGGAGGAATTAGAGGTGATCTGCGGCCGCCTGAACAACAACCAGGCATCGAAAGGCCCAGATGAAGTCCAGTGCCTGTGGTCCATGCGGTGGAAGTTTGTATGGAGCACATGGTCATCGTATGCCAGCACCCTGGTGCTAATGACTTGGCCAGACATCTCTCTTCAACCCCAACCCTGCAGGTCTGTGTCTCCGATGGGAAGAGACTGTCCCAGCAGTTCCAGGTATTCAAAGACAGAATGTCTTCCTCCTTGTCCATGCCAGCCATCATCTAAGCTAACAGGTGAGCTTTCTCTGCTCAGGGGGGAGGCTGCCACGTGCACATTTATGTGCCACCCTCTGGTTCTGTCTGCATGACCACAAGAACATGAGGAATTGGGATGCCTCAAACATGGAAGCTGGGGTATGTGAATTGCAAGGAATAACAGTGACCAAAAAGCACCCATACAGGAAAATTACCACTCTGGTTGCTGTTGGGCAGTTCCCCAGACAGCATAGAAATACTGATACTCCCTCGATACTCCCAAATGAGGAACTTCTGGTTTGCAGTTAGAAGAATCAGGTAATGAATACACTCTCTAGGGAGGGGCCTGGCCTCTGGCCAGGTGAAGGAAAAGGATTACCAGGTTTATTGGACTGCATGGATTTGATGGCCTGGCTATGCTTCTCTTAATGTAACCCTGCATGTGCCGTGTCTTATTTGCAATAAAGAGTGCAGAGGTGGCCCATATTTGACTTAGTGTCAACCTTGATAGAAGGTGCTAAAAGTTTGAAAAACCCTTTTTCGTTTAATGAAAACATTAAGGAAATATTCTCTGGAGCTGCTGGAGAGTGCTTCTTGCCCCAAGCAGTGTTAAAGATGCTGGCCCAGTGTCCTCAGGGGTAAACCTGCTGGTGAGATCTCCCTGTGGCTTTTTCTTCTGAGCAGATAGTGTTTGAATTTTCATCAACGCAAAAGGCTAACTCAGGCAACTGTGCCATGCTGCAGATTTGCCAAGGAAGTAACTTCTGGGTCATATGACTAGCTGTCGCTGCTCTTATCAGCTGCTTCAATCTCTCAGAACAGTAAGGCATCGAACTTTTTTTTATTCTTTGTAGTCTTCAAAGTGCTTTTACCTGCACAGTGTCTTACAGAAAATAAAGAGCTAAAGCGTTTCAGTCTCTCAAGGCAGTTCAAAGAAAAGAATATTTTCAGTTGTGGGAGTCATTATTCTGACAGTCTTTGCCTTAAATTATCTTCATTTTTTTCCCTTTCTGAAATCGATCCCTAAAATGCATTAATTATTTACATAATTAGCATCCATGTGTTTCTCTTTTAGACTAAGCCTGATTTTCCAAAGCTAAGCGAAAGTAGCCGTTAGGCTAAAATTCTGATAGGAAATGCCTTTAACATAACCAAAAAGATAAAGTACTAAGCTTGCTTTCAGTTGTGAAGGGCAGAAAAGGGTGACAAACAAGTTGGCAATCGATCCACCAAAGCCTCATGCAATCACCTTTGTCCACCCCTTCATGCACTGGCACTTGTGCGTGACCCTGCCCGCAGCTCCCGGCGTTGCTGCCGTATTCCCAGCCCCCGACAGCAGCCGGAGAATGCTCGGGCTCCCCCCTGTGTAGGAGATTCCTTCTTTGCAGTGCGTGAAGTTGACTTTAATTCATGCTTATTTGCAAAATGCTTTTGTCAGCGTACATCTCATGAGGAAAGGCAACCCTTTTCTTCAAAATAGAAGTAGCAACAAGACAACTTACTTACTGAACTGGGAAGCAGCGTTCTACAGACTTCACGTGGTGAAATTGCAAGTTTATCTGCAGGAGAAAGGAGCAAACTATCATACAAGAACATTGCTCTTGGCCAACAGTGACAGGCAGGTGTCCAACTGAGAACTAAAACAGTAGTTCTCAGATTTGTCTGGTTGTTAAGACATTTATATATAAAATTCCATTTGAGGCATATTTTTATATGATTGTGTAGGAGAATTGCAATTTTGCAGCTACGTGATAAAAAAATGTTGCTTTGAAATTTTCTTTTTTTACCTTACTTCACTACTCTTCTTTGTCTTCCTCCCTTCATCTGTTCCCCCAAATATCAAAGACCAAAAATACTCTGCTTTATTGTTAGAACAGTGGTCAGCATTTTTAAAGTCATACACGAAAGTAAGTAGTTTACTTGCAAAAAAACCCAGTATCTTAAAAGCAGACTTTTTTATACCTTCAGTGTTTACAGCAAATGACTTGTTTCAACTGCAAGGTTCAAAATTTATTAAATGTCAAATTATAAAAATTAAATGTTATGCAGAAGTAATTAGAAAAATCTAAACCAAGTACCAATAGATTAGATTAGATTAGGGGTTTATTTTTCTCCAGAAAAAATATAAACACTCATTTTAAAAGGCTTTACTCTCTGCAGATGAGTGTGACGCTTATCCGAAACACAGCGTGGTTAGGAAATGAGCCATTTTTCCCTCTTGGCTAGTTTTGATGAAAGCTCTCCAAGTTGCACATTGTGTCTGAACATTTCTTCATTCATAGCATGTGCCCATCGAAAACTGTTTTCTGTTTGCAGCGTTTCAGCTGTACTATTTATAAGCTGGTTGAACAATGCTACTAGAGGCTGTAAAAGGTGTGTGTTTCATATGCAAATCATCGGCAATAATTTTCTACAATTACCCTTAGTTGCTTGCATCGTTATTTTCATTAAAAATGGGTTTAGCAGGAGAACATTAGAGAACAAGTGTCTATATTAGTAAGACTTATTTTTAATCAAACAGTTCTCTTGCTTTTGTCAGCCTATGGAAGTTAACATGTTAACATTTTATATCAAAGTATAAAAGCTATGAATGTCCCTGCCTCTGCTCACACGCTGTATGCCCACAAGAAATATACGTGGCTTTTAGTTGTAGTGTGTTAAAATATCTTTGCAGAAAAATAAACAGGGTTTAAACATCTTTCTCAAAGACGACTGCTGCTGCTAAAAATGGTCACATTACCTGATGATTGGAAGTATTTCTTACATAAACTTTCATGAAAAGTAATTGTATTCAATCACATTCTATTGTAGTAATAACCACTAAGCAGGTGGATTTTCTCTGTTATTCTTGTAAACCCAGGTCTCCAAATATACAGTTTTCACTAAAAATTCAGATCAGACTAAATTTCCACCAGTTTCAAAGGGAAATTTCTGTTGGATTAAATGCCTTTTAAATTCAGGATTGTTCTTAAAGTCATCACTGTAGGGTATGACTGGGTTATACTAGATGGGTTATAACTAGGTGGGTTAAGGCATCTGGTAGCCACAAACCAGAGATCCATGTTAATGCAAATTCAGAAGGGAAGGTTGCCATCCACCCAAAGAACAAGGTTCAGGAGTAGCTTCCCAACAGTAGTGACGACAAAAATGGAGAAGGGAGGATCACTGGCTGCTTCTAAGACAGTGATTTTTCTGTGAAAAGGACTGTAATACATTGGCCATGACAGAAGCAGCTGGGACTCAAAAAACCTAGACAGGCTGTTTCAGAACCTGAAACGAAGAGGATTCCTACAGTCCGACTATTGCTACTTCCATTTGAAAAAACGCAAGTCAGCCAGCTGAATTCTCAAAGAAACTTAGTTTTCTACATTGCTTCACAGATTATTTTCTTTTCTATTATCTTTGCAAACATTTGAACTTACATATCTTCATGATGTATCAGACTATGCAACAGGTCCAAAATATTCTTTATATAATGGGTAAGATATGGAATTGAGTCGTAAGCACACAAATCAGAGCGCGCTGTTTGCACCTGACTGGGAGGTGAGGACCTCTTTGAGAGAAAGGACATTCCAGGCTGTGGTTACCTCTTCTGGATGTAAAACAGAAGTTGGCAAACAGACCTCTATGGGATAAATGCTTGATCGTTCAGAGTCAGTTATGGTGCCGATAATAGGATGACTGTGTATTAAGTGAGCATTACTGTTTTTAAATGCAAAGCTGTGAAGTAGCGTACAATGGCACAGTTCTTGGCTGAACTAACGTAAAGAGAACTGCGATTTCATTGCCAAGAGATTAAAAGAGGCTTATGCTTCCAAGAGTGAAGTTGCTCAGATTTGTCAGTTTTTAAACAGTTACGGATGCAGCTGATGTCTAAGTAAACTGCTGCAGCGTAGAAGGAGAATTTAGGTTGTGCACTGGGTTAAGTTACTCTACTCTTGAAGCTCCTTTACATTTCTGTTCTACTCCATCTTCCACTGCAGCTTTGATGTGACTTTTTTTAAGCTCTTAATATCAAATTCTTCTTCCTTTGGTACTCAACTGTTACATATCTGCTGTCTTGCCAGTGTACTCTGGTGCTACTTCAGGCTAGAAAAGTGTTTTCTTATAATGAATGTTCATTTTTTTGGAACTTTGTGAGCTAAACTCTTAATATTTCTAACCTGCATGCACTTGGAGATGAATTGGTTTGTTTTTAAAATCTAGAGATGCCATTTGGATTCTCTATTTTGATATCCGTGATTCAGCAAGCAAAACAATTATGATACTTCTTGCCCATCTCCATGAAGTCTAGCTAAACAGCAATCTTGAAGTTTCCAATCATTGTACCTACAAATAAGAAGCAGTGTTGCAACAAAATTTTGAAAAAGGGTATCATGTAACAATTCCTTTTCTCGAGAAAAAAACAAGACCAATTATATTAACTGGCACTCCAAACCAGGGTTTCACAACTAATGTAGTATGTTGCTGGCAGAACCCTCCAACACTGCTTGCAGCCATAGGAAGTTTAAAAATATAAATGAAATTCAGGTGTCTGCCACTGCTCATTTCTGCTTGGGTTACAGCAATGTATGGATATTGCCCGCAGCACGTTACTTGTTCAGTATTGTTGCCTGTGGGCCAGCAGAGGTTCCGAATATTCCTGTGCAATGTGTCCATACATGTCCTTTCAGTCTGACTGGCAGTGACGAGCATGAAGGTATGCAAATTTTGTTATCAAGTTACCTTATTTGCCATTAAATATTTCAGTTTTTGTAAACTTGGAACTGTAGAATACGTTTTACTGCAAATCAGATGAGTTAATTGGACTGATTTGTTTTAATGGTGCCTTTCAGACCGCTCTAATTTTAATCGAAGACAGAAGATTTCAGAACCTGCACTTTCTCTTTTTTTTTCCCCCCAACATATTCAGTCTCTTTGAAGTTTATTTATATCAAATACACATGTAAATAATTTAGAGTGAATTCCAAACTGCCCAACTTAAGTACCTGCCCGATTTCTCTGAGTCAGTGCCTGACTCCTGACACCGCACACACAGTGGGTGTTCGGAGTCCAGCTGGACACCTGCCGCGGGGCAGGGCCAGCCTCCCTGACGTCCCTCTAGAGGGCAATCCAGCCCATTCCATCCGGCCCATTTGAGCCCGAGCCAGCCCGCAGGAACCCGCAGTAAACATGAGGCGCTCAGATTAGGAAATGGCTCTGTATTCCCAGAAAACAGCTGCTGGGCTCTGGGCTGCCTTGCAAGAGGGGACACCCACCCCACCGGCTGCCCACACAGCAACACAGCGTCCAGCAGCACAGGAGTTGCTGAAAGTTGTCCCAAGGGCAGGCAGAAAGAAGTCTGGTTACCAGTGGGGGCTTGTCTTTCTGGGCGGGGGGCTTGTTTTCCCATTAGGGTCTTAAAGTGTATGTAAGTTTCAAGGAACTGGCTCCATACACCACTGTTTCTCATCTGCTTTTCTCCTGGACGCCGTGACTCTTGTGTTCGGCTGCAAGGTGGCCTAGTTTCAAGACATGTGGTGGAGAAAAGTGATAGACGATGTACTGGTACCATAGCAATACTTTTTACAGAATGAAACTGCCAAAATTAGTTGCTGCTGAAAGTTCTTTCGACGTCTCATGCCACATCTCTGCCTACTGAGTGCTGTAGGCTATTGCAAGGATTTACAAGAAAGAAGCCTTGCTGAGGGTTTTTAGATGAATTCTTGCTTATCCCAAACATTTGCAGCACAGGAAGCAAAAAGGCTTCCAAATTTAGGATTATACTTCTGCTCCTTGTCGTCGTACCAACCCTCAGCATACTGAGCTGCTCGGGGCCTGCCACAGGGTCAAGCCCTGCCAGCCACCCTGGTTCCTCACCCCTGCCCAGGGAATCTCTAGCTGACCAGATCCTTTGAACTAACTCAGGGCGTTCTCCGGGGGAGGGCCTGATGCCTTAGAGTGTGTAAAAGTCTAAGGAGCTGCCCATAGTCCACCCTTACAGAACTCCATACAACTGCAAACAGGGCTTTCAGCTCACCAGGGATTCTGAGCACATCTGTGTTAGTGGCACGGCTGAAATCTAGTTGCAGTTTGGTCAAGTCACCAATGGCCCCTTGTACTCGAGAGCAGGGTTGATTTTTTTACTGAAGAGTTCTCTTGCTAGAGCACCACACCTCCCCTCCCTGGTGACCTGAAATTTTTCAGAGGTTGCCACGGTGTCACAGAGTGGCTTTTGAGCCAAAGGCACGAAGTGGGGGAAAAATGAACATTTGAATAAATGACGTGTGTAGCACAAGTTCAGATGGTGAAAAAAAATGGGACTTGTCTGGCTGGGAAGCCAATCTAAGCTTGCTACCCGCATTGCCTGGAGACAACTTGACTCGCTGCCTTTCCATTAAATACTGTTATTGCAACAATATGCTGGTGCTTCTTTATGCTTAGCTGAGGCCCTTCAGGTCTCCTCCTGGGCTTGGGTCCCTAGTAGCTACAGTGCCTCAGGCCAGCACTATAGAGCAGAAATGAGGTGGAGTTCAAACTGGCAAGTGTTTTCTCAAGGGCTCTGAAATTGAGTTTGGGATTCCACTGGCTTGCTCTTGCCTTATGGTTGCCTTTCCTTAATCCCACTAAGTAAAGCATTCAAGTAAAATCCAGCTGAGATCTAGCACTACTTAGCAGCTGGGCCAGGTGTTAAAACATGGTACCCTTTAAGAAAACCTTCAATTAGCCTTACAATAAAGGGAGGGGGCAAAGCATACTGTAAACTCAAGTCTTCATAGTGCTAACAGACTCAGAAAAGTTAGCTGGATGTGCTCTTATCTCCAAAGAGAGAAAGAACCGTTAACTGCAGACCACTTGTCTCCTTACTAAAATGTATCCCTCCTTCAGTGGTTCTTAGGAGGAGTTCCAACGCTGGTAGTTCCTGCTTTTAAGGGCTCCTTTTAACAGCTGTCTAAAAATGACAATAATAAAAAGAGCAGTCAAACTATTATCTGTTAGGATTATTCATGGAATATGACACTGTAAACACACCGAAAGTCCCAGATGCTAAATTTAGAAGAGCGACGTAAGTGGAAGAACAAAATTTTAGAGAACTGCTTCTAAAGAAAGCGACAAAAATATGAAACGTCGAGGATTTTTTATTTTAAGAGTCACTCTTTGTATTGTTCAATTCTAAGGAAAACAGCAAGTGTCTAGGAAATTGCTGAGTTATGGGGCAGAAGATTTACCTGAGATTTTTTTTCCCAGTTATTTCTCAGTTGACTTGCATGGTTTTGTATTTGCTTTTAATTTAAAAAAAAAAGTTTCAGGGACAACAAACAGAAGATTTATTTATCTGGTACGTTCACATCAGTGCTCAGAGGTCACGTGTTCTACCTTCCCATTTATTTGCCGCTTGCCTGGTGCGTACTTACCTTGTAACTTCTGTTGGATACATCCTTCACGGGGGATGCAATCCATCACCCTTCATGGCATCTTATTTTATATTAAACCTTTTGTATGTTTGTATTTTATATTAAACCTTTTATACACATCTTTACACTTAACTTCTGTCACTTTGGAGGAAAAAAAAGTAAACCAATTACAATATAATCAAAGCACTTGGCTGTGTATTTTCATTAACAGCAAAATTAATCTATGTATTAGGAACAGCAGCAATGGCCGAGTTCATTGTGCAAGTAAAACATTTCATGCCAAGCTGCCAAGTTTCAGAGGTATGTTACATATAGCCAAAAAATGTAATCGCCATAACTGGCCATAGGTTACAACACCAGATTTCGCTCTCCCACATTTTATTTTTTTAATCTGTGGGAAACGGTTTGGTTTCCTACAAGCTGTTAGTAGAAAGGGCACGTATAATTTGGCAGACTAATGTAACGTCTTATGTGCTCCTGTCAATTTCAGGGAAGATAAAATCTACAAGGATACTTAATTAAAAAAGAATGCGATGTCTGTTTTATAAATCACTGCTGCCATCTGCCCCCCAAACGCGGAGCACGGAAACGGTCTCGTGTTAAACCGGCGTGGGAAAAAGCTTGGATGTGAATTAAACCAACTTACTTTTTTTTTTTTAAGTACAGGCTTAAGCCTAAAGCGGCACCAAACACCGGCCTTTCCTACTTGGCGATAAGTAGAGAAACCCTCGTTAAGGTCACACAAAGGCGGGCGGGCAGCGCTCCACGGGTGCCGCCGGCTCCAGGCAGCGCCGGGGGCCGCAGCCTCCCGGTGCGGGCAGGGGCTGCGTGCGGGTGTCACGGCCCGTGTGTGAGGGGGACCCTCGGCGCGTCCCCCCAGCTCCGCCCGCGGGGCTGCCCCGGGGTGACCCGCGGACAGCCGGCATGGAGACGGGTGTGCGGGATCCACACCGGTGCGCCCGCGGCCAGGGGCTCGGGAAGGGCCGTGCGGTCCCGTCCGCGGGCCCGTTCGGAGCCTGGCGGTGCGTGTGGATGACGCGGATCCCCCGCTCCTGCCCCGGCCGGGCCCCGGCGGGACGCGCGTGGGCGGGTGGGTGGCCGGGGCCGCGCGGGCGGTGCGGGTCCGCGTGCCCGCGCGCGGCCACGTGCTCGCCGCCACCTCCCGTCACCTGCCGTGGGCACGCGGCCCCGCGTCTCCCTCGCGCGCGCACGTGCGCGGCCCGCCACCGGACTCTGCGCGCGCCGCGTCCCCGCGACACCGCGCGGAGCCGCCGGG